>CM039679.1:38492590-38887590 GCA_022537955.1 Schmidtea mediterranea
TTTCTTTTATGTTGGCAAGTTTTATCACAATTGGTGGATTGAGATTGTTTGCATTACTGTCCTCTTGGGTTTTCATATTTCCTTTGATAGCTTGCAACACGTACTATCTTCTTTTCGGAGATGGGTGAGATTTTGCCCGGCAGTCATATCTAAGGGGTTTTCGGGTTTACAGCATAGCTTTTGTGTGACCATCATCATCATTATACAGTATTCTTTAGATTTGCTTCAGTTTCTCGATCTATTATACATTAGTAAACTTGAGCGATTATTTACTCATGTTTGACTATATACAGTAGATGCGGCTTATTAGGATCTGCGTATATTCCCCTGCTCCACCCGTTGGTGAGTTGCATTATACTGCGCTACTTCGCCTTGCTTCGGAGATCTCATTATCAGATATGTGTCTTTACTAATCGTTCTGTCAGTTTTGGAAGCTCTTTCTATGTATGCTCTTGTTTTTATTCGAGTATCTTTCACGTTGGGGTGGTGTTAAATTGAACTCTATAGTTCTCTCAGTCTTGCGTGTCTCTCGAGTTTTATATTGTAGTGTCATATTTTACTAGTTTTCTGATTTTCTTGTTTCCGTTTTGGCTGTTTTTTTGTAAACTTTCCTGTTTAAGCATTTACGAATTCGCTCTTGTCTTGGTATAGTGGTTCTGTTTAATTTCCCTTGCTTTGTTACAGGTTTCTTCCAACTGGATTAGGTATTGTTGTTCGCTTTTTTCTGCTTTTTCTCAATCTTTTCTGCTTGCCGTTTTCCAATCAATCTTCCAGGATACTGGTTATTTATTCTCGCTACTCTCGCTTAGGTATCATTTTTCTTCCTTTTCTTCGTTTAGCGTTTCTCCTTTCATTGTGTTCTCGTTACCGGTATACTGGTTTGTCTTGCCTGCGATCAGGTGTTTATGTCTAACTGTCTCGCTTACTCTTTCCCGCTCACTCTACTGTTTCTCTGCCACTCTTTTCTTTCCTTTCTCCACTTTTTACTGTAATATTCTAGTGGGTCTTGTTCAATTGGCTGTACAATTTGGATAGGGGTTGGTTGATATTTATCATAATCGTTAATGTTGTCTTCTTGATTCATTTGAATTTCTGCTTCGTTTGACTTCATACTAAAAGATACATTAATTTAGCTTTTATAGCGATTTTGTTTTTATAATTTTATTTTTCTATCTTTATACACTTTTTTTACAACTTCCTTTTTCTCTCTATACGTCTGTTTCTTCCGTTTCACCAAATCCTCATACATGGTTCGGTGGGGACTTGGGTTAACATTTCCGTTATTGTATAATGGCGCATCAATTAAAATGAAGTGGTCTGTTTTGCCAACGTGACTACTTCTCTCGCAAGCGCGTTGTAATTTGTATTTCCTCATCTAACAAATAGGTAGGTAATCTACATTCTCCCGTTAGTTCCTCTACTCGCTACTTCTAAGATGGTGCGTATTCTCTAATGCTTTTAGTTTTCTCGGATTTCTTTTCTTTAGATTTTGTTCATCGTTTTTCCTCGTAGCTTTTCTTTATATCTCGGATCTCTGTTTTCTACTTCGTTCCTCTCAATTGTTCGTTTATCTCGAGCTGGTGTCGTAATTGGATTTGCTTTATTACTACTACGCCTCGATTCCCATTTACATCTTGTGGGCCTCGCGTTAGTTTATTGCATAGTGTTGATTTTTTCGCTTTTCGTCTGTTAGTTGATTTTTATTTCTATTAATTTGCCTGTTTGTTTCTTTAATCTCTCTCTCGTAATCTCTTTCGAATCTTTCTGAACCTTCTCATTGACCTTCTCTATACCGTTCTCGAATTTCATGTTCGGATCTGCTCCTCTTTCTTTAATTCGTTTGTTTTGTTCTTCTATCTGTTCCCATAGTTCCCAATCTTCTTGCTCAAGAATTTCTTGGGTAGTAATCTATTTCTCTTTTGATTTCTCGCATGTTCTCCACTTTCTTAGCTTCGTATTGATTCCATTTTCTTTGGCTTTGTTTTAATCTGTTGCCTTGTCTCTGTTTGAGAGTTCCTCTCTTTGGTCTCTAACTAACATCTCCTTCATTCTTGGTTTGTTGCCATATTATTTCGTGATCTTGTTCTGTATCCCATTGTCGAGTTTTCGATTCTTTAGCATTTCGATACTTCTACTCCATCATTTTTGCTTGTTCTGTTAGCTGGATTATCAGTTCTTTCTTGTCTATCGGTCTTTGGTTCTTCTGATCTTGTCTTGATTGGTTTTAGGGTCCTTGCGTTCTTAGTTTATTGACCTCTATCTTTGCTTTTCCCACTTCTTCTTGGGTTAGGTTTCTTGTTCGATCTTTCTCTTCATCTATTTGTTGCGCGTAGTGTTCTTGCGTGAGATCTCCCATCTATTTCTTGATCGTTCTTTTGTCCTCAGGCCATTTGGTTTCAGTATAACGCTTGGCGTTTTATTTTGCCCATTCCTTGGCTTGTTTCCATGCTCGTTCTCTTTTGTTATTTCACAAATATTTGGTTCGTATTTTGTTCAATTCCTCTTGGTGGGTTTAAGATTTTACAAATTTCCTCTCCTTTCTGTTTGCATTTCTGCTTCTTTATCCTTTATTTATTTCTTGGAGTTTCTTATCGTTTGCTCTTGTTTGTTCTTGTTCATGCTTGGATTTCTTTTCTTTGATTTGTGTTTCTCGTCTGATTTCTGGTATAAAATTCCTCATTTCAGTTCTCCTTCTCGTTCTTTTATAAGGTTTCTCTTTTCCTGTGTGGGTACCACTTATTCGCTGCTTCCATCTGATTTCCCACTTTTCTCTCATCATTTTGTTTTAATCGTTTCTTTCATAATTCTTCCTCTACTTCTAATTAACATCTTTTTTAATTGCATCGTCTTTCGTTGCCATTGTTCGGCTTCTCCTTCGCCTCTTTTAGCTGATTCTGTAAGATATCTGAAGTTGTTCTGGATTGCCTTTCTGCATTCGGTTTCGTTATTTGTTTGCCGGTAATATTTCGCTCTTGATTCATTGTTGGTTCTAAATATTTAACGTTGATTAACTTCTTTCTTTTATACATTATCTTTAGTTTTTCGTTAATTTTGCTACACTGGTTTGATCTAACTGCTACTTATTTACCATTTTATAACTCCCTTTCTATTTACACGTTTTATACATTGTTTGTTTCTCCTTTACTGATCAGCCAAACCGGAATTCCCTTGATCCTCTGCGATTGGCTGTCTAACACCACTGCTGGCACTATGTTTACTCTGGATCCACATGCTTTCGCAATTAACCATGTGTCCACAGGGTGTATATTTACTATCTCGACGTGTTTCTGCCAACACGTTACACGTTGGGATGTTGATCTAATATAGCTTCCTTTATTATGATTTCGAGGTTTTCTTTGTTTTTCTTGATATCGTTTATAAGCTCTTGATTATTGCCTGTTGTCGAGTCATACCATTCTAGATTGGTAGTTTAATCTTTCGTACCGATTATCTTTCTCATTTGTTTTGTGTTCACTCCTGATAATAGCGATTAATGTTCTGGTTTTCGGTTGATCTAGTATATCTTCTATTGCGGTCCGCGCATTGATACTCTACGCCTTTTATCTTTCTTCTTCTTTATATATGCATTTTCCTTTGTGTTTCAATTTTCTAACGTTTTGGTCTGGCATTGGTTGTTGATTCTACATCCTTCGCACATTATTCCTCGTGCCATTTGACAATATCCTTTGGTGGCAAATTCTGCTGCTCTTGGGTTTCCTTTTGAAAGGTTTTTATCCTTTCTTCGAATGTTCCTTTATAGTTCTCCTCCACCTGCTAATTCTGGTGGGTCCTCAAATTTCTGTATCGTTATTTTCTTTTTTCCTCCTTTTATCTTATCTATTTCCAATCCTTTGGATTCCTTTGAGTCTGTCTGTGGTGTGTTTTCCTACGTTCATGTTTAGTAATGAAATGGACATCCTTGGAATTTCTTCCGATGTTCATGTTTTGCCGTCTCTCCTTTTCCCATTGTGCGAAGCTGTCCTCTGCAAAAGATGGCAAGTACCTCATCTGGATATTTTTGATGTTCCTGTGAAATAAAATCCTTGTGCGTCCATTTCTCTGTTTTTTGTTGAATTCGGTTGAAGTTACTTTTATCTTGAATGTTAAGTATCTCTGTTCCTCCTTTTTCAACTTTTCGTTTCTTACTGTCATTACCGAATATATTTTCTTCATGAGTTGTTGAGGATTCCTTCTACATTGTAGTCTGCGTAATGTGCACTGCTGCAGTTAACTATATTTGGTTCTCTCCCTTCTTCTGGTTTCTCCCGTAGGTTTTGACCAACGTGATTCTGATCCATCTCTTATCTCTACCATTTTCTGTTTCACTGTTCGCTTGCCATCTAGTTATAAACGTCGTTATTATTTTTGAATTTTTATGTTTTTCCTGATTTTTTCTGATATTCATATTTTATCTGGTTTTATTAACTTTTATTACATTTTATTTTACATTTTCTTTCCCTCTTTACAAACGTCTTATCCGCTTTTCTACTTCCAATTTTATATATTTAAACTGTCTTCTTCGTACGAATCCTTCTTCTCTTAATCGTGGGTGTGAGTAGAGAATGGAGTCTACTGCCGGCTATTCAGGCAGTTTTGTCTTCCCATTTGCGTTCGAGATCGTTTTCCTGCTCTGATTGGATTGCGATGGTTCCTCTCGTCCTATCTTGTAATATCATATACTGCTTGAAAAAGCCTGTTAATAGTGTCGTTCATATTCTCCTCTTCCTACTCTAAACGAAAACACTGATTGTGGGTGCCTGTTGCATTCCTCCCATTTGGATATAGTCTAATACCCAAATTTTGTATCCATTCTTCCAACTAACATCGGTGGAACTATCTAGGTTCTCTGGTTTCCATCCTTTGCTCTTTTAATTTCTCCGTGAATCCTGTTATTCTCCATATAAGGGTCGTTGTCGGTAATTTTCTTGCTACTGGCTGGTTGTTCGAGTTCTTGTATACTGCTGATATATCTGTTTGGATTCTTTCTCCATCTTCTGCCATTTTCTTAGGTGTAGATTCTTAGTTTTTTCGAAGTTCTGTCTGGCACTCTAGTATTTCTCTTATCAGGCTTTTTTGAATCTAATTCCGTCCGTTAGGTTTGTGACTTCCCATGCGATCGTTTCCTATCGTTTCGTATGATCTCCATGATGTTCGATACTGTGTCCGCCATATGTTTCTTGCTTTCCGCGGTTTGGTAGTTGTGTTTGGCAGTTGAAGTAGTTCCTAAAGGACATTTAGTGGCTGTGGTACATTCGTTCCATGTGTTTTCAGTTTAACTTTGTCTTTCTTATTACAGTCGTTAGTACATATCCCTTCGTATGCTTCGCATATTCGTTCTTCTTTTGGGGTTTCGATGTTCCTGTTCTATATTATCCATTTGTCAGTAGTTCACAGAATTTTCGCATTTTTCGGTCTCTCATAATGCACGATTTCTCATGTTCCTCTTCATTCTTTCTTTATTTCTTGGTTGACATTTCCCGCATGTATTTCGTTCGTTATCGCACTCCTTTATTATGATCCTATTTCCCTCATGAATCCTTTCCATTCCACATTCTTTTAGTTTGCATTGAACTTTCAGGCTGGTTATCTCCTTTTTTGTGGCTTTATCTAGTATTGTAGGATCGTCTCTCCTTCGAATGTTTCGTGCACCGGGCATTTTTTATTTTTGTTTCTTAGCTCTGGTTTGTGCAAATCTGTGCATATTCTACATCCGCTCTCGTTCTGTCTTGCTCCGATCAATAGTCCTTACATCTACAGGCATTTCATTCTTTTCTTCTAGGTTCTCCAATATTTTTATTCTCTCTTTCACTATCTGTCTCATGGCTTCAGATGGATTCTCGTTTCCTCTAATTTTTGTCGGTGATTGCTTTGCATATCTACAATAATTTCTAGTTATTCTACATCTTTGTTTCGTTGTTTATTTTCTATTTATTTATACATATTTACACCGGTATTCCTTATTTAATCTTCTGTTGATCTGGTTGCCGGGGTTGAATTCGGATGGTGCTATCCATTCGACCCAACTGGCTGGGGTCTTATACTCTGGTGAACTTACTTCTTAAACCTTCTAATTTCTTCGGCTTGCCATCTAATCTTGATATTCAATTGTTCATCATTCTTTGAAGTTCAGTATGGTTCGTTTGTTGGTCTTCTATTCTTGGCTGCTTTGGTGTATGTATAACCTCGATTTTACACTTTTCCGTTTTAGTACCATATGCGGTGTTATTCATTGTGGCTTTGGCGTTGTTGCGTTATCTGCGTCATTAGTTCGCATGCTGTCTCCATTACTGTTTCTATTCCTTGATCTTGGTATTTCCTCTTCTAGCTCTATTTCAGGGTACATTTGCGCGTTGTTGATGCTGCATTGTTTCTACGAATTGGTGGTATCCTGGCTTGAAATGACTGTCTGTTTCGTTACTCGGGTCCATCTCTTAATTATGATTACTTTGTTTTAATTTATACGCTTTCTCTTTTGACTAGTTATTTATTCTGGCTTTTAACTATATTTATACACTATTATACCATAATACTACTACTAATTTACTTAATTTAATATATTACACTATATACAATTGTTCCTTCCGCTTTATACCATCGTTCCCAGGTGGCTCTATACGCAAGTGTTCGTATATCCCCATACCTCTCATTTGTCATTTTTATACACGTCGAATTCGTTTTGACCCAACTCTTGTGAATCCCTGATAATTGGGTAGTTCTTTCATCCAGATTCCACTTGTGCTTTGGTTTACGTTTTCTAAGGCCTTTCGTATTCGTCCGCTTCTTCTGGTTATTACCTTGTATCTCGATATCGTAACTTGAATTTCTCCCACTGCTGGCCATAACCTTTCCTTTTCGTCTTTCGTTTACACTTGTTTTAGTGGTTCTTGCTTAGTTGGGTTTTTATTATCAGTATTATTATGACGCTTGCTACTGCGCTGTATCCAATCATTTTTGACTACGTAGTGCGTTTCCTCGATTTGTTGTCGTTGTCTCTGTTGCGGTGGTTGTTTCTATTATTTGCTGTGCCTTTTCAATGAGTTCTGGAGTGTGAGTACTCTTGTATTGATAGGTGACTGTCGTCCGTGCCTAATATTTTCTTGGCGTTTATCCTTGGTAGTTCTTTTTTGGTTGCTTCCTTTCTTTGGCTGGTTTGTTCGAGACAATTTTGGTGGTTTTCTTGTTACTGTCTTCCAGAAGATATTTCCTCCTTGTCGTATGTATGTACCTCGTATTTTCGATTTCCTTTTTGTTGGGATACGATATTCTGATCCTTTTCCTCTTGGTACGTCTTGCATTGATTCGCGTGTTGACATTCCATTTTTTGTTAGCTTCGTAATACAGATTCTTGTGATGGGTTCTTTGTCCCTTTTTCGACTATTACCTCTTCTTCCTTGTTGGGCTTTGTTCTACTTATACTAATTATTTTTATTCTCTTGGCTCTTGCCGTTTGTATGGCGTTTTCCTTTGGAATTTCTTTTTCTGTTATACTCTTTCTTTCAGTGTCTGTTATTGTAAGGTTATTGTTCTGTTATCTCCTGCACATACGATGTATCTTGTGTCGCCTTTTTAGGTTCTCCCATCCGCATTTTGTCCCTTCTTCATGTTTCCTTCCCAACAGATTGGTGACTTAAATGTCGTACACATATGTTTAATCTTTTAGTCCCACGTTTGGTCACTCGTAGATTGCTATTTCCTGGATTTACTTTGAATTTTATACCTCTGTCTTGCCTTTTCCGTATCTCTGCATATATCTTTTGCGAATCCAGCAGGATGATGGATCCTGTGACTGTTATATCTTTGGCGCCTGCTTTCCTATTGATCCAAAATAACAGTTTTATAACTGGTCTTCTCTGCATATGAAGGGCATATTCCTTTGGCTTGTGATTCCCTTGTCTTCTTATGTACGTAACATAAATGATTTCAACTCTCTTTGGGTAATCCTTATTGGCTTCCGTAAAACTCGATTGATGCGATCAGTATCATTAGTTTCTGTACTAGGGATGGTCGGTTTTTTGATTTTCCTTTGATCGTGTCGGGCTTTTATTCATTTAGTGGTGTTCTTCGTTTTGGTTTTCCTCGCTGTTGCTTCTTGTTTCTGTTCCTTTTCTGTTTCTGTTTCTTTTTGCGGATTTTGCTTTGGTTAATCTGGTGATTGTCCTTGCGTAGATTATTCATATCTGGTCTGTATTTCTGCGTCCTCTTTTGTGTCCTCATCATTATTTCTTTGTTTCATCGGGTCTTCTAAAAATTGTCGTCCTCGACATTTCATTGCTTCGATTATTTTCTTCCGTAGACCCTTATATTCCTGGCTTTTAGGTCATCCATTTCTTTTATTTCTTGTTTGCTCCTTTGAAATCTGATCTGTTTTCCGGTGCCACTTGTGTAGTATTAGTTAATAATTGTTCTTTCCTATCACCGATTCGCGGTTGCTTCTAATGGGTTTGGTTTAAATTTTAGGTCTTTCCATTTTAACATTGCATGTATTGTCTTTGGAAATGGATAGGTAGCATATATTGTTTCTTTTAATAGAATGTTCTATTTCGAACCATATGCGTTTAATCAAATACTCCTCAATGGTGAATCTCGTAGCGTCCACTTCATTAGACTGGCTGCTGCTTCGTCTTGTTGCCGTCGATGGCTTCCCCAAAGTGTTTGGATATTGTTTTCCATCATTTCTCTTTTCTATTATTTGTCGCGCCATGTTGATGATGAATTTTACCGCACTTGTTGTCATTGATTTTAGTGCATATTGCAGTACGTTGTTTTCTCCGTTATCTTTTTCTTTAAAATGTTTGATCCCTGGTTCTCAGTAACTCTCTCCAAATGGTTGTGGCTCTGCTGCTGTGCTTAACATTAACGGGTTTCCTTCCTCGTTTTTTATGCTGGATGTTTGTCCGCATTCTCCCATTGAATCGGATGATATCTAATGTTCTTTTCGTATTGTATTCTGTTGTACGCAAAGTGTAATGGTACGTTTCCTTCTACGTCTGTCATGGAATATCATCGGTATCTTTTTTCTTTTTATGAGGTCTTTCTGGATGGGACTTCTGGCTCCTTTGCATAACTCTATTGCAATTCTCTCCGCTTTATTTATTATTCTCATCCATTCCTTCCCTTCGGCCCATTCTGCATTATTTTCTCTCATTACTTTGACTTATTATGTCCATTCTTGTCTACAATCTTTTGTTGGGTTCCAATGTTGTTTTTGATGCGGTCTTGCTGCGGTTCTCTTCGATTCGCCTGGTTGTTCGTTTATGGTTTCTGTTTTTCGACTTAACGTTTAGCCCGTTTATACTTAGTTGCTGAGTTTGTGATCTGATCTTCATACTCGATTTTCTGGTTCTTTGGTATGTTTGGGGGTATCGCTTCTTACATCTACTTAACATTTACGATATAGGTTCTCGTGAGCGGGTGTTTTTGACTAATTTGACCGTGCGTTGTTTTGTCATTTACGTACATTATTTCAATTATGGTTCCTTTGCCGCCTTCTCTGTAATTTCTAGCTACTCCTGGAATTAATTTCTGGTGTTGCTATTATTACCCAGTCTCCTACTTGAAATTATGTTCGCGTACATTTTTTTGCGTACATCTCGTTTTTTATCGTGTATTCCTTGTAGCTTTCCTTGGTTAAATCGAATATTCATGCCGCGGTCTTCCAATACTTCTGCTTCGGTTTTTAAAATCCGTGTTACGAATCGTCCAATTTCATATATTGCGATATTGGTGGTTGGTATTCCAAATCAATCGGCATGTTGCATTCTCTGCCGCTACATTAGTTTGAAAGGACTCATTTTTGTTGTGAGTGTATTGACATTCGATACGCCATGAGGCATACGGTTTATATAGTTATCCCAGTCTTTTCTGATGCTTGCTTCACTAATTGGACATCATTTCTATTAGAATTCCCGTTGAATCTCTCCGTTTGTCGTGGTTTGTGGGTGTGATACGGCGAAAGTCCTTAGTTTCGCAATTTCTGAAATAATTGTTACTTCCTCTATTATTTCGCTCATGAAATTTGTTCCTTGGTCGTTAGGATCTGCTTGGCGGTTCCATACCTACACAGATTTCTACTACTAGTATTCTGTGCAACTGTCTGGCTGTCTGATCTGGGATTCGAATGCTTCCGGGAATTTGAAGTAATCCGTTATTACTAATATATAGATGTTTCCATGTTGGTTTCTTTGTAATGGGGTCCTACTACTCCATTGCGATCATTGTCATTGGTTCTGGCCGGGATTGGCATTGCTTTTAGTGGTGCCTTCAGTTTACTTCCTGTGCTTTTTCTGGCTTGCGGCATGTTAAACAGTTCGTTATCCATTCTTCACATCTTCTCCAATTGGCCAGTAAAATATTTCTGACGTATAGTCTTGCTTCCGTCTTTTTTCGAACGGACATATGTCCTCCTAGTTTCCCCGTCGTGATATTGGCATTAATACTTCTTTTCGTCTGCTTTCGGTTAGCAATAAGTCGTTTTTGCCATCCATCAGTAAGTAACCCAATCCCTTTTCTAAGAGGTATACTATGTTTATGTTTTCTCCATATGCCTCTTTTAATCTAACATTGTGTCGAAGATTTTCATTCGTTGCTCTCTAAAAATTCGATTATCGTTCTCAGTTCATCATCTTCTTTTGTTCATTTCTTTAAGTTTCGTGAAATCGATATCTTCTGCCGATTATCATACAGATTCGTTTACGTCCTTGTCCATTTAATTCCTCAAACATGAATCTTGACATCAGTCTGCGTTCGCGTTTAGCTTTCCTGCCTTAAATTTAATTAACGGTGAATATTCTTGCATTGCATGGCCATCTCATTAATCGACTAGAGGCTTCTTTATGCTGGCTAACCATACTAGTGGTTGGTAATCTGTGGTAATAGAGTTATCTCCTGACCCCAAATAATATTAAAGTGTTGAATTGCTGGATTATAGCCAAATGCCTCTCTTTCTGTTACCGAATAGTTCTTCTCATGCTTCTTGAATGGTCCTACTGTAGTATCGATTAACTCGTTCTTCGTTTCCTTCATCCCATTGTCCTAGGACTGCTCCTGATGCGTATCCGCTTGCATCGGTGCTAATTAAGAACGGGCTCTTGAAGTCTGGGTGCACTAGTATTGGTGCTTGATATTAATTTGTCTCTGGGAGTGTTTCGAAATTGCTGTCTGTTGTTCCTTTCCCATGTGAATGGGTATCGTTTCTTTGTTAGTTCTTGTATTGGTTTTGACGATGGTTGCATAGTTTTTGATGAACTTCGATAATATCCGCATAAGCCTAAGAATTCTTGACTTGCGTGACGGTTTGTATTGGGCAGTTCTTTACTTTTCGATGTCCTGTTCTGGTTCCTTGCCTTTGCCGATACTATGTGTCCTAGAAAGGTGACTTTTCTTTGGGCCAAATTCGCATTTTCGAGGGTTTTTCATTTAGTTTCCATTGTCGCGTTCGGATTGAATACATTTCGTATATCCTGAGATGTTGTTCGAAAGGTGCTGGAACTAGATCAGCAAATCATCAATGTATACCATACATTGCTTAATGCCATGTGTCACAAATTCATGCACCTCTGAAAAGAAGCTGGGTTGCGTTGGTAATCCAAAAGGCATTTTCTTGAATTGGTATAAGTCTTTTCCTTATTGTAAACGCAGTTTTCTCTCGATCTTCTCTTTAACTTTTACTGCCAATATCCACTTTTTAATCTAACGATGTAAGTAGGCTTGCTCCGTTGTAATGTTGTAGCATTTCGTTTATATCGGCAGTGAGTGTATGTATCTCTTTTTCGTTACTGCATTGATCGTCGATAGCTATACAGATCTCTCGTTCATCCTTTTTCTTTACCACACTACTGGGAATTGCCATGGTGAGAACTCCGTTCAATTACTCTGCGTCTAGCATCTTTGGACTTCTTTTTCTGCGACCGATTTCTGGGCTTCTGCTAATCGAATTATGGTGGTAACTTATCGGGCGATTCATCCATTAGTGGTCATTGTATGTTGTGTTACGTCGCTTGTGCCTAGATCTAGATCAGATGCTGCGAATATATCTTGAATTCCATTAACAGTTTGTGTAGTTGTTCCTTTCTTTCTCATTTAACAATTTTGCTATCGATTACCATAATTCCTCATCCTCTTTTTTCCTTCGGTTTTTCCGCGTTGGCAGTTCGATAATCCATTCATTGGGAGTTAATTTCCCTAATTCTTTCATTCTCAGGATTATTTTCTTTCTTCTCGAAATTGGTGATGTTAATTTGGGATTTCACCGCTATTTGTCGTTTATATATACTATTTCTTCTGGCTAGTGGTAATTCTCTCTTTTCTCGAATTTGTGTTAGGCTTCAAAGATCATTTCGCCTCTGGTCTCTTCGGTTACATTTTACGTATCAAATCATTTGGACGTCCTTTGGTTCACTATTATCTTTTCTGAGCATCTCACTCCGATTTTAATGCACATATCCTTTCCGGTTTTGTCTTCTTAGTCCATTGATCTAGATCGTTATTTATTTCTTTAATAGTTCCGGCATAGGTCTGTTTCCGATTATACAATCTGCGCTTAGTTTTCTGATGCACCTGCTAGGTAAGTTGCTGATTTTACGTCTTGTATTCTATTATTGACCAAATTTTTCCAATGAACTGATACAGATTCCTTACTGCAGGTAATTACATCCATATTTGTTTCTTCGATTGCATGGCCATAATTTTCTGGGATTTTGGGTCCATCTTTATTGCCGAAATGTTTGCTCCCGTGTCAACATTGCCTTTTATTTTGATTCGTTTATGTCTATTTGGTATCGTTAACGTTTTGGTCCTGCTGGGTGTTCGTAGCCATAGCTATTTGTTCGCGTTTCTACATCTTGATCTTACGCTTTTCGATCTCGGCTAGTTCTGGGATTAGTATCCTCGCCAATTTTGCGTCGTATGGTTTGGCGTATATGTTACGTAGCGTTGTTGGCTTTGTTTGCGTATGTTTCTCTCGACTGGTATCGTTGATTTTTTCAAGCATTCGTATACTGGTGGCGGTATGATTGTATGTCGTTTAGTTTCATTTTCTGATTCTCCCATTGTTGGTTTCCTTGTGTTAGCATTCTGCGTTCCTCCCTTGATTGTCATCGTTATCACTATTATCGCTACTGTCGTTTTAAAGTCTAGCCATCGTCTCCAATTGCTTTGTTTCTGTTCTTTTTTATTCTAGTTTTTCGGCTTCCAGCTTCATTATTTGCTTTGAATGTTTCGTCCAATTCTTCGTCGTGCCCTTCATTCTGAGTCAAAAGTCCTACTAATCTCTTTATCTTAATGGATATCTTTCGAATGTCCATGTAGTACCATTGGTCTTCGCTAAGAAAGTAAGAATCCTTATTGCCATTTTCCAATTTATTTTCCTTTCTCTTTTATATATATCAAAAGCATGCACCATTTGCGTTAGAATCACTCTCACAATTTGGATAATCAGTATGATCCCTAATATCCCTGCCATCATTTGTCCGAATATTAAGAATCTTCCCACATGCTTTCATCATATTTTGGTTGCATGCTGGAAATGGTCTGGTGATAATAAAATTCGTAGTTCGGTTTTCTCCGTAGTTATTTCCTCCTGTTATCGTCACGATATTTGATAATATTGCCTGTCTTTGTGCTGGAAATAGTAGATGTTCTCGAGCACGTTCTAGAGTTTTTGTTTGATAAATTCCACTTCGTGATATGTCTACCGGTTTAATTCCGCTTCACTTGCTAATTCCGTGAGTCAAATACTTTTGGTGGCGCTAACTATCACTCGGGTTGGGAACTGTAACCAACTTCCGTCTCCTGTCTCGAATAATGGTCCGTATACATTACTGCAGCTGAACATGTTCGGTACGAATTTAGTTGGGTTTATCATTCTTGTTACTGGTTGGGCAATCTGATTTTCCTTTGTATACTATTTCTAGTTCATTATGCATTTGTCTCTGGGATCGTTGAATTTTCTGGTAATCTTGCAATTGTCTTTTCGCATTTGTACGTGTACATTACTTCGCCTACATTCTTCCGAAATATCCTTCTTGGAGCGGTAATAATGGAATTGCGTTGTCTGGGTTTGTAATAGCCATAGCTAACTTGGTTTTTAATATTTCTCTATTCAATATACAGTCGTTTTTTATCAGGTCATAATATATTTTCTCTGTTGATGCTAGGCCTCTGTGGTATAGAAAATCCATTTTGTTATTCATATAAAGGTACAACTTCACATCTTTTGGGTCTATTTTGGCTTTTGCATTTGATATTGTTGATCGTGATAGAAATATTCCTTTGTAGTTTGTGCTGATCACCATTTCGTCGCATTTGCTTACCATTCGTCCTTTTATGAATCTCATTCCTATCGTACTGTCGGTTGAAATTACTACCGTTGGTGTGGCTTCTGATCCGATATTAGTGGTTATAGTTTTCTTCCGATTTTTCCGGTCCTTCGCAATTCTTCCATTGCATTCTTCTGAGTATTTGTTTCCGTTTCGCTGTGTACTTGTCCTTGTACTTCATCGAATATTGCGCTTTTCAATAGGGTGAGTCGACAAGCTCTGGTATCGCGGTTATATACGATTGTTGACATTCCGTCGTACATGATCTGTCTGTGCTAGGCATTGTGGGTACTTTTCATTGCTTGCGTATCTGGATCAAAGTAGCCTTGGTATTTTTCTAACTTCACTTGGTAACTTTCTATCACTACTACGCCTTTAACTAATTGATTGAGTAGAGTGTATTCTCCTCCTTCACATGATCCGTCTCCTGCCGTTATTCTTCCTGCGGCATATATTCTAGTAGTTTTATTTTCCCATCTTCCGCTGCTACTTGGATTCGTCCTGCTATTCTAAATATTCCGGTATTGAATCCTTCCTCACATTCGCTTCGTGTTACCGTGACTACTGTCGTTCTGTTCCGGCTTCTATGATCGTTGAATGTGAATGGTGTCCACAATGGAATGCTACTATTTTCCTTGTTACCGTGCATTCTCGAATTTCTGTTTTATGAAATCTACTTCTTGTACACATTATATGACACGCTACAGCTGTTCTTTGTAATCTTCCGGGGTTTGCGGCTTTACATTCCTCTGTTTCCTTTAGCGAATATTTGTCGCCGATTTTTTACATTATCGCAGTCGTATACCACAAAGGTTCCACTCCTTTTATGCACATCATCCATATAAGTATTGTTGTGATAATTGCATTCATTCCTTTTCTGGCTGTTCTCGATCAACTTGCGTTGATTATTGTTTCGAATTCCGTCAGTAATTCCTTTAACTTCGTTTGCATCATGTCTGTTTGGTCGTCTCCACTTACCAAGTTTATAAAAGCTTGCCATCCGCCTTGAGTTAAAATGAATGGTTCGATTACCTTCCTAATGATGTCTGTTATTGCGAACTCGTAGCCATTTGGGTTATATTTCGGTGTTCGCTTTCTGTAGATTGCTATGGTGTTATACATCAGGTAGGCTATTCCTACTAGATATCTGTTTGGATCGTCTGATCGTTTTGTGAGGTGGTTTATTATTAGTAGTAGTTCCTCTGGATCCTTGGTTGTGGTCCGTACTTTATTATCCATGATCTTTGTTATTATCGGTTTTATTGCTGCCCAAAGCTGTTTCGCTTCTGTCCCTATGTTATTTAATTTCAGGTTTCTCTTTATTTCTGGATTCGCTAAACCTAGCATATCGGCTATTAATCTATTAATCCATTTTGCTCCCTGTTCTTGACCAGTCAGTTTTCTTTGTAGTTGTTTTGTTACTTGGCTGAGTTTATTTAGCTTCGTTGTTAGCTGATCCATTTGCATTTGTTCTTTACTTTTCTTTTCGACTGCCTTTTTGTCCGTTTTTGGTCGTCCTCTTGGTTTCTTTTCCATCACTGTACCCGTTTCTCTACGTTTGGGTTGTTCGTTTGTTGTATTCCTTGACGTTGTAGCTCCTCGGTCTTTTATCCAATTATCCCATTCGTCCCCTGTTGAGTTCTGGCGTCTTCTATTCTCTTTTCTTTCTTCTTCTTCTGTATCTGGTTCTACTGTTTCAGCTGGTTGCTTTTGAGCGCATACAAATCCATCCAAATCGTCCGTTGTAATATCATTTTCGTTTTCTGTGGTGAATAAATCTCTGGATTCTGGGATTTTCCTTGTTGCTTCCTCGTTTACAATGTCGTTTAGGTCATTTAATATTTCTTCGTCTCCTGTTGTTACGATGGTTACTTCATCAGTTGCAGGTGGAACTTCCGGCGTATTTAGGCTTTCCTGTCGCCCTACTGGTGTCTTCGTTTTGATTTCTCTTTTGTTAAGTTCTCTACCCGCAATTTTCGTTACTGTTAATACGTTTACTCTTCCTAATTGTAACGGTGTAACTCCTATTTCGATATCGTTGTCTAAGGATCGTCCTTCATGTTGTAGGTGGAATGGTAGTTCGTATGGTATCCTCTTTTTTACTTCACTTACTTTAGCTGTGATATAGAAATCCTTTTCTATTGGTTCGAAATCTGGTGTCATGATTTTTAAACTATATTTCTCTATTGTTTCGGCTGCCCATTCTGCATGTTTCCACTTTCTGATGATTTCTCTGAATTGTTCCGGGTGCCATACGTAAACTCTTCTATACTCTTCGATTTCTTTTACTGTATTTCGTAGGTTTTCTATTCTGTTGCATGACTCGATTATCCACTTTGCGAGGTCTGTAACTGTTCGTCTTTGGTTCTTTGCGCCGGTTCTTAATATCGTAGCTAATTCTCTGCATTTTTGAGTTTCGGTTAATCTTGTCAGTTCCTCTTCCACTGAGTCGTCCATATCTGTAGGTAAGTACCTTGATCCGGGAATTCGTTTCTCGAGTACGTTAATTCGTGGTCTAGCTTCTTCCCTTTGAATTCGTAATTTCATCTCTTTTTCGGTTTCCACTTCGATTGTGATATATATCGCGTCATTTTTCACAAATGGCGACGTTTCTCCTGTTATGAATTTCTTGAGTAGAAATTGTGGCATTCCTCCTGCTACGTTTTCTGTGGTTCTCGGTTTCTGACTCACTGCCGATCTTGGTTCCACTCCTAATTTTTCGCTGTGTCGTTCTTCCCAATGTCCAGGTTTGGCTATCGAGATTACGGTTTTCCTGTTGAATGGCCATTCTAGTTTTCCGTCGTACCTTCCTCTTGCTAGCAGGAAAAATACAGATAAATATTTTCCTTTTGCCACTCCGTCTCCGTTTGGATATATTCTCAACTTCATACGATATCCTCCGATTTCCGTGTAAAACTGATGGCTGGTTAGACTAGTAATCTTTCCTTCTTCCGCTGATTTTACTTTTTCTGCCCATCCACTTATTTTCCAGGTATAAGGTGCTAATCTGGCTCGATCATTTATTTCTTCGTCTTCCTCCGGTTGCCATTCCATTCGTTTATTATGTCCTTCCGGTAGGTTTTCATATGGGCCATCTTCATATAGTTCTAAAGTTACTTCGTTGGCGACCTCTTCCGGTGCTTCTCCTGGAGTGTATTTCTTCCATTTTGGTTCTGTTTTCACCGTTTTCCATTTCATTCTTTCTTACTTTCATCGTACACCTTTTTCCATGGTGTCGCTCGACACGTGAGTCGTCTACTGGTTGTAATTCGTGCTCAACTTTGGATCCTGTTCCATACTTGGTATATTGTTAATATTCGATCCATTTTCCTCTTCATTCCTCTTGGAATTCTCTGATCTGTTGTTCTTTTTTCGTCGTGTTTTTTCTTTCTGGTTCATCCATGGCTATTATGTTTATAGTCTGTCCGTTTTCCCATATACCTAGTTCGTATATCGGGGTTCGTTCTCGTGGTCCGATTTGTCGCTTGTGGTACATTATAACCACGTCTCTACCATTCCATCGTCACTGCTTTCTATGATTGGTTGGATGATTTCCTGGTTAATTCGTCGAAATAATTCGTGTATTTGACAGTCGGGGTCTACCGATATTTCCTTTATTTCGTCGTTAGGCAATTTTATCCTTATTTTTATCGGTTCGTCTCCTCTCATATCTCTTTGATGTTCTCCGTATTTGGCTATCAACTCGTCCGTTCTTTCATTGTCAAATCTCATGATGTCCGTGTCTCTTACATCTTCTACGAACGTTTTCATGAAATTGGCCTTGTTAGTGATAATCTATTAATATATTTTCTTGCTTGGTCTATTGCCTGTTCGGTCATTTTATCTGATTTTGTCTCATGATCTTTTGCCTTTCTTTCTCTAATCCAGGTTGTATTTCTTTAATATACATTGTTTTGATTTTTTGGCATATATCAGCTGTCGTTTCCTCGATTTCATTGTTGTCGAAAGTTACCACGTTTATTCCATCTGGCCATATTAATGCATCAGCCAAATGTACATCTCGTTTTATTTTCCTTCCTTTGTAATACAGTGGTCGGTTTTTGTAGCTGGTTCCTAATTTTTCTGTTACCCATTCGTATAGCTCATTGGTATTTTCACCTCTTGTTGCTATGATTGTCTTGGTATCTCTGGATGATCGATAACTACCTGATATTCTTTCTATCGTATTCTTTTAGATTTTCTTGGTATCCTTTTATTATAGTTTTCCATGACGCTGTAAAAATACCGTTGTCTTGTTGATATCCTCTTGCGATTAATTTCATAGTTCTACTGTAAGTTGTTGTATCTTTTAGATTGATAAACATCTCATTTTTACCAACTTCTCTACTATCTCGTTGACTTCTCTTATTATTTCTATTTCGTCTTCTCTTGGGACATTTATTTCCATTCCTTCTATTTCTGATTTCGATTCGTCTTTATTTGGTTTGTTTTCCTCACATGACTGAAATATCTTCCTCCCAAGCTGCTTATTTCACTTTCGTCTTCATCCGTTTGTTCGTCTTGTATTTGTCTTAACATGTTGATATGAGTTTTTCTTTTTCCTCCGGTTTACTCGTTTGCCCTTTTGTTTGGAGCCATATTTCTTTTAGTTTGTTTCCGATTTGTTCCTCGTTCAGTTGGCTCCTCTTTTCTAATTCCTTGCCTCTATTCTTTGTAGTAGTACCCTCTGAATTCGATTTTTCGTTATTATTGGTTCTGACACCATCTTTCTTCTTTTTCTTTTAACGTTGATGCTTCTTGTTCGTTTCTTTGTAGTTCTAATCTTTGTTCTTCCTCCCTTCCTCGCGATAGCCGCTTTTTCTGCTAATAATTCTATTTTCTGTTCTAATACTTGTTCTGTTCTATTCTTTTAGTCCTTCGTCTAATTTCTGTATTAGTTCTTTCTTATTTAATTGTCTTTTCTTGTTTCAGATTCTCTTCCTTCTTCTTAATTGGTCTTTTTCCTGCTCTAGAGTTTCTTCCTGCTCCCTCCTTTCGAGTGCGTTATCTAATTTTTGAATTACTGCTTCTCTTGCGAGTGATTCCACTTCGTACATTAGTGATTTTTCGTTTTGCTCTTCCGGTATTTCCTCTTGTTTTATTTCTTGGCTTTCAATTTCCTCTGGTTTCTCAATTTTCACTTCCTTTTGCTGTCGACGTTTTTGTTTCTCTTCTTCTGCAAATTCTTTGATTGCTTCTATTTTCTCCGTTTTGTTCAATTCGTTTGTCTTTTCATTAGCATCATCTCCCCCTTCGTTCTCAACACACTGCTCCGCAGTGTGGTTTCTCTTGGGTTTCCATTCTCATCATATTGATTCTTCGTGGAGTTTGTTTTCTATTTTCCCATCTCTGTTGAATTTCTTGGGCTTCTTCTGTTTGTAATCTTTGCCATTCCGCTTGTTGCTGTTGTTGATATTCTTTTGTTCTTTGTTCATACGTTTCTTCATTACTTCTCATTACGTTGATTCGCTGTTGCTGCGTATTAGCGGGTATCTGCTGCATCATTTCTCTCAATCCATCGGCATTCTCTGTAATGTCTCTCGCAGCATGTCTATCTCTTGTATCACATTAATCTGTGGTTTCTCGTCTGGTTGTTTGTTCCTTGTTGATTTGGTCCTCTTTTTTATGTTACATCTTCTCGCGAGATGTCCTTTCTGGCCACAATTGTAGCATGCTCTGTTATCCGATTGTCTGCATATCCTCTCGGTGTGTCCTCTCCTGCCGCATCTCTGGCAGTTGTGGTTTCGGTAGCATTCTTCCGTTCGATGTCCAGTCCGTTGGCAGTAGTACATGTCTCGTTTGTATTGAAATTGTTCCTGAAATTATTATTATAACTTACTTGGTTATTACCTCCATTCTCGGGGTTCCTTGTCGGTGGTGACTTGGACATCTGCTGCGCTCTGGAATGAACTGTTCATTGCTGGATTCGCATTGCTGCTTGGATTGTTGGTATTTGCGTTTGTTGTTGGTGTCGTTTGTTCCGTTGTCATAACTGCTACCTGATATCCAATCCTAGATGTGCTCACATCTATTCGCGATTTCTACCGCTTTATCCAATGTTTCTGGTGCCAAGCATCGAGGTTGGCTCTTATATCTTCTCTTTTAATTCCTCTTACAAAAACATCCTACCATTTTTATCTTCTGGTATATCTTTATCTCCAAAGCTTCTTTGCACAACTTTTTAATTCACATGCGTATACTGCATTGGATTCGTCACGTCTTTGTTTCCTGTGTAGGAAGTCTAACATCTCCTATTTCCCTTTTTCTCTATTCCGAATATCTTTATTAAAAATTCTTTTATCTCTGTCCACGTATTTAATTTCGTTGCATTGCTTGCTTCCTCACGAATACATCCTGTGCACTCCTTTTAAATACAGGGGTAGTCGCTCCTTTACTTTTGATCTGACCAATGGCAAATGGTCTTATATACTTCGAACTCCTTGATAAATGTATCTAGTTTGTTGAGGTTGCCATCGAAAGGCTCTCCCCTGAATTTCTCTCTAAATTCTCCTACTGTTGCGTTATTAGTATTCATCATTGTATTTGGGTGGCTGTTGGAATTGTATTTGAGTTCGGATCGGTTGTCATGTTCGGATTATTATCTCGACTTTTTGTTATCTCTTCTCGCTTCCTGGTTCCGATATTTCTACTGTATTCTCTGTATTAATTATTCTGCTTTCTTGGCTGCTACTATATTCAAAATCGTCTGTCCGTTTTCTGATCCGGTTCCTGTTACTGTTACTGTTGATATCGCTGTGTTGACGCTTCTGTCACTTATTGCTTTTATCCTTTCTTCTTCTTCTAATAGGCTCTCTTCTTCTTTCTTTTTGGTTTGGCTTCTCGTACAATATTTTTTGTTCTCAATGATTACGGTTATCCGCTGGTTTATCGCTGTGGCTCCTACTTCGCTGATTATCTCCTTTTACTTTGGTTTGCTCTGAATTTGCTTGAATTGCTTTGTGATTGCTCTGAAACTGCTCTAATTGATTATCTCTTTTCTCTTGATTTGCTCGAATTTGCTTTGAATTGCTTTGCGATTGCTCTGAAACTGCTTTGTCGTTTGCTCTAAAAATAAATAACACTTCCAATATTTTATACTTTATACAACTTTGCTCCTCCGTTTTATTATACTATATACTTTATTTCCTTGTTCATGTTTTCCGCTGTGATCCTTCTTGTTTGCTTTACCCCCCATAATTTTAAGTCCAATTTAAATTATCTATAACTCGTATCAATTATCTATCAAACTCGTATCAATTATCTATATAGTCTTATCAGTTATCTATATAGTCGCATCAATTATCTATATTTTATCAAATAAAACCAGTATCATCATATCATCATTCATTTCATTCATTAATTATTTTTCCTATGTCTCTCTGTTTCAAAAATTGTTTGCTTATTCCTCAGTCGCTGGCGCTCTATGGGCCTTTATCTAAATCCTTTAATTCTTAATCACTGGCATTCTATGGCCTTTATCTACATCTTTTAATCCTTAATCACTGGCGCTCTATGGGCCTCTATTTAAATCTTTAATCGTTAATCTCTGGCGCTCTCTGGGCCTTTATCTAAATCTTTTAATCTCTAATCGCTGGCACTCTCTGGCCTTTCTCTAAATCCTTTAATCTTTAATCGCTGGCACTCTCTGGCCTTTATCTAAATCCTATTCTCTTTTTACTGGCACGCTATGGCCTTAAATTCTCGTCTCATCCGGCATTCTATGGCCTCTATAATTTATCTTCTCTATTGGCTCTCTATGGCCTTCTCTATTTACTCGGACTTGAGTTTTCATCAGTGACCTATTGGGTGACTTGTCCGATGGACAAGCTTGAGGCCTCACACTGACTTCTCAATCCATGGCGTCTGTTGGGAGCGCATTTATCCGGTTACGCTTGCCTCACCGCCACTCGGATATCCGGTACTCGGTGTGGGATCCGGGTTATTGTACCGAACTCCTCGCTGGGTTAATAATCTAAAAAAACATTCCCTCAGTACTCGGTGTGGGATCCGGGTTGTGTACTTCGGAGAATATAAAAGAATGGAAAACCTAGACGTTCAATCAAGCTCCAAAAGCGGTTTACTTGATTTCCCGAATAGTGAAAAGAAAAGGAAGAAAAATTTGGGCGCTGCAATTTTCTATTATTTCCATCTACCGTCAGCCGCCCCGCGTCAGATTTCCAGCTCTGCTTGGCTGCCTCAATCTGATCCTTAGTAGGACCTTTCGAGTATGAACCATTTACCGGTTGGTTCACATCTCACCTACCGCTTGGTGTCCTCGATACTCGGTGTGGGATCGGGTTGTGTATCGAGTCCTACCCAGGTAAAAAATTCTCGGTCGATACTCGGTGTGGTATCCGGGTTTTTGTATCGAGCGGTTCAGCGCCACTAGTCCCTTGGCTAGCAGCAACCTGAACTCGACAGTCCGCCGCTGTCCTCTGGTGCCTCACCACCAGCTAGGGAAAAAATGTTTCTAGGTACCTTTACGAGACTTTTGGCTCTCTCACCTTCGGCGTCTAAATCATGCGCATTTTCTCTCACCTCTCAGTTCATCCCTTCACTTCCTCCCATCAAAATTTGTGGTAATCGCATCAACAAGTCTCCCAAAAGAGGTGATCAATCTCTCGCCGGCTACTTGTTGACATTTGCGACTTGGCCTACCCCTTCATTTCTCAGTCAGGTGATCAGGTTTTCCCTCGGGTGAGCGTACTATCGTTTTGATAGCTCATGTTATCACTTTTCACTCAGGTCTCACTTTTTCCTCCTCCTATCTCCATATAATATAGATAAAACATAAAAGAAATATACACTAGGAAACCTATTGGTTGTCGAAATTTTTCTGCCCAAATATGCGGTCTAGATAGATTCCGCTGCTTTTGTGTCTCTGTGCATGTGGTTAATTTTCCCTGATTCGGCTTTCGTATGTTACTTTAATTTTACTTGTCGTCATTTATTTACTCTTATTTATCAGTTACTCTTTTACACACATTATACATTTAATTATTAACTATTACAACAACTCATTTATTATCGATTACTACAACAATTTCATGGATAAAACACTGTAATTCGTTCCTTTATCTTTCTCTGGCACAACACACAATGCGATTCTTTGGCACACCCCTGACAAAAACTCAGGTGCCCACAAGGTATTACCATCACTCGTGCTTCTTCCGTTCGACATACATAACATTCCCGATAGGCTTTGGTTTGCTCTTTTATCATTCGCATTATCTCATCTTCCATTGTTTCGACCTTTTTCATCATTATGCTCCACTCTTTGCCAAATTCAGCTATCTCCAATCTCATAACAAAATTTCATATATCTTTTCGGTTGTTACTTCTTCGTCGATGTTAATTAATTTTATTAGAATACATAGTTCATCAGGGTAGAGGCTTGAAATCGATGCGACGTCTTCTTTAACTTTTCTCATTAATTTTTGTTTATTTATCAATCTCTCTAGGTTGTCATTTTCGATGTTCAGTATCTCTCTTAGTTTCGTTATTATCGGTTTAGTTTGCTCCATCTATTAATAAAACATTAATCAATATGGTCATTATATTAACTTATTATCGCTTATTCTCACGTTGGGTTTATTTGATTTTTCCTCGTTTAAATTCTTTTCTATTCTATTTATTTTACTTTCGTTCTCTTAACTTACCCCATTTTCATTTTATCCCGATTTTTACCCTTTAATTAAATGTTGTTTGTTTTATATCTGCGTTGCTTTGTTATTTTTATGCGTTACATTTCTTGTAGTTGGTTTGATCGTTTTCCATAGTTTTGGCTATTTTACTTTTTGTACTTGGTGGACTAATCATTTGTTTCTTGATCTATTATGTTTCCTTGGTCGTTGGGTTGTTTGTTTTTGTTGCTCTAAGGTTGATAATTCTAATTTTCCAATCAACGAAATTTTATACAGGCTCCAAATTTGTACTGTCAAGTTGGTCGTTTTCCAATTGTGATCGTTTTTTATCGTTTATTTGTAGTCAAATTGGTCGTTTTTCATCATTTGTTATTGCGTTCCGTTTTTCTATTTACTTGTGAGATTTTGTTTCGGTTTCCTTTGGTCTTTTCACATGACAAAGCTTTCATTCTCGGCCGAGGGTATACTGGCAAATTCCTTGTTGTTTCTTAACTTGGCTGTGTTGATCTTTCCTAATGACAAAGCTGAGTCCCCCAAATTTATACTTGGTGGCTAATCGTCTATTTTCTTATCATTTTTCTTATTTTTGTAGTGAGATTGGTTGTTTTCCATTTATTACGCGTTTCATTCTTGTTAATTTGCCATCTGTTTTTCTGTCATCTTCTGTCGTCTCTCCTGGGTTCTGCAAAAATGTCGTCCCGACATTTTCTATTTGATAGGTTGCTTTGCTTTTTTTTTTTTTTCCAATTGATCAAGCTTTCATCCCGGCTGAGGGTGTACTGGCAAACTTTCTGTTGTTTCTTGACTTGGTTGGGTTGATTTTTCCAATAGACAAAGCTTCAATCCCGGCTGAGGGTGTACTGGCAAACTTTCTGTTGTTTCTTGACTTGGTTGGGTTGATTTTTCCAATAGACAAAGCTTCAATCCCGGCTGAGCCCCCAAATTTATATGTGGGGTTAGTGGTGTGGATGACCTTCACCCCAATCATATAAAATAGTTTTTGCTCCCGCCAATGGTTACCCGTTGCTAGGCAACGTTGGTAATGTAACCACTGGTCACAGGACGTCCAAAGGTGAGTTCCGATATCAGAACTGCTAAGGGTTAGTCCTATGTCGGGTTCAGCGGACTGCCGTTAGAAGGCCTATGTCCGTCTTCTATTTTAGTCCCTTTATCACTTTCTATTTACTACTTTAGTTTCTATATTTATTTACAAATAATAACATAATAAACTAACAATTTTATTTAATGACAAACAAATTAAATTATCATCAGACATTGAGTTTCTCATCTTATTTGGCTACTCCTTGGGCACGTCTTCGCAACCGCTCTGTTCGACCCGGTCGAGCGTGTGATCTGGGCTTCTTGTTAGCTGATTGGGCTTTTTCTTGGTCGCGATAGGCTAATTGTGCCGGAGCGAATACCAGAGGGTAAGTCACTGCACTTCCCTCCTGGCATGCCGACAAGGCGACCTCCAGTCCTTTGATTTGAGTTCGCTGCGCCTGGTTCAACACTCTTTCCTCTTTCCAGCCCTGTTGTGCGGCAGTGAGGCGCTGGTATAATGATTTCATTTTCTCGGGTTCGGCCCAAGTGGCTTTCAGCTGTTGCATCTCTCGACTTTGTTGTAGAAGTTGTCGGTG
Source organism: Schmidtea mediterranea (assembly GCA_022537955.1). Taxonomy (NCBI): domain Eukaryota; kingdom Metazoa; phylum Platyhelminthes; order Tricladida; family Dugesiidae; genus Schmidtea; species Schmidtea mediterranea. Next base: position 38,518,187 of record CM039679.1, read on the forward strand.
CAGGTGTTGATTTTCTTGTCTGAGTTCTTTCAGTTCTTGGTACAATATTTTTGTGGCTTTCATTTCTGAAATTACAATATTTACATGATTAGTTGTTTACAATATTGATTCAGCTCTATTGATCTTCTCTATTAATTATTTTTACGGTGTATTATCGGCTGCGTCTCATGCGTCTTAGATGGTTGGTGTTAGTACTCTGGGTGGTCAAAGTTTAATGACAAAATCCTTCTATCTTTTCCTATCAATTATTATCTATGAAATTTTTAGAATGTTATTGCAAAAAGTGTAAAATTTATATCTCATTTCGTTACATTAATTATCGAAGTAATTACTTTAGAAAATTTAACCCGTGAGACATAAACATTTATTAAACAAAAAAAAAAACTAAAACATATCGATTTAATTCATTCACGACCACTAAATCGTTCACTCTTTTGATTGTTGTGTTTGTAATTCCACTGAGGATGCCTGCTCGCATAGGTATGATCGCCGGTTTGACGAGATCCGAGTCGATTTCGAAGAGTTGACTGCACGAGGTTCTCCGGTATCACCATTTTAGTCGGTGCTGTCATCTGTGTCAGCCTCGGGTCGTCTAATTCGAAAGACACTCCATATTCTGGCGGGAATCCATCGGTACTCGGGATAGCACCACTTGCGATATCTCTGTTCACTTGCACTAGTCGCTGTCGGGCCAACACCGCCTTCCGGTGGTACTTTCTTTCGAGTTCTTCCATCTTCATGGCCGCATATTCGGCTCGCTGGCGGGCTTCTCGTGCTGGATTGTGGCCCGGCTCGCGCTTAATCGCGAAACTCGGCAGCTCGATCTCTTCAGCTTGATATTCTGATCTTCTTGGCCAACTGGAGTCTCCGTAAGTGGATAACAGATATCCGTTATCCCACAGAACTTGTCGGTATCGAGCGGCAGAAGCGCTCGGGATCTGTAGAGTCACTCGAGAATTGTCACTCCAATTGCCATGCGGGTCTCTGCGATCTAAACGTGAAAATAATTAATTACCATCATTCTTATTGATGCGCCTGCGTGTGCAAACATGGACGTTAGTGATTTATGCTATTTTCCTATCGAGTGTTACTAGGGTGAATTTGGTTATGTTAAAATTTGAAGCATAACGTGCGGAATTACCTGATTTTTCTCCTTCGCTAGGCCTCTGAGTATCATTTCTTGAGATCCGGTCTCGTAAAGAATCTCGAGCTCGAACACGTCCACTATCGGTGCTAGTTGTTAGGTGGTTCATTTACGTGGCATGAAATGTGAGTTTTTACTGGGTTCTTTTATATTCGTGAATTATTTGCGAGGGCGTGGTGGGGTGAATGATTTGTCATTCAATTTATTGGTTTTCGCGGTGGAGTGTCAATATAATTATTTTAGTTATTTATTGTTGATTATTTGATACTGTTTATTATTTATTTTGTTTAGTTCGGCGGTAAATGTTCATTCTATTGATCGTTTCATCTTCCTTGATTATGATGAGTTGATACGATCATCGTCATCGACTTGTCATTCGAGTCAGATTTTGTTTGGTGATTTATTCGGCGGTAATCTCGGACTATGACCTATCCGTAGTTTACTTGGCGTATGAACAAACAATTTGATCTGTATTGGGTCTATGTATCAATGTGCATCTAATCACGATTTTCACTTGTCGATTGGAATTTTGGTGCTGATCATTCGAATTACTATTCTCATTCGTCGCCGATGTATCCAAGAAAACACTACAAGTCGCTCTGGACTATTGTCATTACTGAGAGAAAATTTAATCGTACGTGCTGGTTAGGGAAAACTGCTGGGCGGAATACTTGATGACCGTTATTCAATGAAGAGGATACTATGGCTAGGAAAGGGTCTAAATCTTCATTTGGATTTTTAGTTGGGACATGTTATTGCACTATGGTTTGTTCTCTTGGTTGGAACTTCTGATTTTATCGCTTTTATTAATTTCAGGGTGTTCCTAATTTTATTCGATTTCAAAGATTCAATATCGTTCGTGGCAAGTCTGTGTTATTCGAATCCCTTCACGAAAGTTGAGTTATTATGTTTACGTCTGTGAATCATCTACGATATTTTGTTATATTGTTCTATTATCATTGTGTACAATTCTTAATTGATTTATTCGTGTGCGATTAATATGATTATTTTGGTCGTTTCAGTTTTTAGTTATTCGTAACCTAATAAATTTTATTATTCTCGGATTCATGAATCGTGTATTTATCCTTCAATGATTTAAATCTAATTATTAAGTTAGTTTACAGTTTATCGATGCCTTAATGCCTTAAGTATTATTACTTTTATGAAATTTTAGCGAATCCATATTCTGTCGTACTTTTCTAGGAATCCGTTATGTCTACTCTGTCGTTTGCTGTTTCGTTTCTTTACTTCATTTTCTCTGGCTTCTTGCTCATAAGTCATTTACTAATTTAGATTAGATCCGAGGATACTTTAAATCATTAATACTTATTAAATTTTTCTTGATTTTCATTACGTGAGTATTTAATTTTGGATCATTTATTTAATTAATTACTATTCCTGGTTACGTTGCAAAAGTCTTCTCGTATGAATGTTCTGGTCACAAATTTAGTTATTATTTCATAATTTTAATTGGAATAATTTATTTACGACACGTCTAGTTTAATATTATGGGTTCAATTACTTTAAATTAATTTAGTTTAATTTCCGTTTAGTTATTAAATTTATCTGCATCGCATCGGTTTCAAGTCCCCACTACCCGAGCCTTAATTTTAGTCCTAAGGTTCTTGTGTTCATATTAGATTTTACGAGTGCCCACTGGACTACTCGGTGTTATCATTTTAGCCGATGAGTAATTAAATATTTAGGTCGATTTTACGGGAGGTGGGTGAAAGAGATCTAGCCAAAAGTCTAGCTCTCAATCTTCCCACTGCCCCTATACGGTAGAATATTTACGTTCGAGATCCGTCGTTACGCACGACAGAGCTCTCACGGGCACACACTGTAGGCGGAGGAACCGCACTTACACAGTGTGACTAGTTATGTTGTGATTTTACTTTCTTGTGTGATGTGTGGCTGTGGGCCAGGAAAATTTCGACTCATAAAACTGAAGATTCATTTTTCATAAATACATATATTTGTTGAAACTATTTCATCATAGCTCGTTCATAGTTCATGCATATCAACATACGACAAAAGGTCCTCACACATACGATCAAGTAGAGCTTACATTAAGATACTTGATTCGCAGAATGAAAACAGTTATCGAGAGTTGCTCCTTTGAATTGGTCTGGCAAAAGTAATTTGTTCACTGAGTGAAAAGTAATTTTTCATTAAAACTTTGTGAAAATGGATTGGTATTTATACCTGTTCTGTGACCCTAACCTTGCGTGTTATTTTTTATGCGTTAAAACAAAATTTGACCTTGCAATTATGTGTCTAATTAATTTCTAATTTATTATTATTTTTTGATTTCTTTTACAATTTACTCATTTATTTTTAATTTCAATCATTTCTGATTAAAATTATTTTATTTTTTGTTCACTTTATTCATGAACTCTTTTAATTTTTCGTAAATTGTCCCTTTTTCGGTCAAATCTTTTGTTATCATGTTATTTCTATGTCCATTCGTGCGTATCTTGGTACGTTTGTTAATATTTTAATTTAATTTTATGTTTTCTATTTTATATGTTAAATTATGTGTTTTTCTCGCATTTTTAGGTGTTTATTAGATGTTTAAGGGTCCGATTTTGAAATGTGCGTGTTGTATTTGCGTGCTGTTTCCAATCCATTTAAACAAAAGCTTGTACTGGCCCAACAACTGCATCAAATTTCACACACCAGAAAATTAGGTATATATACTGATCCATTTTCACATTAAAAAAAAAACCATTTTTGAAATCGTTGTGAAACTATTTTAAAACCATATTTTCAATCTTGAAGCCAAGTTAAAAACTGTTTTCGACTATTTGTAAACTGCTTTAGAAAGTTATTTTCTGATTACTTTGGAACATTTTTAGGCGAGAAATATTTATGGTGGAACCCTCTTTCCACGCCACGTTCCCTGCATCTCAATGGAGCTTTGCTCGGCGTCGGCGTGGGGAGAGTGGTATTTATGCTATTTTATGTAAAATTTTATTTTGGAATAGTGAAAAAGGGGTAATTATGTTATTGTCATTTATAATTAATAAATATTATTTACATGAATTATTTTATATGCTTTCATAAACTAAAAAGTCGAAATTTTTCCGGCCCACAGCCGACACACAACGCAAGTAAATAAAATCTACATAGTGCAGATGCATGTAAGTGCGTGGAAAATCGCCAATGATATGTACCCCTGAGGACTCAGCGTGCGCAACGCAGCGGTCGTAACGTCAATATTTATCCCTATAGCCGAAGCGAGAAATAAGGAAGAAGTCTCTGGCTGCTTCCTCGTTTCTCGATTCTGAAAAATCGACCTAAACTTATATCACATACGGCTTAAAATCATCACACCGAGTAGTCCAGTGGGCACTCAGTAAATATAATATAAACACAATGTGCGCCTAAGGTCTATTAAAGGGAAGGGTACTGGAATAATTTAAGATAAAATCGTTGATATAACCACCGCGAATTAAGATTGTTAAATTAGTTAAAATCATTGATGTAATTAAAATTGTTTTCATCTTTTCCTAAATTTGTAGAAAGTATCAACTAAATAACTCGATGATTCAAATAATTTAACATGTGAATTAAAATAACTGTTTACTATAGGTAAAGCAACAATTAAAGTAGTTCATGACTTAAAGTTGGAGTAGCTATTACATAATTATTAACAGTAAAGCGGTTAAAATTATTATAAATTTTTCAATATGAAACAACGACAAACAACTCCTTAATCAAGTTAGGACAATTTCATTTAATTATCTTGAAGTAAAGATTGAATAAATGTAATTCATTGATTCACTAGTGGGTAAAAGTAATTCGTGGTTTAGAAGATCCTAATCTATTGACTAGCAGTAGGGCAATAGCAAATAGTCTCGACCGTTAAATTAGTATAATCCATTAAAACAAAAGTAAGAAAGGAGGTATTTAAAATCGTCTATCGATAAGACTAAGGTAGTTATTAATTGAAGTTATCAATTTCAAATAACGAAACGTGCATACAATTCATAAAGTTATCCTGAAGTCGTTGATTAATATTACCAAAGGATGAAATAAAATTGACTAGTTGAATAACTTAGAGGTGAAAAACCGGTTAAAATCTAAACGAGACGAAACCCAAACAGTGGCTTACTATAAAATGATCAGAAACTTTAAGTTCAATTGAAATAACAAACAAAATTTATTGTATATAGAAAGATCTAATCATGAGATTACATTAATGACAATATACATAAATGCTTACCGCCGACTCCAATAAATTCGAGCATAATAATAAAATAAGTTCCAATATTCCTGACGAAACAATAACGAGAAATTTCCAAATGATCCGAATAATAAGCATCAGACGTGCGAGATGACATCACAGTGTCGAGGAAGATTTTCCCAAGCCTACCGTAAATTGCAAGTGTTTTTCTCGAACGTAATAATAATAGCATTCAAATGAGATAACATAGGAATTTCCGAAACCGAACTGGTTAAACTGAAGCGGATATACCAAATCATAACTTCCCGCAATTAACGACGACATAATCAATATCAACAGGATATCACTTACTAATCCGAGATTTTCGACGTTGATAAAATCACCGGATATCCTGCCGATCACCGACGACAATAGTGAAGTCTAACGATCCATTCGACGGAAACGCACCGTTGCAATGGCAAACCACCGCCGATTTTTCTTGAAAGAGTTTATGGACATCATTTAAATTCGAGAATACCAATTATTATGTTATAGTCGACCTACAACCTCACACCAAATAAAGATCGCGCAAATCAACTGATAATTAACTTAACACCCTCAACTCAACCGCTACCAACAATATTTTTTAAACCCGATAACAAGGCCGAATTGACAGGTCACCCAGATTTTCTAGCCATCCTTCAATCAATCGTGCTCAACATAAATTTGATACTTAAGCCATGATAGGTCTTGCCGATCCACGACCAAAATGTTAACCTAGGACATCACATGAATCCCAGTGTGCCGATTGATAGCAGAAGAACCCTCAATGTTACTTGACACCGCACCTAATAATAAGTACGCCAGTTCTTGAACCCGCATAGATGACCGCATTATGACCGATGTAGAGAGATTTCTCCCGTTAATGTTAATTTTCATGATTTATCCCTTAATCGTTTCAGATCATGTCTCTCAATCGGACGACTGTACAATCATCTGGTAAAAAGCACTCGAGAAAAACACCACAGGCTGTAAACGCCATAGACGAACTCCGATCACAGTGGCCTTACCATGTCTCTCGAAGGTCGCTGGATCTGAATAACAACCCTTATGAACCCGAAAGACAACAGTACCCAGCTGCCGAGATATTTTCCAACGCTCAGGACCTCCTCACCCAATGGGAGCGGGTGCAGGAGCGGGTGGATTTGCAAGTAGTCAAGGCAAGGATGTACCTTGCAAACGTGATGGAGGACATCCTTGCCGGGCGGATCGCAGTCGCCTATCCACCTCGTCCAGTTCGAGACACCAGGCGACCATACACCGTAGAAGCCCTCAAGCGAAGCCTGGAGAGGTATTGCCCAGACAACTGAAATAATAGATTCGACTTAATGTAGTGATTGATTAATAATAGTTAGAAATTTGTGTGTTTTCTTCTCTCTCATATAACTGGAATTAACTCGTGATTTGTTTAATAAAATCAAAGATTACTCAACTTGACAAATCATAAATTGAAATGATCCATTTAATTACAGCGATGTCCTCCCTAAAAATCTTACAGACGGAATTGGACCGCGCAAGACAAGCAAATGAGGAATTATTGGCCCAAGTTATTCAGTTGAACCGCGAAATCCAACAAATTAAAGCAACCTGGAAGGAACCGGAGAAGGTAAAGACCTTATACCACCGCCTGACCGCAGCACAGAAAGGCTGGACCGAGGAGCGGCAGCTCAACCAGAGTCTGCGTACGCAAATACGAGGGTTAGAGGTCGCTCTAGCAGTGTGTCGGGAGGGGGAAGCGGTGACATACCCGCTAGTATTCGCCCCGTCCCAGATGGTGCCAAAGACCCCTCAGTTAACAGATCCGCCTACTAATCAGCCCATGAATTGTCGGCCAGGACGCAAAGAGCGTGCTCGACGCAGAGCAGCCAATCCACCTCATTAACTCACGTTGAATCTCTGCATGTGTTAAATTCAATAAATGTGTTGTAGTCGAATCATTTCTCATAATAAAGATACATAGGTGTCGATCGGAACGCTTACGACCATCTTCCCACCTTCAATCACGAACACTCTTACGCATGGGACAGAGCTAAGCGAGCACCAGTCTTCTACTGACAGCTCGTGAACCCGAAGGTTGTCCGAGCAACTATAGTACTAGCCCATGGTACTCAATTTTTGCGGGCAACCCACCACTTGAACACATTACCAACGTTGCCTAGCAACGGGTGCCAAGTGGCGATCAGCATCATTTTGTATGGCGTTACTAGGGTAACCAGAAAATCAAGCAAGATGTGAAACCCTGTAACCCACCAATAATTTAAATATCTTTACTCTTCACTTATTAAGATTTTCACCATTTCTTCAGTCACTTGATTCTTTCTTCTGTTTCCTCTTAGAAATGAAGTTCGACTAAATGGATGTAGAGAACCTGACGATTTTTTTTAGATCCATTTCTGGAATTTCAGTATTCTTTTTCATCGGATGTCGAGTTTATATTTTAAAGAAAATCATTAATTATTTTAAAATAATAAACTTGAATCAAAATTAAATGCATATTGGTGGGTTTCTGGGTGTTGATATTTTGAAACTATATAATTGTTACGCAGACAACCCCATACAAATATTTCCTTTGCTTACCACTCGGCACCCGTTGCTGAGCAACGTTGGAACTGTGTTTGAGTGGGTAGATCGTCCGCAAAAAGTGAGCGCTATTGCTAATGCTATAATTGACCGAACGATCCATGGGTCCAACGAGCTGCCGATAGGAGGCCTGTGCTCGATTTTGATTTTTAGGTCCCATTATTCTCCTATCTCTGTCAAATGTTAACGTATACTCTCATATCATCCATTGTTTTGTCCATTCCCATAGTCCTTCTTATCGTTGTCCATGTCGAAGATTATTCTTTGGTCGGTACACCCTTGGTTATGTTAAGTATTCACACAGTATCTCTTACCCTTATCCCTATCATAACTACAATGTTCCCTATTTTTATTACTAGCATTATCATTGTTGCTATTATATGTATTACCTTTATTAATTGTTACTACTATTACCTTTATTATTATTTTTATTACTATAACCGCCATTATATTTATTGTTATTACCACTATGATTATTACTACTATTTTATAATCATAATTATTATCATCATTACTACTAATACCATGATTATTATTATTATTATTATTATTATTATTATTATTATTATTATTATTATTATTATTATTATTATTATTATTATTATTATTATTATTATTATTAATTTTATTATTATTATTATTATTATTATTATTATTATTATTATTATTATTATTATTGTTATTATTATAATTACCGTTACCCTTATCATTGTCGTTATTATTATTAAGATTTTGTAAGGATCCGTCCTTATTCTTCAGCGTTAAAATTTTTTATTGGTATACAACATTAGCCGTAATCCATCTGTATTTTTCGGTTTTTGATAAAGTATTTTTGTAAATTCGAAAATTTTAGCAGCGTTCCGCCCTTATTTTACGGTTCATCCCTATTCTACAGTTTTTGAAAAAGTATTTTCATTGACTCGGAAAATTTGAGCAGCGTTCCACCATTATTTTACACGTATAATTTTTAAGTTACTATTTTTGTTAAGTATTTGAATTAATTCGGAAAATTTGGGTAGCGTCCCGCCCATTTTTTCCGCCTCAACTCAAATTAATTTATTTAATTCTTATTTAAAAACATTATTTTTCATGATTTTGGTCGTTCGGATTAATCTTTTTTCGATGGCTATTCATTTTAACTGTTGCAACGATTTCGCAATTTTCCCCGCTACCCATTCCCTCTTTTTGTCCTTAAGATCTATTTATGTTCATATTATATTTAATGAGTGCCCACTGGACTACTCGGTGTTAGAGATTTTGAGCCGATTGTTGTTAAAAATTTATGTCAATTTTTTAGGAAACGGATGATGAAGGAGCAGCCAATGGACTACTCATTTATCCTCCAATTTCCCTTATGTACGGATAATATTGACGTTTCGGCTCCTGCGTTCCGCACGCAGGAGCCTTCACGAGCACGAACTATTGGCGATTTTACACGAACTTACACAGTTCGATAGTGTGTTTTATTTTTCTATCTTGCGTTATGTTTTGGCTGTGGGCCACCAAAAATAAAATAATAGAAAAAATAAATTACCACATGAATTAGGCAAAAGTCTCGACGCATAAACTGTATATTTGGCATTCATATAAACAAATTTTAAATCGGGCATCGATGTACATAAACCAAAATAACATAACTGTAGATTAATAACATGAAAATATTGCTACAAAACATAACTGTAGATTAATAACCTGAAAATATTGATAACTGTAGATTAATGATCTGAAAATATCTGAAAATAAATCACACAACAAAGTAAGATTTATAAAAAATGTGCATCTTAAATTTGGTTGAAATTAATACTGCAAAGTAGTAGTTGAAAATTTGGGAAAACACATCAGTATTTATACCTATAATTTGGCCTTAACCTTGCGTGTTAGTTTTATTGCGATTAAACAAAATTCGACTTTGAAATTATTTGTGTTATCTAAATTAAATTTTTATTTATTTCTTAATTTAAATTAGTAATTTATTTTTAACATTTTTTAAATAAATTTATTCAACCAAAAAATATTTTATTTTTATTCATTTAATTCATTAATTTTTACTTTTATATAAATGGTCATTTTACGGTCGAATTTTCTTGTTATTATGTTATTTTTTTATGTAGATTTCGTGCGGTTCTTGATGCATTTTGTATTTATTTTATTTTACTTTTATGTTTTTGATTTTATATTTATTTATATTCTCTCAGATTTTAAAGTGTTTAGTTGGTGTTGTATATTGTATTTTAAGTTATCTTGGTGCTGGGTTTTCATGCTGTATTACTGATACATTTAAACAATTCTCAAGGCTATTTGTGTGCTGGCCCAACAATATATAGGCGTACTATTGGTGGGTTACTGGGTACTATTGTTTGTTTTAATCTTACTGTGGGGTTAGTGGTGTGGATGACCTTCACCCCAAACATATAAAATAGTTCTTGCTCCGCCAATGGTTACCCGTTGCTAGGCAACGTTGGTACTGTAACCACTGGTCACAGGACGTCCAAAGGTGAGTTCCGATATCAGAACTGCTAAGGGTTAGTCCTATGTCGGGTTCAGCGGACTGCCGTTAGAAGGCCTATGTCCGTCTTCTATTTCAGGTCCCTTTATTACTTTCTATTTAATACTCATCCTTGCTATATTTATTTACAAATAGTGACATGATAAAGTAAAAAATTTTTATTCAATATCAAACAAATCAAGTTATCATCAGACATGAGTTCATTATCTCATTTGGACACTCCTTGGGCGCGACTTCACAATTGTTCGGTTCGACCTGGTCGTGCGTGTGATTGGGGTTTCTTGTTAGTTGATTCTGCTTTTTCTTGGTCGCGATAGGCTAACTGTGCCGGAGCGAATACCAGAGGGTAAGTCACTGCACTTCCCTCCTGGCACGCCGACAAGGCGACCTCCAGTCCTTTGATTTGTGTTCGCTGCGCCTGGTTTAACACTCTTTCCTCTTTCCAGCCCTGCTGTGCGGCAGTGAGGCGCTGGTACAATGCTTTCATTTTTTCGGGTTCGGCCCAAGTGGCTTTCAGCTGTTGTATCTCTTAACTCTGTTGTAGGAGTTGTCGGTGTAGGTGCTGATTTTCTCGTCTAAGTTCTTTCAACTCTTGATGTAATATTTTCGTGGCTTTCATTTCTAAAATTACAATATTTAAATGAGTAGTCGTTTACAAGATTGATTCAATCCTATTGATCCTCTCTCTTAATTATTTTTTCGAAGTATTATCGGCTGCGTCTCATGCGTCTCAGTTGGTTGGTGTGAACTCTCGGGTTGGTCAAAGTTTAACAACAAAAACGTTCTATCTTTTCCTATCATTCATTGTCTATCAAATATTTAGAAAGTTATTGCAAAGGGGCAGAAAATTTACAATTTTTAGTTACACTAGTATCAAAGTAGTTAATTTTTAAAACTAGAAATTGAATAACCCGTGAAGCATAAACATTTATTGTTATCAAAACTAAACATATCAGTTCAATTCATTTATGGTCATTGAAGCGTTTGTTTCTGCGATTGTTATTGTTGGAGTTCCACTGGGGATGCCTGCTCGCATATGTATGATCGCCTGTTTGACGAGTTCCTAGTCGATTTCGAAGTGTTGACTGAACGAGTTTTTCCGGTATCACCAATTTAGTCGGTGCGGTCATCTTCATCAGCCTCGGGTCGTCTAACTCGAAGGACACTCCATATTCCGGCGGGAATCCATCGGTGCTCGGGATAGCTCCACTTGCGATGTCCCTGTTTACTTGAGCTAGTCGTTGTCTGGCTAACATCGCTTTCCAGTGGTATTTTCTTTCTAGCTCCTCCATCTTCATGGCCGCGAATTCGGCTAGCTGGCGGGCTTCTCGCGCTAGATTGTGGCCCGGCTCGCGCTTAATCGCGATTCTTGGTAATTCGATCTCTTCGGCTCGGTATTCTGATCTTCTTGGCCAACTGGAGTCTCCATAGGTGGATAACAGATATCCGTTATCCCACAGCACTTGGCGGTATCGAGAGGCGGAAGCGCTCGGAATCTGTAGAGTCACTCGGGAGTTGTCACTCCAACTGCCAGATGTGTCCCTACGATCTGAATAGGTAAATAGTTAATTGTACACTGGTATCAACAGAATCATTCATGGACAAGATTACTCTGCGTTATGAGGCTAAGACATGATAGCTACAGGGTTCTATGGGGTTGATTTTGGTGAAAATCAGTGAATGTAAAATCGTGAAAATTACCTCGCTGGCCTTCTCCATCTGTCAAGAAGGTGTCGCTACTCGAGGGGTGCACCTGGATAGCATTCCTCGTCCGTTTATAATTATGATCGGCGTTCATTGGTCGAGCGTTCATTTTTAAATATTTTTAAGATGGCACTCAAGAATTCGCCAATGCTTTTATAGCCAATGGCCAGGGTTTATTTTGACGTGTTCACCTCAAAGGTCTATTATCTATTTACATTTTTATTTAATCAATTCGGTTCAATTCATCGATGGCTTTCATAATTTAATTATGATCTTGTATTGGTTTATTGGTGGGTAAATAATTTGTTTCACGTCGCTATTTATTTAGTACCTGTCATCTGATTTTGGTTTTATTTAATGTTTGTGGTCCATAAATCGTACTCTGTTGACCTGGTCAACAATTTGACGTATGATTCGTTCACGTATTATTTACTAAGATCTGTATCTCAATCATATTTATTCATCGTTGATCTTCCAAGATGGATTTAATTCTTCGGCGTTATGTTCAGTTCAGATATTCGGATTTTTTCTATTACCTCAACGTTGGACGAATGTCTCTCATCTATAGCCAACTATTCGGGATTCTAGGTTGTTCGACTGGCCGGTTGGTGACGGAAAATTCTCTGGTCGATAGTCGTGGACAGCACTATAAAGTGGTTTAGTTTGTATTTATCTCCGTGTAGTCATTTATCCTTATTATGGTGTTCGATTATTCTTGGCTGCTTCGGACAATTAATCGTGTTATGATGATCATCAGTTTATTTCGTCATAGGTTAGTGAATACATTTGCGCCTTGTTTGATTTATTATTATTATTTTGTTATCATTTAATAATTATCGATAGTTTAATTATATCATTTAACTTATTCAATCATCGAATCACCCTTTGATCAGGTAATCGTACCTTTACCCTTCAATCTAATTTGTCAATCATTTTATTCGGTTAACGATTTTATTAGTTACTTCCACTCTGTCAATTTAGCTAGGTTCGATCCTTTTAACTATTTCTATGGTTTCGTATTCACGAATTCTATAACAAACTTGAATCAAAGTTAAATGCATATATAGGCGTACTATTGGTGGGTTACTGGGTACTATTGTTTGTTTTAATCTTACTGTGGTTACCCAGGTAACGTCATATAAACATTTCTTTGCTTCCACTCGGCACCCGTTGCTAAGCAACGTTGGAACTGTGTTCGAGTGGGTAGATCGTCCGCAAAAAGTGAGCGTTATTACTAATGCTGTAATTGCCCGAATGATCTCTGGGTTCAACGAGCTGTCGTTAGAAGACTTGTGCTCGCTTTAGATTATTAGGTCCCTTTTATGTCGTAGATTTTATCGTTTGAGTTCATCATAAAACAAAAAAAAATTCGACAATTATATATTAAAAGTAAAACAAGTGGCTACATATCGTAATGGTGCATTTTAGTGCGTTAGTTGCGGGTGTTTCAATATTCGAGTGGCTCGGCGTTTTGCCAGCTCCTTTCGTCCAGGACGGTAACTGTTCGTTGTTGGTGTCGTTTTTGGAGTTGCTACCGTCTCTCGATAGGTTAATTGGGCAGGAGCAAAGACGAGGGGATAAGTTACAGCTGCCACTTCTTGACAGGCAGATAGTGCACCTTCCAGTCCCCTTATTTGTGTTCTTAGGCTTTGGTTCAGTTGTTTTTCTTCCACACAGCCCTTCTGTGCTGCCGGGAGCCTTTGATAAATCCGTTTGGCTTTCTTTAGCTCCACCCATGTGGCTTTCGTCTGTTGCACTTCTCTGGATAGTTGAATAATTTGTTCATATGAACTTTTGTTGTCTGCTCTCGCGCATTCCAACTCCTCTTGTAGAATTTTTTGGGATTCCATTTCTGCAAATATTATTGTCAAATTTTTGTCTATAAATCTCGAGTTATTAATTTATTACACAATTCTACAATATTAACTGAGTGTTGGGCAAAAACTGATAAAAACCCTTTTTCTTTTACTTTTGTTTGGCCAGCACGATAACGCCTGTGTGGTTTTGAGCAAAAAATTTAAAATTATGTAAAAACGGAAATTTAAGGAAAAATAAAATAAATAAAAATTTAATAAAAATTTTGAGCCATAAAAATGTAAAAATTTAAATTTAAATCAAAAAGAATAAAAATTGTATTAATTTTGGAATATTCGAGAAATTCCTTGTTTTACTGCGTCAAAACACACACACAAACAATCATGATATAAAAGGCGGTGCTGGTTAAGCAAAATTCAATGCTATTCTTTTCATTTTTACTAGACAATCTTTGTCATTTAGTAATTTTTGTAAATCTCTCGAAAATCATTTTTTTTGAAAGAAAGTAATTTATTTTTGTTTTGTATTTGATTTTATGATTAATATGACATGGTTATTAATGATTTTTTTTATTATTTTTTTTGAAAAGCTTTAAAGAAACGTTCTTTTGTGATCGAGAAATTCAACTCCGTATTGTTGAACCTCCATCATGAAAGGATTTGTTCTTGAAGTATACTAATTAAATTTTGTCGACAATAATTGAATTACGACGTACAAATTATAGACCACATGCATTCAAGTTAATAAAATGAAAGTGTTTTATTTTCGATACCCCGGATCGAACCGGTCGTTAGTGGGGGAAGCCGCGGTGCCGGTAGTAACCAGGCCTGCCCAGTATTCTCCCCTTCCTAAATCCTATCGCCCGACCCTCGAAAGAGTAGTGTTGAGGTCCTGGGAAAAGTTAAATATAAAGTTTATATCACAACAAATGAAAAATATACAGACTAGCATATAGAAGAATCAGAAAGAATATTTTTTGGTGTGATCAACAAATTTTATCCCAGTATAAAAATATTATATAGCTCATTAAAATTCGCGACTAATCACATTAGGAAGGTAAATCGGTCATAGATCGCATTTTCGTATCAAATTTACGTGTTAAAGTCGATTTTGAATGTTACCCAAAGACTGTACGTTACTCGTTACCTAGACATCGAACGCCGTTCATTTCATAAAATCGAATCCACGTCTCATAATCTGCAAAACAACTATTAACGTATCCATCATATTTATTATTATTATTATTATTAAAAATTTTATTATTAATTTCATTTAATTTTAATCATTATTATCACTGTCAATAATATTATTTTATGACCCCACTGTTATTACTAATAAAAAAAAATTTTTTTTTTCATATTAATATCATTATCCTTGTTGTCAAGAATCATATTACTATTATCATTATTATTATTAAAATATTATTATCATTATTATTAATATTATCTATACCACTGTTATCATTATTACTGAAATATTATTATTATTATTATTATTATTGTTGTTATCATTTATACTACTATTATTATTATGGTTAACAAAATATTATCTTTATTATTATTATTGTCGATACTAATATTAATAGTACCCTATTCTTGCTATTATTATTATTATTATTACTAAACTATTATTATTGATATTAGCATTACTGATATTATTAATCTTAAATTGATATACTTATTAACAAGTTGAAATATTAAACTTAAAATAAAATAAAAGAGAAAAGGAAACGAAATCTTTACCATCATTTATTTCAAAAAACGAAAAGAAAGTAAAATCCAAAAAAGAAGAATTACATTTTCCAATTTTTCGGAATGTTGTTGGTGGGATTGATCCTATGAATCCTACAAGAGAGACTTAAAGACAATTGAATCAAATCAATAAAGAACCTTAGTAGGAAGTCCTCAGATCTTGTGAAGCCTTCTCTCCGGAGCCAATCCTTCGGGAGACTTAGAAATACCTAAAATAATAATTAAAAAGGATGCAAAAATTACAACCTTGGGAATTTGCCGATTGTTGACTCGTTGCTATGGCAACGAGTGAAAAGCAAAAGATGAATTACTTTAATGTGTCCAAACAAAATAATAACATTTAAATTGTTGGAGAAATAATTTTTAATACCATTTTACAATAAAATTTTTGTAAATCATTTTAGGGTAATTTAAATTAGAAATTTCTATATTTGAAGCTAATAAATTTAAATTTGGTAAATTAATTTTTTAAATAGAAAAATATAAATTTCATAATGTTATTGTAATGTTGATAATATGATGAATTACATAACTACCCTTGGTTATCACAGGTATTGTCAACGTTATCGTTGCTAATGCCTGTTATAATTAATTGATCATAAAGAACCAGTAGATTCCGTTAAGACATATAAGTAGAAAAGGACATACCCATCCTTCCCCCATCCAGATGACATAATTGTTTGTTGTATTAAAAAATGATTAAAATATATTACTACATTAATACTTATTATGCATGAAAGAGAAAATAATAAAAACGAAATTAAAAATTAGTTTTGTTTAGTGGATCCACATAGGAAAACTCTAGAACAATTCCGAAGAGACATAGCCGGCTACCATCAAACCGCAATGGTACAAACTCAGAAGGCAGAGGCCATGGTGCGGAAGTGCCGCTACATGGAGCAGACATGGCTTCGCCCCGAAGCGGCAACCAAGTTGAGGGTAGAAATTGACACATTGAAGACTCAGTTAACTCAGAAGGACGAAGCCCTGCGGTCAGCCGAACAGAAGGCCCAGGAGCTAGAAAAACAGGTAGCAGAATGGAGGTTGAGGGATAACATCCGGACAGGCCTCCTGCAGAGTGGTGTCCACCTGTCTGAAGAACAACAAGTAATATTGTTGAGGAATGCCACCGGAAAAGACGCTGGCATAGGAAACATAATATCAGGCCTCTCACATGCATCAGAAGAGTTGCCGAAAAGGAATCGCAAGAAGAACCGGCCAAACAAAAGAGAGAGAGAGCGGCAGTTTAGGCTAAATCGTGCTCGCCTATTGGGGCATATCTTAGATGCCAATGGGTTTTGATTATGTAATTATGTACTTAATTTGACTAAATTAGTAGATGTTAACAACTTGTCAATCGTGTGATTTATAGATGTTAATTGTTTATTCATTTTAATATAACTTGTTAACTTAATGTTGAATTTATTATTGATGTGTGGTTGTGATTGAAGTCGTTGAATATGGAGTACTGAGTGATCTAATGAATAGATAAGTTGGAAATGATAGATAAATTAGTGATTAGACAGATAGATGAAAGGAGGACCGATTAAGGAAGAGCATGAAGTCTTCTATGACAGCTCATGGACCCGAGGGAGGTTAGGGCATTAGCAGTTCTTGAGAAGGAGCTCACCTTTTGCTAACCCTCCACCCACTAGTTCACAGTACCAACGTCATTTATGACGGGTGACTAGCTGTTCAAATTCTTATGCAGGCGCTAGGTGGGGATAATAACCCTTAGGCAGTTCAAAACTATTTTAAGGACCCATCAGTGCCCAGCATGAGCAAACAAGGAAAACTCAAGAACAGCAACTAATTATTTATTTAACTTAAAATTCAATCATATACGGTCCATTGTGACTCCATAGCCGGATCATTCACTGGGTGGAGGACTTGGGTAGGGTCCTTGAATATAATCCTCAGCGGCCGGCTGAGTTGGAGAGTACTCACGGTATACGAAAACTGGGCGTTTGGTATTTCTGGTCCGCTTGGAGCTGGCTGGCGGCAAATAATCGTAGGTATCGGGGATCCTACCGGCCGCGATATCATCCTCCACGTTTGCCAAGTATTGTCTGACCCAGATCACATGGGAGTCGACTCGGCGTTGGTGGTCTTGGAGGCGTGCCAGAAGAGATCGGGCCCGATCATGAATTTCTTGGGCCGGATTCTGACCGCCTATTTGTCCGTTCTGCATAAACGGTCTCCTGTTATTTTCCCCTGAGGGTAAGGCGTTCCATTGGGTTTCTCTTGGTTGGGCACATCGGGGTATTTTTCCCGCCAGACGCGTCTCCAAGCCTGTGGCCACTGATCGGCAACGTGCATGGGGACCCGGACAAAAGGTCCTGATTTTTCTGAATAAGATTGTTATCAGTAAAGTTCGTCACTATAATTACAGAGGAAAATTCTAAAAATCCCTATGGTGTCTCTTCGAGTGAACATTTAATAGAACCTGTCTGAATATTTAATTGCCCCTCATTATAGTAAGTCCACTACGTATGTATGTTTTCAATTCATATATATAATTTAATAAGGGTTTTGAGTAACGGGAAATTAAATTAAATTCTATTTTATTGTTGTTTGTAACTTTTCTAAAAATATCTTGCTACAAAATATCACGGGCACTTTACAATAATAATAATAAAAAAATATTCAATCAATATTTTTTGGTTTGTAGTTTTTAGCTTACTTTACCCATTAGTTAAATTTTTATCAAAGATATTTGTTAATTTTTGTGATACCAGATAATATTCAAATACCGGAATATTTACAATTTTTAAGTAAATTCCATAAATTTTTTGGGTACAATGTGTTCCAGGTCTGATTTAATGTCTAATTTGACTAGAGAATTTGAGAATTTATAATGAAATGAAGTATCACCGATAAATTTTTAGAGCATAACTTAAATATTTCCAAAATTACGAGTTGCCATTGAATGAGTGTGGAACTGCGTTGAAAATTCCGCGGAACATACATTAACAGAAATTTATTTAGAAAATTTTTATTTAATGTCTTTACAATTTTTATTAATCTGGTGGGTTACTGGTTTTCGTTATTTGTTTAAATCATCTTATTGTTACCCCGGTAACGCCATATAAATATTTTCTAGCTACCACTCGGCACCCGTTGCTAGGCAACTTTGGAAATGTGTTCGAGTGGGTGGATTGTCCGCAAAAAGTGAGCGCTATTACTAATGCTGTAATTGCTTGGACAACCCTCGGGTTCAACGAGCTGTCGATAGAAGACCTATGCTCGCTTTGTAATGTCCCCTGTGTGCGAAGGTTCAAGATCAGATTCATGTTGACAAATAGAAATGGAACGACATTCATATGACGGGGTGTTAATACTCATGACTTTTCCACGGCAATTTAATATTATTCACATTTTTAACATATCCCTTCTAAACGATTTAACAATATTTACAATTTTATCATGCTCACAAACAAAACAGGGTAAATTAGACAATATTCGTAAGTTAATTTAAGCAACACAGAACACATTAAGTTAGTTTGTTTGCCAGGCGTGCGGCTCTGCGTCGGGCGCGTTCTTTACGCCCCGGCCTGTAACTTTTCGAAGGTATTGCCGATGGAGTCGCCAAGGGCATTGGGTTGTTGGCTGAATCCCGGTACGCCAATTGGGATGGGGCAAAAATAAGAGGGTAAGTCACCGCTTCACTTTCACGACTGGCGGCCAGGGAAACTTCCAACCCCCTTATCTGCGTCCGGAGGTTCTGATTCAGTTGTCGTTCCTCGGCCCAACTCTTTTGAGCACCTGTGAGACGTTGGCGGATAGATTTGAGTTTCGTTGGGTCCACCCAGGTGGATTTCACCTGTTGAATCTCCTTTGTGAGTTGAATTATCTGCTCATATAGAGCTTTGTTGGATTGCTGGGCGCGGTATAATTCCTTTTGTAGTACTTGCACGGGTTCCATGACTAATGAAAAGAATGATTAAAGGGGAGAGATTTACTAATAGAGCGTAATTATATGATCTATGTTTAACCCAAACAAACTAATGAAAAATCATTTAAAAATAATAAAAACTCTAAACTAATCATCGAAAAATACAATTAATTTCATTTATTATTAATCAAGATTCATCAAATTTGCGTTCTCATCTGTTTGTTAAGGGATCAGGGAAAGCCCTTCGCCACCCATTCTTCGGGCATATAGCCCGAAATGGACATTGTTGGCCTCTTTGTGTTGCGGGCTCGGACCGTGGTTGATTGAGGGGCCTGTGTCGCGGGGACCTGTCGGGGGTGCCAATAATTGTCGGCGATCCGACCCACCAGCAAGTCCTCTTCGACGTTCGCCAGATACTGGATAGCTTGGACCACCTGTAGATCCACTTGTCTTTGATGGGCTTCCAAGCTCTCGAGCAGATGCCGAGCCTGCCGGTAGATTTCCTCAGCCGGGCTCCATTCTTCGACCATTTCTTGCCCCAGATTGTCTCTGTTGAGGAACCTTGACGGGGGAAATTCGGGGCATCTCTCTTGTCCGTAACGTGCCCAGGCCCATCTCCACCGGTTTGCGAGAGAAATTGACATGCGATCCGTCGGACTAGCTGCTGAAATGAAAATCGTTAACTACATATACCAAAACCAAAGTAGATGAGTGAAATGATCCTAATTTATTTCTTTGTGAAACGTTAAATCTATCTCAGCTCGTTATGGAAATCGAGAACAAGTCTTGTGGGTTCGCAGTTATGCTACTTTAGCCGTTAAATCATTCCCATTTTCTTTGCTGGGGTGTTTTTCACGATGTGAAATTTTTCTTGATTTTTTCAAATATTAATCTCCGTGTTGACCGTTAAAATGGCTTGCCTTTATTTAATACCTAAAGCAGATAACTTCGTACCACTGTTGAGAAAATATTAACCAGATTTGTCCACAAAAATCTCCTAATTCCCAATTAACATTTTCAAAAAATATGTTTATATTTTTCTTATAGCTAATCAGATAAAGTTCCAACAAAACAGATGGTAATAATTTTTATGAGCTATCCATTTCGCGAAAAAATCATGTTGAATTATAATTGATCACTTTACAAAGGGGCTTCTGGTTACTTAAGAAGTTCTAAACATGCGACGAATTTTCGAGCGACTTGTGAACGGATTCAAAATGAAAAAACAAAAGGTGACAAAAATAATGATGGTGTGGTGTGATGAATGAATTCTATTGAGGGGTCGTGGCGTTGAGAAAATCCAATGGCTAGACCTAATAGGTTGAACTGTTAATAAGGTGACTGATTTTGAAATTGCTACCGACTTTAGATTGGCGCTAATATAAAGAGATTGCGTCAGGGTCATTTAGATATGATAAGAATTTCGTACATATTAGGATAAACGAATGATTAGAAATGTTAACATAGTTATTTACAATTATTACCAAAAAAAATCAATTATAATTTTTACCAAATTATTTAGGTTTATTTAGTAAATATAAATTACAATTTCTTACCCTCTGTGATCATTTCCGATGCTGTGACAACCTCCTCGTCGGGCATGTTGGGTATTAATTCAATATTATTTATCGTAGTTGCAAAAAGAAAATTATACAAATAGTTTAGAAGATCCGTATTTAATATTTATTGATTTTTCGTGGGCGACGGTATCCGGTTGGGACGAATTAGATGGAATTTGGTTAGTCGCCATTCAGATGGATAAACAATTTCGATATCCGTTCGAATTATTAAATTTGTTAATAGTTCAATTTTCGAAATGGAGATCGAAATTCGACGATGGAAATTCCGTAAGTTTTTGTTTCTTTGAATAATAACGGCGGAAAACTCGCTCGTGTCATCGCCAACTTCACGATGTCACAGCGGGTGTTCCCACGTTAGTTCCAATTTACTTCAAACCCATTTGACTTTTAAATTATTCTTATTAATATTTAACATATTTATATTTTTATTGATATTTAACATATTTTTATTAATAGTTAACATATTTAATTAAACTCTCAACCTATTACCGCGTTAGAAAAGTCATGAGATTCTCCTCGTTCAGCAATTGGAATTTTAATTACTGGATTTATTCCTATTCGCTGGGTTTTTCAATATTGGATTGTCACTTTTTAGTTTTCAGTCAATTTTTCGGAAAACGTCTAGTTGTTAGGTTTTACATCATTTAATATTTAGTAATAGAATAATGGGTAATTTAAATTACTGGCTTTCGTAGTCGGTGTTGTGTTGGTGATTGGGAATCGATTATGAACCAAGAACTTATTGGATATTTGAATCAAAATTAACTGTCATATTTTTAAGAAAATGAATATCAATGATGGATGAACCCACTCCGTGAGTTTATTTGTTGATGATACAGTGATATAATGGTGGATAAAACAGATGGGTCGGCTAAGTTAACTATTCAAATGGGTTAGGAAATCTTCGTATAATATAATCTATTCTATCGATGAGCATATTTTGATTTAATTATTAATTTAGGCTGATTCAGTTTTCAGTGGGGTCAAATTCAATTTATGGCTGACTTTTATAAAAATAAAGGAAGGTGTCTCTAGCAGTTGTACTAATGGATTTGGATCTGAATAAATTCTCGGTAGTTGATTTAATAATAATTCAGAAGTTTTTATTTAAGGTTTCATTTAAATTAAATTTCTTAATTTATTTCATAGCAGTGATTTCATATTAATTTCGTTCCCCGTAGCCTTTCCCTTTAATAAGCCTTAGGCGCATTTTATGTTTATATTATATTTAATGAGTGCCCACTGGACTACTCGGTGTGGTGATTTTGAGCCGTGTGTAAAATAATTTAGGTCAAATTTAAAGAAAACTAAAAACGAGGAAGAAGCCAAAAGACCCCTTCCTTATTTCTTCTTTCTTCTATACGGAATAATATTGACGTTCCAATCCCTGCGTTCCGCACGCCGGGTCTTCACGGGCACAGATCATTGGCGATATTCCACGCACTTACACGAATCTGAATAGTATGTTGATTTTTCTGACTTGTAATGTGTCTTGGCTGTGGGCCGGAAAAATTTCGACATTAAAATAATTAATTTTATGAAGAACAATTTAAATTTTAAGCATTATAAATATTTATTAATAAATTAAAACAATATAACAAATTACTTGCCAAAAGTTCATCATACCAAAAAATACAAAATACATCTCCCCCCCATGCCGACATCCAAGCAGAGCTCTACCGAGGTTGCGAGGATGGGACGTGGAGAGAGAGGTTCCCAAATAAAACTTCTGCTCACCTAATAGATTTTAAACGGTTGAAAAATTTTTTAAAACAACTTTTCGTTTGAAAATTATTTTCAAAAAATGGTTTTTGGTTAAATTTTATTTGAAAATGCATCGGTATTTATACCTATTTTCTGTCCCTAACCTCGCGTGTTAATTTTGATTTAGTAAAACAAAATTCGACCTTGATATTTTCTAGTGTATTCTAATCTTTATTATTTTCTAATTTATTTTGATAATTTTTTATTTGAAATTTTTTATTGAATTATTTCTAATTCAAATTCTTTGATTTAAATTTCATTTTCATGAAATTTTCCATTTTTTCAAATTTCGGTCGAATTTGTTGGGTTTTCATGTTATGTTTGTATTTGTATCGTGCGGATTTTGTTGCATTTTGTTATTATTTTAATTAATTTTTATGTTTATTATTTTATATGTAATTGCTTTTATCTCATATTTTGTAGGGTTTAGTTGATGTTTTAATAGGTTTGAGTTTAAATTTGCATGTTATATTTGCATGTGTGTTACCGATTCATTTAAACATTTTACAAGGCCGTTTGTGTTCTGGCCCAACAAATCATGGGACGAACTGATATGGTGGCGTCGGAAAACAGGTACAGAAGGCATATCATTGCACTTGGTCTGCTTCGATTAACCACTGCATTTAAATTTTAACGAGCTCGAGGAAATCTCTATCGACATGGAATCGGTGACTTAGGATGACTGCAAAGAATAAATTAATTTTTTCGAGTGGCGCTTGGGTGGCTAATGATTGCTATAAAACATAATATTTAAACAATAAAAAAAATCTATCAAATCTAACTTGTAGGAAATAAATTATTTATTAAATGATAACAAAATGAACCGTCAATAGATAAATCCTTTGTAAGATTGGTAACTATAAGAAATGTCAATAATAAGATTATTAAAATCCCAATAATTACTTGTCGGGGAAATCGTGACGTCGGCCTCATAACGTCCATGTCGATCCTCGGTTCCAAACATGTTTTTTAAATTTTGGCAAATGAATGATCTCCTATCGTCAGCAGATGTTATATTGGAGTGTGTGTCTGTTAGGTTAGAGATTGGTAACCACACACACACTGGGTTGGTGTTAAATACACTACTGGCCATTCCAACTTGAAACAAGCGGGTTATTGATGTAGTGAATTAATTCATCATGACCTTTTGTCAAATGTCAAGGTCTCTTATTTCGCAGTTGTTGTGTTTATCAGCAGTGGATTTTGGGATATTAATCCGCTGCTGCCGGAGAGTATCTATTTTCGACATTCACAGAATTTCGTGGTAAGTTATTCAGTAATTTCGCTTATGGTTTTAATTTATTTTTAGCTGATGATGTTAAAGTGGAAATTCGCAATAGATTATTTAGGTGAAAAAGAAACATTACCGAGACCAGCTGGTCGTATCAGCGATTTTTTTAAGAGGTCCCACCGGAAAAATGTTGGTCCCGGCCATGGTCGGATCTCTTTACTGGGCAATTCGGAACGAACGGACAATGACCAAGAACATCTCCCTCGCCTCGTCTGTGATTTTTGTGTAATTCCACATTACAATTTGTGATTTTTTTTTGTTTATTTTTATTTGTAACCTCATAACGTTAGATGTGATTATTCATTACAATTTACGTGTTTATTTTCAACTTTGGGATTCATTCATGGGAAATTCTTTTGGTTAAATCATTGGATTAAGTTATTGTAGTTTAGTTCGGATGATGGATAGGTGCCACTGGTTAAGAGGTTGAGAAGTTCTTTGGTGGCGTTTTGTTGGGTATTGAACGCTTCATTTGTTATGGGGTTGACGCGTCTGACTCGGTATCTATTCTTTGATAGTCGCTGTATTTTATGGGATTCGATGGTTTATAAACAAATTTCCATCAGCCTTATCATTTACGTTCTGGATGTTAGGGGAAAATAAATCTCGCGACAGGTATTATTGTGATTTGATTGTATTAGTTTATTATTTTTGTGAGTTTTCACATAGTACTATTTCCTGGATCTTGGTATGGAAAATCCCCATCAGCCTGAATCTCCACTTGGTCTCTATGATATTTTTCTCAATAAATTTTTTGTGGATTTTTAACCTTTTGAATTATGATGAACGGTAGTCTCGACACTTGCTTACGGTAGTAGTTGGGTAACAGGATTTATGAGTGGGGAATTTTAACTAAATTGGGTTAGTGGGAATCTTCCTATCCATTTTTCACCTTTCTCGGACTTCACTACTTCGTGGTGTTATAACGTTCGCCTTATCTATTCTCTCCTAAGGTAATAGTTTATTAATGTCCGTCATCATTTATGGCGTCGGGCGGTTTTCCATTGATTAAGTTTCCTATTGGGGCTATTTGGAATTTCTATCGAATTTTTCTAAATTTGGGGTGGTTTTAACACTTAATTTATTACTTATTTAAATTAACCTACCTTTACTTGGGTACCAATATTGGTCCTCATTGTGAAATTAGTGATATCTAACTACTACATACATTTTATATTTACTTAGGTTAATTATAGCAATGAAAATTTATAATGATTATTCTATCGTTTTTATTTACAAAATACAATTTGAGTTCATGATTTAATTTAAGTTCGTAACAACTACTTGAATTTATAATTCATCTAAATCCGTGACCCTAACTTAAAATTATTAATTATTATACATTCGTGGCAACCGCTCAATATTTATGATTTCTTTAAATTCATGTCCGTAGTTGGAAATTTATGGTTATACTAAATTTATAGTAACAGTTTGATTTAAATTCATAGCAACGGTTTCATTTTTTTCCCCGTTACCCTTCCCCTGGTTGACCTTAGGCGCATTGTGTTCATATTATAATTAATGAGTGCCCACTGGACTACTCGTGTGAAGATTTTGAGCCGTATGTAAGATCGTTTAGGTCGAGTTTATGGAAATTGAGAGACGAGGAAATAGCCAAAAGACCCCTTCCTTATCCCTCTCTTCCCCTATACGGAATAATATTGACGTTCCGACCCCTGCGTTCCGCACGCCGGAGTCTTCACGGGCACGAATCATTGGCGATATTCCACGCACTTACACGAATTCGAATAGTATGTTAGATTTTATTAACTTGTAATGTGTCTTTGGCTGTGGGTCGGAAAAATTTCGACAATGAAAAATAAATTTATGCATTATAATAATTTATTTAAAAATAAAAGCATAATTTATCCGATACATTCAACAAAATAGCATAAATACACCGCTCTCCCCACGCCGACACCCAAGCTGAGCTCCATTGAGGTTGCGAGGATGCGACGTGTAGAGAATTCCAAATAAAACTCTCATTTGCATCGTAATTTAAAGTTTCTGAAAACTGATTCTGGTTAAAAACCGATTAAAATTGTGTGAAAATGAATCGGTATATATACCTATTGTACGATCCTAACCTTGCGTGTTCTTTTTGATTTAGTAAAACAAATTTTGACCTTGGAATTTTCTGGTATATTCTAATCTTTAATTTTATTATTTTTAGATTTTTTTTTTGACAATTTTTCTTTTCATTTCTAAATTGAATTATTTCTAATTCAATTATTTCATTTTTATTTCATTTTCATGAAATTTCGCATTTTTTATTAAATCGTCAAATTTGGTCAAAATCATTGGGTCTTCGTGTTATGTCTATATTTATTTCGTGCGGATCTTGTTGCATTTTGTTATTATTTTAATTTATTTTTGTGTTTATGATTTTATATTTTATTGTTTTCTCTCTCATATTTTGATAGGGTTAATTGGTGTTTTAATAGGTTTGAATTTAAATCTGCATGTTATATTTGCATGTGTGTTACCGATTCATTTAAACATTTACAAGGCCGTTTGTGTTCTGGCCCAACACTATTGTGAGGTTTATGGTGTTTTAACCTTGACCCGTAGAATACTATACCTTACTGACTGCCACTGGTTACCCATTGCTAGGCAGCGTTGGTACTGTAACCAATGGTTCTGTGACAATCAAAGGTGAGCTTCATTTCTAAAACTGCTAAGACCCGGTCAACAGCTGGTTCAGCGAGCTACAGTTGGAAGGTGTGTGCTCGTCTTGCTTTTTAGGTCCCTTACTTTCTTTATTCCTTTAATCCTCCAGTTTATGACTCGCTGCTCAAATGAAAAATTTATTGCCAATACTACGATGTCCAAATCAAACAATAATCAATTTAAACGTGAACATTTATTACGATATAACAGAAATTAATTTTATTGACATGCGAAACAAAATAGCTATAACATTCATTACAAAGTTATTCACAATCATGCTCAGTTGTTTCGTTGTTGGAGCTTCCTACGCTCTTGCTCAGCTCTTCCAGGCCTGGTGTGCGTTTTCGGTTTACCAGTGATTTTCTTAGGGCGACTCTGCTCTCTATAGGCCACTTGCGCGGGTGCGAATACTAAGGGTAAGTGACAGCACTTCCCTCTTGGCTGGCCGAGACGGCAACTTCCAGTCCGCGAATTTGGACTTTCTAGGCGTGATTTAAAGCCTTTTCCTTTTGCCAGCCTTTCTGAGCCGCCGTGAGCCTTTAGTAAATCTTCTTTACCCGTGACGGCTCGATCCATGTGGCCCTCGTTCGTTGCAGTTCTCGGCTGAGCTGCACACACTTCCGGTGGAGATTTGCATTTTCTTTCCGTAACTTTTTTAATTCTTGGCCAATTTCCTTTATTGCGTCCATAGCTGAATCATAACCGATGTTAATATTTAATGCATTATAAAAATTTCATATTACGATAATCAACAGCAACAAACAAAATTATTATACGTATTGTATTTGAGTAACCCCTGATAAATAGAATCATAACTGTCAATAATTAATAATCATTATTATTAATTCCCCTTAGTTACTTTTTGTTTTAATTAATTACTAAATTATCTTTTAGTTGATGCCGCTGTAACTTGTTTAAAACCCAACTTATGATTTTAATTTATATTTTTCAAGTAATCTTTATTAAGCATAAAATCATGTTTAATTTCAAATTCACTAAATCATTTAATTCTCTATATAATAGCCATTAACTTTGTCCTTCTCAATTATGCCCGTTCGCTAAATTTCAGAGAATATGTTGAAATTTGCAAGATTGAAAATTGACGATGAAACATTTATTTCATATCACAAGTTCGTTTACAATATACACTCATTTCCGGATTGTCCTTTGGTGATCTCGGGCACAGATATCCTGTCGCGGCGGACGACGTCCATACGCATGGTCATCATCCCGATCGGTCAAGATGTCTAGAGTCTCTGGTTGCAGCAGCTGCTTGGATACCGCCAAGTGTTCATGCACATCGATACTGAGAAGCGCTGGATCCTCTGGATTGAATGCTACTTTGTAGTCGGGGTGATGACCGTCCAAACTTGGAATAAAAACATTCGCTATATCGGTGTTGATCTTTGCTAATTTCCGGCGCTGATTTCTCGCCTTCCAGCGGTAGTTCCGCTCGAAGTACTCGATTGCTGGAGTTGTAATTCCGCTTCATGCTGGATTACGTCCGGGCTCTTTCTTAATGGCCACGCTGGGGGCTTCTACATCTCAATCCTGCTCAGGGCTTCTGTTGGGCCATTCTGGGGTTCCATAAGTGGCGAGTGAGTAGCCACGATCCCACAGCGCCTGTTGATATCTTCCAGCGAATCTGCTGGGGATCGTCAGAGTAGTCCTGGTATCGTCGGTACAGAGGTTGTGGGAAGCGCCAGGTACTAATGAATTTATATATCACATTGATTTTTGTCATAATTTCTTTTCAACCAAATCATTATCATAATTTCAGAAAAACAAGATTTCCGAGGCGATTCTTACCTTGGACGTGGTCTTCCTGGGCACAACAGGGTTCCATTTTCTCCGTGTGGTCGGTTTTGTGATGAATTACGTCTCTTCGTGTCGGCGTATTTAACTTGTTGTTCGGCATTATTCAGATGAAATGATGTGGCCATGTAAGTTTAGCGTTTTATATACTGTTGGGTTACTATTATTGAAAGTCGGTTCCCTCTGACTGCTCGTGTCCTTTTCGAATCAAATAAGCAAACCCAACACAAAATAAATTTATTTGCACTTTACCACAATTACAACTCAATCCGATTTATTTCAATGTTTTGTAATCACAATTTCACTGGGTGGCATCAGTGATAACAGTGGGAACTCTATTTAGGTAATTTTTATGTTTTGTTAATTATTATCTCGTGTTTATAGTGTACTTATGTTCAGGATTTTCGTGGTGAATTCATTTCCCTATATGCGCCAGATTCGGGGTGGATTTATTGCTTTACCAATGATGGAATTTATTAGGTGGATTTTTTCCTTTCCCAGACGAAACTGAACGACGGGTATGAATTCTGTTACGATTTTCTAATTTTATTTAAGGTGCATTCTGGTTAGTTCCCTAATCTGGGAATTTTCTCATTTGGATTCTAATTATTATAACCATTGTGCTGTGAAAGTTAATTTATTGCTTCAATACGTGCTTCAATAGATTATTCCTGCCAGTTAGCTTAAGGAGCCTAATTCACTATCTCGTAATGGGATTAGTTCATGTAGGTATTTACTATTAATATAACTTTTCTAGTACTGGGTCAACGGATTTCAATTTTAGTTCTCTTTACTTATTTATTACTGTCGTTAATTTACAGCCTGTATAGTGTAATGAATATACAATTTAACATTAGTCGTTCAATCTTTCATTACTCATTTCATTTGTGATCAATTTTTATTGATTTATTTGATAGTTGTGTCGGGGTTACTCGTCTCGCTATAAATTTGGTCCAAATCAATTCTGATATATTATTATTTTAGTTTTTTGTTCTCTCAC
Organism: Schmidtea mediterranea; assembly: GCA_022537955.1. Taxonomy (NCBI): domain Eukaryota; kingdom Metazoa; phylum Platyhelminthes; order Tricladida; family Dugesiidae; genus Schmidtea; species Schmidtea mediterranea. The sequence continues at coordinate 38,547,930 of CM039679.1, forward strand.
ATACTCTCGGCTGACATTCTGACGCGTGATTATAATCGTCTATTAGCACTATCATTGTTATAGGGGTTTGATTGTTTTACGGCTTCAGTTTAGACTCTGGTTAGATTTAATGGGCGTATACCCTTCATACCTAGGTGGGTTGAGATATTACGGTTGTTTTTATGGGATTATTAACTTAGCATAATAGTGGCTTTTAGATTTATACTTTCGGCTCCTCTATTACTAGTTCTTTTAACTCTACTCAACTCTATCTGGGGCGGATATTTCTGCTTAGGCGTAGCGTTATCAACTTATCTTTTCAAATGGGATTCAATTACACTATATCATCGAGACCTTTATATTTTTCTCGGATTTTAAACTAAATTTCTATCAATATAAGTTGGTATAGTTTTATTAGAATTTTTGTTTTTAATTTTTACAATTAATATAGACCGCATGACTGTTACATCGATTCCCGTAAGTCTCTTTCCCTTTAACCAAAAGTTGACCTTAAGGTAGAGGTATGTTTATATTAGATTTTATGAGTGCCCACTGGACTACTCAATGGGATAAATTTAGCAGATGTGTTATTAAATTTAGGTCTAGGTTTCGGGAGATGGGTGAAAGAGAGCCAGCCAAAAGACTGATTCCCGATCTCCCCACTGCCCCTATAAGCGTATGAATGATTTGACGTTCGAGACAGTCGTTACACACGACGAGGTCTCTCACGGGCACTAGCTATTGGCGGATGAACCGCACTTACACTACTCGGTAGTTAGGTGTGATTTTAATTACTTTTGAGTGGTGTGGTGGTGGGCCGGAAAAATTTCGACAAAAGAAAATTCATATTCTTGAACTTATATAATTGCTCATAACATATTGGCATAATTACATCGCTTCCATGGCACATTCATCATATTCACTCATGCTCACTTTAATAGTTTTCGATAGTTCCTGCTAGTAATTGTTCAAGACGTTTGTTCCGGACGCTATTTGATACAATACTCTGATAAAAAACGCAAGAGTTTTTAAGAGAAAAAGTGATCCCTCACAAGTGAATGAATTCTGTGAAAATGAATTGGTATTTATACCTGTTTTGTGACCCTAACCTTGAGTGTTAATTTTAGTGCGATAAAACAAAATTTGACCTTGAAATTATTTGTTATCTAACTTGAATTTTTATTATTTTTCTTGATTTAATCTGACAATTTCTTTCTTAAATTTGTAATTGAATTCTTTCCAACTAAAATTATTTTATTTTGATTCCATTTTTCCATTAATTCTTTGCTTTTACGTAAATTGTCATTTTTCGGACAAATCTTTATGTTATTTTGTTATTTTTATGTTAGTTTCATGCTAATCTTGGTGCACTTTGTTATTATTTTATATTTTAATTATATCTTTCTCACATTTTAAGGTGGTTTATTTGATGTTTTGTGGGTCTGATTTTAAATCTGCATGTTTTTTTTGCGTGCTATTTTCAATTCATTTAAACAAAATCCAGTCCTGACCCAATACTGTCAACACGAGTTAGTTCAATAACGATGTCCAGAGTACTCATAATGACAGTGATGACCTAAGAATTTGCAATGGCAAAGATAATATTTATAATAAAATTATTAATATTGGTAGGACTAATAATGATAACCAAGTTAAGCTTTAAAATGAAATCATAATTCAAATTTTGTTAAATCATTTTAGGCATTAGTTAATCAATATTGTGTTCCGTTGACAATTTCGTACTGATAGTTTAACAAACATATTGGTTCCAGCATTTGACTTTTTTACTTGACATATTTTGAGAAAACCATTAATTTATCATTTTCTTTTCTCGTTTGTTATTTCTTTCTGAGTTGTCAATAAAATGATTTACTTTCGTCCTTTTCGTTTGTTGGCTTTATTTTGGTTTAATATGATAACAACACAAATTATTTTAAGCTAACATTCATTATTCAGATTTCTTTTCATTTGATATTTTTATTTTTTTTTCATGTTTGTCCTTCACTAGTGACATTTTCTTCTTTGGATTTATATCATAATTACTCCTTCCTCATGACTGACCTCGCTACACTGAGGTTCCGGCGTTGAAGTTATAGGGTAATGATAATAACATTTAATGCTTTTTATAATACATATCTTGTTGGGCCAGAACACAAATGGCCTTGAAAATTGTTTAAATGTATCAGTAATATAGCATGAAAACCCAGCACAAAGATAACTTAAAATATAATATACAACACCAACTAAACATTTTAAAATCTGACAGAATATAAATAAATATAAAATCAAAAAACATAAAAGTAAAATAAAATAAATACAAAATGCATACAGAACCGCACGAAATTTACATAAAAAATAACATAATAACAAGAAAATTTGACCGGAAAACGACAAGTTATATAAACGTAAAATAATTATTGAATTAAATGAGTAAAAATAAAATATTTTTGGCTGAATAAATCTAATTAAAAATTTAAGAAATAAATTGCCAATTTAAATTTAAAAAATAATAAAAATTTAATTTAGATAACACAAATAATTTCAAGGTCAAATTTTGTTTTATCGCAATAAAATAACACGCAAGGTTAAGGTCAAATTATAGGTATATATACTAACCATAATACATATATCTTATTAAAATCTTTACTTTACCACACTTTCATTTTACTTACATTTTACTTACATTTTAAAATCTACGATATTGACTAAACTCGAATTCTCATCCATTAAATTACTCAAGCATTCGTTTGCAACATACACTCTTGTCACAACATTCTTCAATCAAAAAGAAATTTTATTACAACAAAATTATATTTATACTACATTAAATGTATGATATGGTGCTGTTATAAGTGCACGACAACAAGTAAATATTTATATATCATCTCATATGCTTATCGCCGAATTTAAATAATTAATTTAAAATAATTATGTCAATTAAAAATAGTCATTCATTGGAAATCTCAATCATTCGCAGTCAAAAATTGTGTTGGGCTTAGAGCCATGATTGAAACAAAATAATAAATTTTGTTAATTTAAACAAGTTATGAGACTGTGAAGATGGCTGCTGTATACATACACATGCACCGTGGACAGATACTTAAAATAAAATAAAACACCAAATAAAACAAAACTACATAAAAAAAAATTAATAAAATAAAAATAAAGCCTACGGCAGCAGAATGAAACATATAATAACACACAGAAACCGCCAAAACCTTGTAAAAGAAGATCTAAAAAAACATAGGCGGAATCGGCGACCAAAAATTAACTATTTCAATGGGCAAAAAGGAAAATGACCAGAAAGTAATGATAAAATAGTAATTTCAAAGAATATAAATAATAAATCAAAAAATAGAGAAAAATTATAAAAATATTTAAAATTTAATAAAATTATTAAAACAACCTCAAAATAGATAAAAACTGCCTGTTGATCGCACAAACACACAAACCTAATATATATATATATATATATATATATATATATATATATATATATTGTTGGGCCACAACGTAAACGGCCTTGAGAAATGTTTAAATGGATCAGAAACACACACGCAAAAATAACACGCAATTTAAATAAACCCACTGAAACATCAAGTAAACCCGATAAAATCTGAGAAATAAGAGAATTAAATATAAAATAATAAACATAAAAATAAATTAAAATATTAACAAAACGCACCAAGATCCGCACGATACCTACACAAATATAACAAGAAAACACAACAAATTCGACGAAATTGAAAAAATCAATTAAAGTTCATTAAAATGAAATTTAAATCGAAAATTTTGAATTAGTAATAATTCAATAAAAATTCGAAATAAAAAATTATAAAAATAAATCAAAAAAATAATAAAATTAAAGAATAGAATTTACTAGAAAATAACAAGGTCGAATTTTGTTTTACTGCATCAAATTTCACACGCGAGAAAAATAGGTATAAATACTGATCCATTTTCACATTTAACTTAACCATTTTAGAACCATTTTTAACCATTTTTCAAACCATTTGAAATCGTTTGTAAACTATTTTGAAATCTTATTTTCAAATCGTTGTGAAACTATTTTAAAACCTTATTTTCAAGCTATTTGAACTAATTCAACTGATTTTAGGTGAGAAATATTTATGTTGGAACCCTCTTTCCACGTCACGTCCATTGCATCTCGGTAGAGCTCTGCTTGGAGTCGACGTGGGGAGAGAGGCATTTATGCTTTCTATTATGATATTTTATGCTATTGTATGAAAATTTTTGGAATGGTTATGAAGGGTAATTCTGTTATTTTGTCCTAACTAATAAATATTATTAATATACATAAATTGTTTGATATATATTTTTTCATAAACTAAATTAAAATGTCGAAATTTTTCCGGCCCACAGCCGACACATAACGCAAGTAAATAAAATCTACATGGTACAGAGGCATGTAAGTGCGTGGAAAATCGCCAATGATCTGTGCCCGTGAAGACTCAGCGTGCGCAACGCAGCGGTCGTAACGTCAATATTATCCCTATAGCTGAAGCGAGAAATAAGGAAGAAGTCTCTGGCTGCTTCCTCGTTTCTCAATTCTGTAAAATCGACCTAAAATTATATTACACACGGCTTAAAATTATCACACCGAGTAGTCCAGTGGGCACTCAGTAAATATAATGTAAACACAATATGCGCTTAAGGCCTATTAAAGGGAAAGGGTACTTGGATTAAATTAACTGGAATCGTTGTTATAACTATTTTGGATTAACATTTTGAAATAAATTAAATTTATTGGGAATCATTGAATTCGATTAAATTGAGATTATTGATAAAAATTAAAATAACCATTGATTGTAAAAGTAAAGTGTTTTATGGCTAAAAGTTAAAGTAAATATTGGGTAAAGATAATTTAAATGCTCGTAAATTATTGATTAGGGTAATGACAAATGATTTCGTCAGTTAAATTATTATAATTCATTTCAATAAAAGCAATCTGATTTTTGAGTAAGAACGAGTAATGTATTGCTCTAATCAAAAATCAACCCCCGATAAAAATGAAAGCAACTAAGAGTCGGATTCATTGATTTCTAATAAAGAACGTATCAATTAAAGGTAAAATGAGTTTCGAATAAAAGTATGGAATCCCTTAATTAAATGGTTGGTTAAAATTAATGTAACACCACATAATTCACCGTTAATTCGTTTTGATAAAATTGAAGAAGTGATTGAGCAAATCAAGTATTTAGATTAAATTATTGATTAAAAACAAAATGAATAAAAATAAATATATCGTTGCTTCAATTAAATCCATTCATTGGTAACAATTAAAATGAGTTCCGGGTAAACAGAAATACCCCATTGATTAAACTAAGACAGATAATTACTGAGTGAAACCCAAATAATCTAGTTTTGGTACAGTAAAATATTGAATAAGAATAAATAAAATAAGTTCCTTAACGAACTATGATTAGTGGATTAACGTAATTCCTAGATTAAGATTAGAGAGGAATTGGATAACCGTAAAAATGTAAATTAAAGTAAAACTGAATTCACGGATTTAAAACCATTAGCGTTAAAAATAACTTTGTGGGCTAAAGTAATAGTTGATCCAAATAGCCTTAGGGAAGACTATTAGAAATTGGGATAACAGATGTCGATATTTATTACTGATAATACAATCTCTTAATTAGAACTAGAGTAATTTATAAATCTATAAAATAGGTTTCTTCAATTATCGTAAATTCAGAATTTATAGCAAATTAATTAGCGGTAAAGTGAATGAATATTTACGTAAATTAAATTAATATAATTGAAAAAACCAAAGTTTAAGATAAGCGAAAATTTGTATTGAACAAACGAAATTCCACATAGCGAAGTTATTCCAACCGAAGGGTATCGCATCGACTTGGAAATCTCGGTAAGCGTAGGAGCGTTCCTAAAATTTGTTAGTAAAGTACATTCAAACTAGTCAACGAAATAACTTACCGGAAATTGAGATAATCGAGTGTAGGCGAACATTTGACCAGTAACTCTGAAAATATGACACGAATAATGCAATCACCGGATGTAAACAATATAAATCGCCTTTAGTCAACCGCTTAAGTGGTAACGGTAAAATCCGCCGGAAATCGTTCGCCCACCAGGATACACCTACACGCGACTAAGTTATCTCTGATCAACATCCGGCCTAAATCTTAAAGTTCGAACAACTGTAATTAAAGTTAGTAAACAAACTCTAAGTCAATGTACAAATTCCCTTAAGTCAATGTACGAGTATCCGCCTACATGAAAAATTTAAATGTTAATACGCATATATCGAATAAGTTAAATATCAGGTTATCTCATCCATACGATTAATTATATAGCTTCCCTATAAAGGCGTGCACCTTAAGGAACCAGACCCACTAAGTAACCCAACCTGCTTATTAACGTCCCATCGCGTAAAGGAAGACAATGGTCACGCGTATGATACCCTTACTAGTAACATGGACACTATCTGCTTGCTAATAACTTAGAATAGTAAATCAATCGAACCTAATAGCAGTAATGTTTAGACATGTCGCCCAAACGAACTACCCGTCGAGAGACCGCCAGACCGGAACAGACAGGAGTCCCGCCGACCACGAGGATACTCAACCAGTTGCAACGATCATGTCTCTCGGAACGGCAACATCCAGCTGCGGAGACCTACCTGCACGCACAGGAGCTCCTCACCCAATGGGAAAGGGTGCAGGAGCAGGTAGATTTACAGGTGGTTAAGGCAAGGATGTACCTTGCGAACGTGGTCGAAGACATCCTTGCCGGGCGGATTGCAGTCGCCTATCCACCTCACCCAGTTCGAGACACCAGAAGACCCTATACCGTTGAGGCTCTCAAACGGAGCCTGAAGAGATATTGTCCGGACGAGTAAACCAACACTGATAGACTTTATGTAGTAATTGATTTAAAATATTAGAAATTTACGTGTTATTTCTTTTTCTTATAGCTAGAGTCATTCGTGTTTTGTTTAACGAAATAAACAATTTTATAATTTGATCAATAATAAATTAACCTCATCTATTTGATTGTAGTAATGTCTTCCTTACAAATCTTACAATCTGAACTGGACCACGCGAGACAGACAAACGCGGAATTACACACTCTGATTATTCAACTAACCCGCGAGATACAACAGATTAAAGCAACCTGGAGGGAACCAGAAAAGGTAAAAACACTGTACCACCGCCTGACCGCCGCACAGAAAGGCTGGACAGAGGAGCGGCAGCTCAACCAGAGCCTGCGCACGCAAATTCGGGGACTCGAAGTTGCCCTAGCAGTCTGCCGGGAAGGGGAAGCGGTGACATACCCGCTAGACTTCGCCCTAACCCAGATGTCGCAGAAGAACACCCAACCAGTGAAACAATCCATCCCTCCAGCTAACAATCGTCGACCGGGACGTAAGGAACGGGCCCGACGTCGAGCAATCCAGCTTCAAAATCATTAACCTGTAAACATTGCGCGCGTTGTTAAATAAATAGAGTAGTCGTGTTCTTAATTTAATTTGTTCCGTTGATATATTTATATGCTAAACATTTGCATCATGTTACTCAACCTTAATCTCATCTCTCCGCAGGCAGATAAGGACCTAATCTTGAACGATCATGAGGGACAGAGCAAAGCGAGCATAGGTCTTCTATCGACAGCTCGTGAACCCGAGGGTTGTCCGAGCAACTATAGTACTAGCACATGGTACTCAATTTTTGCGGGCAATCCACCACTTGAACACATTACCAACGTTGCCTAGCAACGGGTGCCAAGTGGCGATTAGTATCATTTTGTATGGCGTTACGAGGGCAACCACCGATTAGTTCAAACAAACAATGAAACCCTGTAACCCACCAATATACAGTTGCCAAATTCACAGCCCTTTATCTTTCACTCTAAATTGATTTTGAAAATATTTGTTCAACGATTTTTGAGTAACATTTTTATATTTTGTATATACTTATACATTTTTCTTATGTTAATAATTTTTCACTAATACTATTCTGGATGGTAACGGCATCTTTTGGTGTCGGCAAAAGGTTCCCCTTAAAATCATATTTATATGTTGTAAGTATTGAAATAGAACTTCCAGGAAGTCAAATGGTGGCTCTACTAGCTAGTTAAGTTTAACCGGTGGTAGTACTGTTCAGACTATTCTGGATTCCTTGTTTATCGCATAGGGTTTTGGCCATTGTGCACAGGTCCTGTTCCGCAGGTCATCATTGTATCACCCTACTGCGCTCGACGGCAACATCGCAATGAGTTTAGGGGGATTGGTATAAAATGGATGCAATCAACTTTATTTATGATTTTGAATTTTCATTTTTTGTTGGAAAATCTTGTCGGAAAATTTTGTCAGCACTGTATCGAATAACTAATGCCAATTTTGGTTTTTTGGCAATATTGAGTGCAGTGCGGCATCTTCCGATAGACCAGGATATTAGTAGATTATATTAACTAGACGTGAGTAAAAAAATAATTTATCTGAGAGAAATAGTTTAGAGACTGTTATGTAAATTTACCAAGGATAAACGCAGAGTACTAGTTGATATAGATTCCCCTATTATGACACTACAGGCACTAACGATATCATCCACATATATGTGACTTAAGGTTATGGGATGGCATGTCATTATTAGCATCCAAATCAACAGAATTAATTTCAGTTTACACATTTCCCAGTTTCAATCTATAGTGCATGCCCTAGAAAAACTACTAATAGGTAAACAAGTCTTAACCATTTTGTCGATATATTATAAGAAATAATCAAAAACATAAAACCTCGTAATTAAAATTAACTGACTTAAAGAACAAAATCAATAACACCGACTCAGATTAATTCAGCCAATGCCATTATTACCAGCTGTGAGACGTCACATACATAAATAAGTCCATGAAATAAACTAGTGATTACGCTTACTGAAAGACAATGTTACCACACAGCTGACTAAGTTTTACCAACTAAATTTATGAATGAATGAGTAGTCTCTATTAGTCTCCACGAAGATAATAGCTCAGCAAATTTGAACCACTTCATTGTACAGGCAGTCTCCTAAAAGCTCACCAAATCACCAGCTGGAATCGACACAACCAAGAACAGGAAACCCGATAACACATGCACACCGATTGTGTTGTACCGATGCCCATTCAAACGGCCTTGCCACCCAACAAAAACACAATCCAAAACATACGCCAAATAAAAATCGTCAAGTGCTTACGACGACGCGACGATCAAGCTCTATAATTTGTCCAACTGGAAAAAACCAAAGAAACCATCACAGCGTCCGTACCAATCCTAGCTCCCAGTGTGAACAACTGTGTCGCTGATTTAATTCCTGTGGTTCGAACCCTTCCACAAGATGACATGGCACTCAATTTCAGCTCTTAGTCGACCAATTGAATGTGAGTTTCCCAGTGAAATTCAAATTGGCCATTGCTGCTAGCCACAGAAGACGACGATCACCCGAGTTGATCGATTTAGGTCACTCATCTGGTTCGACTATCGAAGAATCCAGTCCTTTCTCCAATCTTGTGGCTGGCCAAGCCTCGAAAACGGATTCGCACCGAACAATTTTCGAATAATGTAAATTTATCTCCGGACGTCAAGTTGAATGTTTTACGCCCTGAAAGACCGCTGACTCATAAATGTCATGTTTGATGTGCGAATAATAAAGTTTCTCGTTTCTTTTTTTGCTTATTTACATGTTTTGATTTTCTATACCTTCATGACGAGAACTCCGTATGTGACCTATTTGAATGTTGGACGGAACGATGATTGTTTGAATGGTTAAACGTTTTCTACGATGTTCTGGGACACTTGCTGAATTGATATCTTTTCTACAAATTGATATAAGAAAAGGGAAGTGTAAAATAGAAACTAGGATGAATTCCCTTGTCATTATAATATTTGTCGGAAAATGGAGACTGAATAAAGAAAAAATCACAACCATAACTCCCTATTGCCTTTTTTTACGTATGACTAAGCTTAGGTAAATATTAACTCGGTTAGAAACGATTAATATTAGTTCACAATTAAAGTAGTAAATTGAAATAGTTTTATTAAAAATTGAATCAGTTCAAATTCAAAATTAAATATTGTCATTTCCATCAAATTAAATGATTAAAACAACGACGAAATGGACATTATAATATTAATTAAAAATCAGGTAAAAGTAATTTGATAACCCGTTAAAGAGGGAATACTGGTCAAAAATTAACCATAACAAGGCAAAGCACTTTAAATTTAACAACCGCCTGGTCTATGAATCCAGTGCGTAACCATTACGAAATTTTCGTGGTACTCGGAGTAATAATGTTGTGCCAGAACAGAGTTTTGTTAAAATGGATTGGTAATAGCACGCAGATAAAACATCAAAAAAACACTTAAAATATGAGAAAGAAATAATTAAAATATAAAATGAAAAACATAAAAATAAATTAAAATGATAACATGATGCACCAAGATCCGCACGAAATAAACACAGAAATTTAAGAGTTGCATAATAGCCCGATGTACTTTTAATCCCTGCAACATTGTTCCGTTCGAGGCGGAAAAACCTCACGGTACTACGGGAAGACTGGAATAGGCCTTTCATATGAAGATTTGGGTCAAATCCGCCTTATCATGGGCAGTCCTTCATATGACCTGGTTGGAATCGGGAACACGTTAGACTTACGGTGTCAATATGTTCCTTACAATCCGTGAGAGGCCTCATATAAGAGTGCAACCGAAGTTGCATTCCTTGTCAACAATTTTGCCAGATCGGTACATCAATGAATATAACATTTAGTCCAATTCCTCTGACTCAAGCTTGCATTCATATTATGCTACTTGAGTATTAAGCCGTAGCCGGTCACAAGGTTTTACCCCTAGCGTGAAACGTCTTAACTGTCACTGGTACCTATAGGCTAAGTCGATCGGTCAGCGGGATTCATCCCTCGCGAGTCGGTTAGTTTCCTCAGTACCACCAGATGTTGAACACTTTTGCCAACACCTGCTATCTCTCAACCTAGTTGCTTATATACCGTAGAATCAAAAAATGCATTTAGTATATAGGCTGAAAACTGATGTTTGCTTTATAGACAACTACATGGTGGTGCTAACTAAGAGTTAACTCCGTTCAGTAAATGCATAAACAACCTCTGTGGCTTCAAACTCTAGGAGGGTTATAGTTAAGCTTCTTCTGGCTCATAAGTTTCAGCGGTTGCCCACTTCCATTTATGACCTGCTTCTACAACATGAAAAATTTAGTCGATGCCATACAACACCTGGGTGCCTTATGCGCATAAGGACTAAATTTTCCTCGACTTACCATTGTCATTAAGATTATCTTTAGGCACCGCGCGAGGTGCAGCTTCAGCTTACTAATAATCTCTCTTACGGTAACTCTAGCAATTTTTAGTTGCAGTGGGGTTTGTAGTTAAGCTTCTTCTGGCTCATAGGTTTCAGTGGTTGCCCACATCCATTTATGACCTGCTTCTACAACAGGAAAATTTAATCGATGCCAAACCAGCACCTAGGTGCAGTTTGCGCATATGGATTAAATTCCCCTTGAATTATTGTTCTCATTAAGTATAGGTTTGGCACCGCGCGAGGCGCAGCTTAAGCTTACTAATATACTCTCAAACAATAATTCTGACACACTTTTATTCGAGGCCCTTTCTTTTGCTTCATATTGCAGAAAGTTCCTATGGAATAAATACCATGAAGAGATTTGTTTATAAACACTGAAAATTATTTTATAAATATTAAAAAGAATTTTAAACGTGATATTAATTTATTTTTAAATGACTTTTATTTTATTGTAAAACTTAAAATCAAAAAAATGTTGTTTAAATATTCAAATTTAAGCAGTTTAGTTCCAAAAAACAAGCATGAAAAAATTTTTAAAAAAATATAGTGTACGCTGCTTCTTGGGTGAACAAAACAAGTCTATATGGTCACAAAATGCGGTGCCCTTTACAAATGTAATAAACAAAATAAGAAATAATTCAGTTTGTGGAAAAAAGTTAAGTGAGAGAAATAAAATTCCCAATGAATGCCATAAAAGTAAATGTGAATCATCTGCAACGTCATCCAAAAAGATAGATGGACTCCTCTGCAGTCCTCTTTTCAAAAGCGTTGCCTTAATAGTACTTACAGTGCCGTCAATCTAGTAAGGAAAATTATCAACAAAAAATGCATCCCAAGTACTGCATATTTTAAAAAATGATGGCTATAATGTTCCTGGTCCACGGCAATCAAGTATTTACGAGGCCATATATAAAGAGTTATGTTTGTTAATCCAAAATCTACAGCGACACTCAAAAATTATGAGAGGTGTTTTCATTTCGACGACAGAAATTTCAATGGCGAAAACAAATTTTGCGGATATTGAACAGAGATAAAGAAATTTGACAGGCAGTTCTAAAGTTAGAAAATGGAAGAGTTGCAACATTATTCAATACCATTAAGGCAACCTTGATGGAGTATGAATCATGGCCACAAGTGAAAATGGTTATTTGTGATACAACAAACATTAATTCTGGCTCAAAGAATGGTATCGTTAGACAATTATACGGTTAATTTGAGAGTTTTGAAACCTAATTTGGCGAAGACCATTTTTTAAAGTGTTGGGTTAAAGCCATAATTTAAACAAAAATGAGAAACTTGTGTAAATTAAAGCAAAATAATTTTTATGCCGACTTATGACAATTTTTAAAATTTGAATGCTTGACTGACAAACTTGTGGATTGTAAGTATTGTTATTTTGTACAAATATAATTTTCTAAGTTAATGTTTTGTTTAATTTAACTTATTCTAGATGGCCGCGATATCTTTTGGCATCACTTGGCAGGTTCCCCTAAATTTGTTGAGGATACCTAAATAATAAAGTAAAATAATTAGTAAACATGTAAAATGATTGTGGGAAACAATCATAAGTGATTAAGATGTAGTTCTGAAGCTTAATAAAAAGGGAATGAAAAAGAAACGAGAAGGGAATAAGAGAAAAGCTCTTTCAAGATAAGGGAAGGAATGTTGTTTGGGAATCCGGGAAAGGGCACCTCTAAAAAATGATTTATCTGGACAGCTGTCAGTGATTATGGATGCCCAAAAGGAATTAGCGTTAAAAGATATCAGAAATTCTATTCGACATCAGTAAGTGTTATTAGATGATGGAGTATAAAAAGGAAGCGCAATTGAAATCAAACACACAAAAAATTAAGAAAAAAACTTGCGAAAGGCCAAAACTACGAAAGACAAAATTTGCGAGAGACAAGAAATTTGCAGGAGACAAAGAAAGATAAAAAGGAATTAAAGAAGAATTTGAAACAGAAATTAAGCAAGGTCAAAGCAAAGCAAAGCAACTAAATCAGAGTTACCGATCTCAGAAACCCACCGCAGTAGTCAGGTGATTGTAAAGCCAATTGATCCGAAAAGTGCTATTCTTCCCAAAGAGTCGCAATAGGCACTAAGTGTGATCGATTGATAATTCGTTGTGTCATTTTAAAGTGGAGATAAAGTGCATTAATCAATAAAGTTTATATCGTTTGGAGTTCGTTACTGTTGATTAAAGCACGCTTGGAGTCAGATCGACAATAATTTCTATTCGAATTCACCGACAACCCCAACAAATTATTTATATTCATTTCATATATAATATTGTAAAAGTCAGTGGAAAAATGTTGAATTGATATTCAATTCCTGCAGTTAAGTTTGCGGGATGTTGACGTGTCAATTTATCATTTTCCACCCCTCGGAGTCTGCTGGGAGTGGTCAGCTTTGGATTGATCACGAAAGTAGGACTCCACCGGATTTCACCGCAGCGTTCATGAATGGTGGACGAAACGGTAAGAGGGTAAAATTCGCGAATATCGTCAGAGTTAAAGGGACAACATATTTATATGTTTAAGTAGGAAAATTGAATTTTTATTTAACTACTGCCGATTATTATATTATCAAGGTTACGACTAGTGATAGAAATTGAGGTCAACGAAAGTATCAAGTAGGTTATATCACGTACATTGTTTGGTAATCATCACGGTGGAAATTAAAATAAAATGATACATTTATGCATGGATCTGTGAGATAAAAATATAGAGATTTACGAATGGTGGTAACTGTGGCGGCCATAGGAAAGCAAATATGAGTTATTGGAATAAGATAATTATATTATAATAATGCGTTCATTTCAATTTACCATAGGCTATAGTTTGTACGAAACAAGGAATTTTCCATAAAATAAGGAAGGAACGCTGCCCAAATTTTTGAAAGATATTTTAATACATAAAGAGTAGCAATGACAAATTGATATAGGAATTGTAGAGATAGATGAGTATGGACAAGGGTATAGATAGAAAGAGACGTAAGACCTTCTATCGACAGTCAGGAACCCGAAAGTGAAAATATCATGAGGAGTAGTTTTAGAAATGGAGCTCACCTGCTTATGAATTTTCAGCGGCTATATACAATAACAATATGAACTTGCTCATGGGTATATAGTTCTAGGATTAAAATTGTGTGGTGGCTGGGTGAGACAGTATAGACCCTAGGAAAAGAAGGTATTTTGATCGAGGAGAATAAGTTTGAATAAACTTTGGACAGATTTAAACAAATTAATTACACCCAGTACACCAACAAAAGGAAACACCTGAGATGCACAAATTCCGCGTTTTCTATAAAAACTCATGTTTTCGACATATGCCAATTGGGGGTTATGAAATAGTCATACCCTTAATGATACATAGTTATTCTACAAAATTGAATTCCATAATTGAAATAACCGTAATAATGAAATTAGTTTAATCTTATAAACTAATAAAAAAATAATAAAATAAAAATTAAATTAAATATCCTGTTTTTCATATATTAAAATAACAAAATCTAAAACAAAGAAATCAAGAATCAAAATTAAATAAAACTCGATTGAATTGTCAAACAAAATAAAAATTATAAAATTAAATATCTTATAATTCATAATCAACATATTTAAACAAAAAAGTTAAATAAAATTGAATCAAGGTATATAATTGTCAAACAAAATAATTGTAAAATGATTCGAACTGAATAATACAATGCGATTAGATATGACTTGGGTTGAGAAAGTCTTGGTCTATTTGACTTTGATTAAAGTTCGATATTAGGATTTAAGGAATAATTTTATAGATTTGATGACTTTGGTTTGGATTTGATGGGAGAGAGATATACTGAGGAGAAGATTTTGGTGTGTACCTGCCAGCTTCTTCAACATATCATTTTGATAATCATCTAATAGAAAGTCTAAAAATGTAAAATTATGAACTTTAATTTCGAAATCTTTTTGAATTTCTCGGCAATTATTTCATTTTAATCAAAGATTCGAGATCCCGGTTATCAGTTACATATAAAACAGAAACTTTGGTATTAATTTTTCTGTTCACGTGAACTCAATATATTAAGAAATTGAGTTTATTTAAACAATAATTCATATTTCTCTATTCAAAACTACTTCAGAAAGTTGAAAGTATATTATCAAACGGCCTTGAAAATTGTTTAAATGCATCAGTAATACAGCACAAAAACCCAGCACCAAGATAACTTAAAATACAATATACAACATCAACTAAACACTTTAAAATCTGAGAGAATATAAATAAATATAAAATCAAAAGACATAAAAGTAAAATAAAATAAATACAAAATGCATCAAGAACTGCACGAAATCTACATAAAAAATAACATAATAACAAGAAAATTTGACCGTAAAATGACCATTTATATAAAAGTAAAAATTATTGAATTAAATGAATAAAAATAAAATATTTTTGGTTGAATAAATTTAATTAAAAATGTTAAAAATAAATTACCAATTTAAATTAAGAAAATAATAAAAAATTTAATTTAGATAACACAAATAATTTCAAGGTCAAATTTGTTTAATCGTAAAAAAAATAACACGCAAGGTTAAGGTCAAATTATAGGTATATATACTGATATGTTTTGACAGATCTAATCTTATTTTTTCAGTATTGATTTAAAGCTTGATTTTCAATTTTATTTTTTGCTGTATGAAGCGAGATGGATGAATGATTAATGAATTGTGTGACCAATTTTGAAGCCATACGCATGCCTTTTATGAATCTATTGATATATGAATGAACGGTTCATGAGTTTATTGATTAAATGTATGGTGATGAAGCGATGCCATGAACTTCTGATGTGATATGTGTCATGCCAAATAAATATTTAAAGCCAATAATCTTTATTGCATCGAAGCTTTTACCCGATTGGAATGGTAACATTTATTTATTTCCTTTTTTTTCTGGCCCACAGCCACACAAAATGCAAGCTATTAAACTAAAACATAATTACCAAGCTGTGTAAATGCGGTTCCTCCGCCTAAAGCTTGTGCCCGTGAGGGTTCCGGCGTGCGTAACGCAGGAACTCGAACGTCAAATCATTGAACCTAAATAGCG
Organism: Schmidtea mediterranea; assembly: GCA_022537955.1. Taxonomy (NCBI): domain Eukaryota; kingdom Metazoa; phylum Platyhelminthes; order Tricladida; family Dugesiidae; genus Schmidtea; species Schmidtea mediterranea. Next base: position 38,564,343 of record CM039679.1, read on the forward strand.
AAAGAGAGTAGCTTGAGAGTGGGTCTTTTGGCTCCACTTTCTTGCACTTGATTTCGATAAAATCGACATAAAATTTTAAACAAAAATCGGCTCAAAATCACTAACACCGAGTAGTCCAGTGGGCACTCATTAACTATAATATGAACATAAATAGATCATAAGGACAAAGAGAGGGAAAGGGTAGCGGGGAAAATAGCGAAATCGTTGCAACAGTTAAAATGAATAGCCATCGGAAAAAGATTAATCCGAACGACCAAAATTACGAAAAATAATGTTTTAAATAATATATAATAATTGAATCAATTATGTTGAATTAAGACGGAAAATATGGGCAGAACGCTGCGCAAATTTTTGGAAATAGTTAAAACATTTATCGTAAAACTGTAAAATAAGGGCGGAATGCTTCTCAAATTTTCCGATTTAATTAGAATACTTACCGAAAATAGTAAAGTAAAAGTAGAATGTTGTTTAATTGTTGGTATAATATTAGTATAAAACTGGAAAATAAGGGCGATACGCTACTAAACTTTTCCGAATCAATTAAAATAATTATCAAAAATAGCAAAGTAAAAGTAGAATACTGCTCAATAATTGATAGGATAACTGGATAAAAATGAAAAATAAGGGAGGAACGCTGCTCAATTTTTTCGAATTAATGAAAATACTTTATCGAAAACTGTAGAATAAGGATGGAGTAAGGCTAAATTTTTATATAAGTAAAATATTTTTATAAAGCTGAGGAATAAGGACGATTCCCTACTAACAATTTAATAATAATAATGATAAAAGTAATGATAATGGCGATAATAACAATAACAATAATTATAATAATAATAATAATAATAATAATAATAATAATAATAATAATAATAATAATAATAATAATAATAATAATAATAATAATAATAATAATAATAATAATAATTATAATAATAGTAATAATGATAATGATAGTAATAATACTAAATATAATGGGAATGGTAATAATAAGGATAATAATAGTAATAGCAGTAATAATGGATTAGAATAATACATATAATGGTAACGATAATAATGCTAGTAATAATAATAGGGAACACTGTAGTTATTGAGTATATTTAACATAACAAAAGTGTACAGGCCATGGTAAAAGTCGATAATACGAACAACGATAAGGACAATGGGAATAGACGTAATGATAAATGATATGAGAATATGGGTTAACATTTGAAAGAGATAGGAGAATAATGGGACCTAAAAATCGAAAAGCGAGCATAGGCCTTCTATCGGCAGCTCGTTGGACCCATGGATCGTTCGGTCAATTATAGCACTAGCAATAGCGCTCACTTTTTGCGGACGATCCACCCACTCGAACACAGTTCCAACGTTGCTTAGCAACGGGTGCCGAGTGGTAAGCGAAGGAATATTTGTATGGGGTTGTCTGGGTAACAACCATATAGCTTCAAAAAATCAAAACCCAGAAACCCACCAATATCTTGATTATTTGATGAACTGTCATAAATTATTATGAAGAATTATCGATTGATTTTGCCTTTTCTTAGTTACTGGTAGAATCAAGTAACTTTTCGAGGATTTGATTTCAGATTCCTCTTAGTTGTATCAAGACGCAACATTTTAATGAATAATCATGTCGCATTCCGTTTGTTCGCTAAAAGATTATCGAAAAGAAATCTTTTCTTTGATTTTTATGAATTTAATCTTGTTTTTTGTCAAAGATTACACTTTTCTTGGGAAGATTTGCATTTTACTTAATTTAAATGATTAGTTTATTCATTATATCAGAGGTTAGATCTGAACTTTTGATATGTTACTAATATAAAGTGACCAGACGTCCCGGATTATGATGGACCATCCAGGATTTGAGTCATTTTCCCGTCACTAAAAACTGTCCTGGAATGTGTCCGCATTTGACATGTAAAGCTTTTAACATTTTTAAATTAAATCATATTAAATCTTTTAACATTTTCACAAATTTTCAGCTTCCTCTACTTCATTTTAGATAGCTTTTTCTTATTAAGCAGCAAATAATAAGGTATCAAATCAGTTGGTGTATAAAAATATTTTGTTTAATTAATTTACTAGAAATTAATTTAATTTTCAATTTTTATAGTAAATAATGAATAACATTAATATACGAATAAATAATCTATGAACATTCTGCCCGCTAATGTGTTAAGCGTTTTTTAAAATTTTGATTTTAAAATGTCCCACATTCCAGTAAAAAATAATTAGTCACTTTATACTAATAATCTAAAAAATTGAAATTTTATTGTAAAATAACTTTTAACGTTGTTTTTGTTACATAATTTATGATAATTGGTGTATTTATTGTGATATTATGTGCATGCTATTACAGAAATTTTGTGAACCTTATTTGCGTATTTATTTATATTTCTTATTCATGCTCTTATTTACTAAATATTTTATTATTGGTCAGTTTCTTATATTATTAAGGCTCTTATTTATTGTCATAATACGCATATTAATGTCAGTTTTGTTAATTTACATAAACTTTAATTACATACTAGTTTAATTTATATTATTAAAGCTATAAATTAATGTAAGCAAGCTTTTTTTGGTGCACTTTTTTTATATTTTATTCTACATATTTTACTGACAGCAAGTATAAAATAATTATAAATAATCAACTAATATAGATAACTGTTAATAATTTTATAGATAATTATCAATGACTTCTTTAACCGAATTTCATGATACCGCGAAAATTGACGCTGAGACCAATCTAATAAAACAATTCCCATTGAAAATAATCAAACTTCATAAAATTTTATCTTCCGACAATTATGATCTCAAAAAATTATTACACAATGATTCAGAGGGATTAAGATCCAGAATCAACAGCGAAAACTGTGGAGATGATGAGGAAACTAAAATCCAAAAACCATCGGTCAAAACAACTGAAGAATCTGAAAAATTTTTCAAATTAAACAAAATTATCACAAGTTTTGCAGAGGAAATCAAGCCAATTATTCTCGAATGCATAGATGATGTCCAAATGCTCCAGATGTGGATCCAATTGAATGTTCCAAAAATTGAAGATGGCAATAATTTTGGCGTTTCAATTCAGGAGAAGGTGTTAGAGAAATTGAGTGAGGTGGAATCAGAGCTGTTGGTGCGTTTGGACTTTTTCAGTGAATACCATTATTATCGGGCTAAACTGCTGGCAAAATATTATAAATATCCCAACGTGGTGGACTTCAAAGTAAGTGCCATTGAATACGATCAAAGCATTATAGTACAGATTCGGGGAATTGTTGAAGATGTAAGAAATTACTATGCCATTTTGCATGACATTTTCTTGAAGAATTTAGTGAAATTAAAGAAACCTCGCAATGACAATGGTGTTTCATATGCAATTTCTTAATAACCATAACATTGTTTCGGTTGCTTTAGGCATCGGATTTATTTAATTTTTTATTTTAAATATATTTATTTATTTTATTTATTAATATTTTATTTACAACATGCAGACAGTCAAACACATTAATTATAAGAGTTAACATATGGAAGACTAGGAAATCAAATATCCCAATACAATTGCATCAGAACTATTGAGATTTCATTGCAACAATTTGAAACGTAATTTTATTTGCAAATAATCAGAATATAACTTCAAAAAATAATTAAGTAAATCTAAATTAGATTTGTTAGAGATTTTACAGTGAAAATATATATCCAAAAAATATGATTGGTGAAAGTACGAACAGTTCGACCGGCAATGTGAATGAAAGTGTAAGACAATTTAATTGGCAGCTCTCTAATTTCAACAAAATGTTTAACTTGATGGGACCGTCATAATATTTTTACAATTGTCTGTGTACAGACGAACTTATCAGTTGGCCTCTACCTTACTAAAGGTACATTGTCTACCTTTCTCTCCTTTTTCCTTTAGTAGGGTCCTCCTTCCCCTCCCCCCACACACCCAATAACTTCACTTTATCGCTATGCACCCATGTAGAAGCCCATGTTGCTACTATGCATAACAGCCGAAAACAATCCAAACAGATGACCACTGTTACATAAGAAAGCGTATTTTTATCATTCGTTTATGCATATATCCGACCTGAAATGAGCCCTAGTCAATTTACATTATTGTAGGGTTTGTGGTATTTAACCTTGACCCCATGCATATAACTTTTCTTGCTCTCCAATGGTTACCCGTTGCTAAGCAACGTTGGTACTGTAACCACTGGTTATGAGATCGTCAAGGTGAGCGCTACGAAAGAACTGCTAAGGTCCGATCTCATGATGGGTTCAACGCACTACCGATAGGAGCTCTGTGTACGATTTTCTTACTTTCGGTCCATTTCACACAAATTAGCCCGTTCCGCCTTACCTGGACGTCGTTGTGGGGGTTTCGCCGCTGGCTTGATGGCGTCAGTGGCCTCTCTGTATGCCAAATGAGCCGGCGCAAATACGAGGGGATACGTTACGGCATTGCCCTCTTGAGAAGCCGATAACGCCACTTCTAAACTGCGGATTTGTGTTTTCTGTGCCTGGCAGAGCTGTTTTTCTTCGGTCCATCCACGTCGGTCAGCGTTTAATTTTTGGTACAACATCTTCATCTTTGCGGGTTCCACCCATATCGCTTTAATCTTTTGTATCTCCCGTGATATTTGGAGTAGTTGACGATGTAAATCTGCATTTTCTCGTCGTGAGTGTACTAATTCTCTGCTCAGAGTATTGAATGGATTCATATCTATAATTAAGTGAATTATTAGTAAATAACACATCTTTATCTGTAGAATATTCTTAGCTTTTGATGGATTCTAACATTCATCTATTGGCGGAAAAGTTTATTAAATATCTGTCCTATTGTACTATGTCGATTATTTTATCACTCTATTAATATCATTCCCATCTCGAAAAGTTAAATAACTGATAGGCAAATAATGAAAACATTTAAAATCCAATATTTATTTTTCATGACACCTTAACGTCGTATCGAGTTTAGGTAATGAGAGTTTTGACTTTGTCTTTGTCGTTTTCGAGCATACGGATGATCCTGTCCCTCTCTTGAATTACGGTCATTGTCTCGCATTTCTTTGGGGAGTATCTTCCTTGGAACCACCACGTTCATAGGTGTGAAAAGTTCCTCCAATATTGGGTCATCAAGTTCGTAGGATACGCCATACGACGGGGCATATCCGTCGGTGCTCGGAATCATTCCGGCAGCAATGTCAGAGTTCATTCTGGCCAAGTGGCGTCTAGCCATCTCCATCTGTCGATCCGTCTGTCTTTGTCGTTCTTCGAGACAGGCCAAGATATACTCTGCGCAGTTCCGGCTTTCTCGAGCTGGGTTCCGGCCCAGTTCGCTCTTGATTGCGACATAAGGCCTCCTCTGGACTCCTTCACAGGTGAGATCAAAAACCTGCGTCCTACATTTCCTGTCTACATCTTGCGGCAGATCGTGCTGGGAAGCGCGTGGTAATTCGAGAAGCGTCAATCCAGGATTCATCTATGATATAAAATTTATTAAACGGGTTCTTGTCGTGAGTATAGTTTGTAGAGGTCAGGTCACTCATGTGGTCCCCATTAAACTAGGTATCTTATGGAAACCTTTACTGTCGTCTGTTCACTGAAAATGGTGTATACTCAATCATAAAACTGGACATCTTATCTCCTATCAGGTGGGGCCAGAGATGTGGATACCAAAATAATATATGTTGTTCCTCGGCTAAGAATATTATTTGGTTGTGCTGACCTAGTCTCACTCTGAACGTGGCCAATCAATAAATACGTCCTTTTACTCTCTCTAGAACTGTTGCATATATAACGATTCATCAAGACTAAAATTATCTTTATCCTGGAGGATTATTGCTATAGGTGCATTGATATATCAGGCATACTTAACTAAAGTTATGTTAGACATTAAGTTTATTACTACCAAAATATTAATAGACAATTTATTAATATATAATATAATTTAATATATATTCAACAATTATTATTTTAGATCGAAGATTTCCTGGCTCGTTCCAACAATCTGGAGTCAAGAATCTCAGAAATTATGCGATTTACTTATTTTCCTCAGAATAGTATCGGCATTTTAACATCTACCGGATAGTTTTTATCACAGTGAATGTAAACGGCTTTGACACGACGTGATTTAAATAAATTTTATTTCATGAAAACAGACTCCGAAGAGTCTGTGTGTCCTTTTAAAGGGACTAACCCGACCATGGGTAGGTCAGACTCAATCAAGTTTCTTTTAGGATTTTATTCTTCAATTCTCCTCATCTGTCCGGTTGAGATAACCAGGCAAGTACAGTCCTCTCCATCACCGTCTCAAGCATTCCAGCGACACTCATCAGCGTTCTCGCAGTATTCATCTCGACATTGTGAATATTAATATCTCTTTTAATTTGTATGGGTTGTTTTTGTTTTCTTTCTAAAGGCAAGTACAGTCCTCTCCATCACCGTCTCAAGCATTCCAGCGACACTCATCAGCCTTCTCGTAGTATTCATCTCGACATTGTGAATATTAATATCTCTTTTAATTTGTATGGGTTGTTTTTGTTTTCTTTCTAAAGGCAAGTACAGTCCTCTCCATCACCGTCTCAAGCATTCTAGCGACAGTCATCAGCGTTCTCGCAGTATTCATCTCGATATTGTGAAAAATAATATATCTCTATGGGATGTTTTTGTTTTCTTTCTAAAGTTATTAATGTATCCAACCAAGGAGAAACCATGGTGGGGCAAAAAACAAGATGTGTAGTAGTATATATATATATATAATATAGACACAACAACAAAAAAAAACAACTTATTCATCAAATAATAAAGTACAATAGAAAAAGCCAAAATGAAACAATACAAATAAAACGATCCATCCAACACATCCTCCTGCAGGTCTGGAATCAAAAATCATTCGATATGTGCATCAGTATATCAATCAGTGTAGGATAAGGCATTATCATCAGATTGTGGTATGGTTTCATCATAGTATTCTGTGTATTGGCGGTGTAGGCGGTACTGAAAATCCTTGATTGTAGAATTATTATCAGTGCTCTTAAGATCGCAGTTATCGGTGTCATCATCCTCATTGTCATCATCCTCATTAGAACAAAGTTATTAACAAAAGGATATGGAGTGAAGACTGAGCAGGTATTTGTTAAGTCAACATTAAGGTTAGTAGTGTCAGTTTCATATAGTGGGTTAATTGAAGAATTAGGTTTGTCAGTAGTGTTATTAGTTAAGTATGTAGGGTCAATTTGAGATGAATTTCATGAAGAGTTGAAGAGATCATCAAGGCAGTTATATGGTTTTTTGTTTAAGTCAGTTTTAGGAGTGGAGCATATAAGATTATTATTTGATTGGTGTTTTGTAGGTGTGAGTATAGATTTATTTGTTTTATTAGTTGTTATACAGTTGTTGTCAGGACTAGTGTCTAAGTCTAAGGGCAAGTTGTCAATGTGTTTAGTTTGAATAGGATGTGGTGTAAGAATAAGGTTGATGGGTGTTGAAGTATTAAGAATGGTAGATGTTTGTTCAAGGTTGTTAATTTCAGAGTTGTTTGGAGGCATGTATGAAGTGATAGGTGTATCAGAGTCAGCAGGTAAAGTATGGTTATCATTGTAAGATATAATAGGAGATGAACAGATTATCGGTAGTTGTACAGTTTTAGAGTCATCAGCAGTATCAATATTTGTGGTAATGTTAGTTGTTGACTGGATTTCATTAGCGAAGGTGGTAGTTTTATCATTAGTAGTTGTTTTGGTTTGTCGAAGGTCAGCTCGTCGGCCTGCGGCCGACGAGCTACGTACACTATATTTTTTTAAAAATTTTTTCATGCTTGTTTTTTGGAACTAAACTGCTTAAATTTGAATATTTAAACAACATCTTTTTGATTTTAAGTTTTACAATAAAATAAAAGTCATTTAAAAATAAATTAATATCACGTTTAAAATTCTTTTTAATATTTATAAAATAATTTTCAGTGTTTATAAACAAATCTCTTCATGGTATTTATTCCATAGGAACTTTCTGCAATATGAAGCAAAAGAAAGGGCCTCGAATAAAAGTGTGTCAGAATTATTGTTTGAGAGTATATTAGTAAGCTTAAGCTGCGCCTCGCGCGGTGCCCAACCTATACTTAATGATCCATAAAACATCGACCAATGAATCCATAATTCACAGATAAATATATTAATCCAAAGTAAAAGTCCATCAAATTAAAATTCATAAATATATCTTCGTAATAATCCATAAAACATCGATCAATGAATCCATTATTCACAGGTAAATATATTAATCTAAAGTAAAACTATTGAAATCAAGTGTCAAAGTACGACGGAAAATCAATACTGAAAATTAAGATTAGATATTTGTCAAATCATATCAGTATATATACCTATAATTTGGCCTTAACCTTGCGTGTTAGTTTTAGTGCGATTAAACAAAATTCGACTTTGAAATTATTTATGTTATCTAAATTAAATTTTTATTTATTTCTTAATTTAAATTGGTAATTTATTTTTAACATTTTTAATTAAATTTATTCATCCAAAAATATTTTATTTTTATTCATTTAATTCATTAATTTTTAATTTTATATAAATGGTCATTTTACGGTCGAATTTTCTTGTTATTATGTTATTTTTTATGTAAATTTCGTGCGGTTCTTGATGCATTTTGTATTTATTTTATTTTACTTTTATGTTTTTGATTTTATATTTATTTATATTCTCTCAGATTTTAAAATGTTTAATTGGTGTTGTATATTATATTTTAAGTTATCTTGGTGCTAGGTTTTTGTGTTGTATTACTCATACATTTAAACAATTCTCAAGGCTATTTGTGTCCTGGCCCAACAGAAATATAATTAAATATAAAATCGAAAAACATAAAAGTAAATAAAATTATATACAAATGCACCAAGAACCGCTCGAAATTAACATAGAAACAACACGAGAACATAAGAATTTGACCGAAAATAGATTAATTTATAAAACCAGTATTTTAAAGAATAAAACTGGTTAAAATAAAATATTTCTAATTAGAAATATTCAATTAAAAAATAATAAAAATAAATTATCTATTTAATATAAGAAAATGCCAAAATTATAATTTGATATTACAATTACAATCAAGGTCGAATTTTGTTTTAATGCATCAAAAATAACACGCAAGGTTAGGATCATAGAATAGGTATATATTCCGATTCATTTTTACCGAATTTAATCACTATCACATTTTCCTTGTGAAAAATATTTTTCTGATAAAAAGTTACAAACACTTTTTCTTTGAAAAATATTTTTGTAACAAGAACTAGTCGGATAGAATTTTAGATGAAATTTTGGAAAATCGACTTACACGACTCGTCCTCAAGTAAACTACGAGTAAGTCCCTACTTGAGCGTGTCCTCTGCAAGTGTGATGCGTGTGAATAAGAATGTATTAATTATGTCATAAACGTCAATTATATGCTTCAAATGTCATAAACGTCAATTATATGCTTCAAACGAACAAGGTTTCATTTTTTTTGTCGAATTTTTCCGGCCCACAGCCAGCACATATCGCAAGGCAATAAAATCAGACACATTATCAGATTGTAAGAGCGGTTTCTCAGTCTATGATATGTACCCGTGAAGTTCCAGTCGTGAGTAACGACGGATGCTAAACGTCAATTATTCAATTCAATAGGGGCGTCGGGTAGATCGAGAAGTAGTCTCTTGTCTGCTCCACTTTCTTCCTTCGTCCGAATAAATTGACCTAAACTCATGTTCACACACACCGGCTAAAAAATCACCAACATCGAGTAGCTCAGTGTGCACTCCTAAAATCCTAATATGACCATAATTCAATCCTAGGATCAAAATTGGGTAAATGAGTGAGTGGGAAGGGTGGAAAATTTATGCAACGAATTTTAAATGGAAAGCTAATTAATACTAAGGATACCTAGTAGCTAAACGTGATTTTATTCAATAGGAATCGCTAGTATTAAAGTCAAGTTAGATAAGGATAACTAACGTTAAGATCAATCTGTGCAACGAATTTGAAACGCAAAATTTAACCAATGATGAGGATAGCTAACGATCAAACTTAATAATGGTAATTAATAACTAATGTGAATTATAGTAACGACCAAACTTATCAACCAAAGTATCAACAATAACTCCTGTTAACCACCAAACCTAATTCCAAAAGGATAATTTAAAATCAATAAAGGTCCCTGTAACAAAATAAGGATTACAATCGTACCTAAGATAATCAGTTAAGATCATCATTCACCAAGATCTATAGTAAGATTCCAATAAATAATCTGATTTAGTAGCATTGATAATTCCAGGTAACAAGAATCCAAATCGATTTACAAATAAGCTAAGTACAAAATCCATGCCGAAAATTAACCATAACTAAGCATAACACCATAATAAAAATATAAAATGACACCAGAAATTAAATATGAGACAGGAGGACCAGTTCATGATTTTCAAATAAAGAAAGCGCATTCCGAATCCGAGATCGGATTGAATCATAGTTGCCATGAGCATTTAGACGGTGGTTAATTTACTCAGAAGAGAAATAGTATAATAATATCCCAGTACATCTTCGCCATCGCACACAAATAGCTCCTAAAGCGAAGATAATTTAGACCCAACTAAATTTCCGGATTAATCATTGATCCAAATGTCTTACTTCCCCGAATAAAACATGCACAGCCATAAGAACATATGTCCTGAAAATGTTGTAAGATAAACCCAAATTAACTAAGTACTAAATTAAAACTCACCTCACAGTCAGATCAAAGAAATTCAACCCCAAATATGCCAGTTGGATTCCAAAACATTACGGCGACCAAAAAATATAATTACATTAAATCAGATATGCCTAATGATGCAGATTTACGAAGCAAATGATATCGGTATATTTTATTCTAGTAAATGATCAACCGCGAGGAACCGAATCTTGGCCAGTGTGACTATTTGAGTAGCTCCGGAAACGGAAGCTTAATATCCTCAATCGTTGTGGGATTCCGGTTACAGATGGCCACGCTAGGAGACGACAAATGGCCAATCAGAGAGAATGAAATAAAAATACCCAGCCTGGCTATCAACCGCGAACCTGGCCGAAACCCCGCTCGGGAGGCACGCCAGCACGCAGAGTTCTCCCTATACCGTCTGGAAGAACTCGTGAGGAAATTTCAGTCGAAGATTCGAATGGCCCTAAGACATCTGATACGGATAAATGCGGCCATTGCATCAGGACAAATACCGAGCACCTATGGGTACGCACCAGACTACGGTGTGTCATTTGATCTAAATGACCCATTACTTACTCGAACGCGGACTCCCACCAACGTAATCATATCGGCACTCATACCATTGTCACTACTCAGTGAGAGGTGGGCAGAACCACTTCATGAGATCCCTCCAAGATAGAAGACCATATTAATGGTGATCCATGAATCTATATTTTAGATGATTAATAAATTTTAGTTTAGTTGACTCGTTTACGATTTAAATTATTGACATAAAGTATAATCCAGGTTTATTAATAAGAACTGTAAATCATGCTTACAAGAGAAAAATAAACCCACAAATTAATCAATAGAGACCATAGTTTTACTCAAACCATTTTCGAATTCCGATGTCGATACTCTCACATTAAGGGTTAACTAATAAAAATAAAAAATGACTATATCAAAATAATATATCTATTTAATCCAAGAAAAACAATAAAATTAGAAGTAGATAATACAAATAAATTCAGTAGAATCAACATTGTGCAAGAACTCACGTCATACGAAGTGAGAAGTTATTTATCAATGAACATGTTTATGAATGTAACTATTTTCGATGATGCTTAGTTATATGTATTCAAACAGGTATATTGTTTCATTATATCATTCCTAGCAACTGCCAGATGGTCTGCGGGGTCCCCTTGGTTGGGGCTCCTCGTAGCCTATCGCTCGTCCGATCCGGCGCCAGGCTTGCCTCCACTGGTCGGCAACGTGCGTGGGAGTATAGATAAAAGGTCTTGATTTTTCTAAATGAGTTCATGATTAGTAAAGTTTGTCATTTTTCATTTAGTGTATTAAAAAATTTTTTTTCGATTTTTTACAAAATATCATTGCGTTCTATAGCAGCTGAATAGATTTCTTTAGAGAAAATAATGAATTTTGAAGTTATCATTCTATCATAACATTTCTTCGTTATAATTCAATTAAAGAATAATAATTATTCAATTGCTTAAATTATGATTTTATAAATGAATAAAAGTCTAAGTAATTAGTAAATCCTTATTAAAAATAATCACTGAATTAAATTTAAATAATTAAACAAATTTTATAACTTCGTATATTAAAAATGAATAAATATCTAAGTAATTAATAAATCCCTATTAAAAATAATCTTTGAAATAACTTTAAATAATTAAGCAAATTTTATAACCTCATATATTAAGAATGAATAAATATCTAAGTAATTAATAAATCCCTATTAATAATAATCATGGAATTAAATTTAAACAATTAAACAAAATCATTCACAAACAACCCAAAAAAAATATTAACGTAAAATGACCGAATAAGAAATACAACCTATTAACTTGTAATGAGACGAGACAAAACAGTAAAGCAAAATAAGAAAAATAACTTAGTGAAAAATGAATTAAACCGAAGTGTCTGAAATATCATCACTAATTATATTTTTATGATCGACAATGTACATATTAAAGATTTCTGTTCATAAGGGTTGTTCCTTTGCGTATCTTCTATTATTGGGTCGTGGTGCGAATTGTATGGGTTTGCATTTTATTAACCTTGCCACAATTAATTTTCTGTTCTTCTATTATAACCTTACTACTACTAATTGCGAAGATAAGTGACTAAAACCGAATAACCTCCTGGAGCAAAAAATATTAAGACAAATGTTCCCGCTTTGCGTGTCACCGATTTATACATTTGACCTATTGGAAGCTAACCTTCAAAATTTAAAACAAAGGAAAATTTTACAAATCATCTATTACCAGAAAATGTCGAGTGGTTATTAAATCGTCAGAATTGTAAAGATTGCACTTACTCCAAAGCGGTGGTTCTGGGTTCCGGGCTGCATCCTCGTTTCCCTTCCTGGTAGTTGGATTTTTATTGCTAGCGCTCGTTTGTGGGTACATTCCTTAATGGTCAAAAAAAATTGTGATAGATCTCGGAGTGTCGACAATTCTTTATTCCTGAAATTTAGGTAGTGAGGGTGTGTATGCGTAGGTAAGTAGGTAGTGCAAATTATTATCGTCATGTTCATTATAGGGGTTTGCGTCTATTAGTCTAATCATGGGCACATTTTGTTTAGGGGTGGTGTGTGGATTTGGGTGTGTAGTTGATGTTCTTGTCGGCGTATTGATTATTGGGGTGTGTATGTGGAAATAGGACTTCCTAGTTGTACACAATCTGGGTAAGTATTCAATTTGCCCCTTGTCATGATATTTCAGATTTTTAGCCCATCGGGTATCGATTTGACAAACCGGTTGGTTCTGGCTTTTTACGGGAATGTGGGATGTCTGTGGGAGTATCTATTACGTTTGGGTTTTGATTGGTTTATATTAGTTTTCTACAAATCAGCTAGTCGATCAATTGGAAATTTTATGGAATCTAAATCGCTTCAACCACCTGGTAAGTTTTGTCATACGATTAGTTGATTAATATCGTTCCAAATTTAGGGATAATCTATTTATTGATTTTATTGGAAACAAATTTTGTAAGGTTTGAATTCTATTCTTTTGATATCATTAAATTGAGTTCAGACGGATTTTAACTATTTATTTGCTAAATTTTGTTTGGATCAATTTTTGTCAGGTTTGAATACTATTCTTGCCATTATCATTATATTAATTTTAGACAGATTTTAACCAGTTATTTGCTAAATTTTGTTTGGATCAATTTTTGTCAGGTTTGAATACTATTCTTTCAATTATCGTTAGGTTAATTTTGTAGGCGTGAACTTTGGCTATTTATCCAATGTTCTTGGGAGAACCTTGTCCGATTTATGTTCCCTTTACATGCCATCGAAAGAGGGGACACAGCTTAATTTGTATTATTATGGAAATAAATTAATTTGTGTTGTTGTGGACTTCTCTCAGTTATTTTTTTAATAATTCGCATTTTTAATCGCTTTTACCGGGGTTCGAAGTTTAGTTCGGTAGTCTCGCATTTTATAGGCTTGGTTTTGGGCTAATGATAACTGCTTGAGAGTTATTGTCTGGTGTGGGGAACCATTTCATTATTCAGATGGACTCGGTTAGTATTCTTGTATGGGTTGTCAGTGCTAATTCAACATTCGTATTACTTTTTGGATCTTGGTTATCCGAAATCTCCAGTTTGGTTAGTCAACTGATCTAATGATTATAATAATTTCAGTCCTACTTTATCGGGGTACCTTTAATTTTTACTTAATTATTATATTTTTAGGATTCTACAATTAGTCATTTTATATTTTGATTTTCACATTACAAGTACTAGATAGTGCACTAATTTCGGGGGTTGGGTAAATTTAGTCTTATCGGTGTATCGCTCTTAATGGTATTTAATGTATTGCCTCGCGCGTCGTTTCATTATTGGTTTTCATTATAAATCCTCATATTTAATTATAGTATTTACTTTATCTATTTTTGTTGTGCCCGTTATATTTTGATCATAGCAACGATTTTATTATAATTTTCCCGTCACCTTCCCCTTCATTTAGCCTTAGGCGCATTTGTGTTTACATTACATTTAATGAGTGCCCACTGGACTACTCGGTGTGGTAATTTTGAGCCGTGTGTAGAATAATTTAAGTCGAATTTAAAGAAAACGAGAGACGAGGAAGTAGTCAAAAGACCGCTTCCTTATCTCTCCTTTCATCTATAATGGATAATATTGACGTTCCAGCTCCTGCGTTCCGCACGCCAGACCTTCACAGACACGAATCATTGGCGATATTCCACGCACTTACACGAATTCGAATAATATGTTGATTTTACTAACTTGTAATCTAAAATTTCGACAATTAAAAAAATAATTAACGAAGATAATTTTATGTATTATAAATAGTTTATTAATATTAAAAATAACATAACAATTACTTGCTCCAAGCCTAACGAAATATCATAAAAATATCACTCTCCCCACGCCGACATCCAAGCAGAGCTCTATCGAGGTTGCGAGAATGCGACGTGGAGAGAGTTTTCAAATGAAACTCTCACTTACATCGAGTAAATTGATTCAAGTTTGAAAAACTGAAAAACGATTAAAAATTTGTAAAAATGAATCGGTATATATATCTATTTTTTGGCCCTAACCTTGCGTGTTCTTTTTGATTTAGTAAAACAAAATTTGACCTTGGAATTTTCTAGTGTATTCTAATCTTAATTTTTATTATTTTGAAATTTTATTTGATAATTTTTCTTTTGAAATTTTTATTGAATTATTTCTAATTTAAATTATTTGGTTTTTATTTCATTTGTATGAAATTTCCCATTTTTGCTAAATTATCAAATTTCGGTCAAATTTGTTAGGTTTTCGTGTTATGTTTATATTTATATCGTGCGGATCTTGTTGCCTTTTGTTATTATTTTAATTTATTTTTATGTTTATTATTTTATATGTAATTGTCTTCTTTCTCATATTTTGATAGGGTTAATTGGTGTTTTAATAGGTTTGAATTTAAATCTGCATGTTGTGTTTGCATGTGTGTTACCGATTCATTTAAACATTTACAAGGCCGTTTGTGTTCTGGCCCAACAATAGTCTCGTGGTACCATCGTTGATGATTAGATGTGATTTTGTTTTATTTTTGTACAAATTTCAGCTTGGTTATGTCATTTCCTCTCACTGATTAGAATTGTGGTAAAGTTTAATTGGGAATTTTTTGTCCTTAAATAATGATGTATATGTGCTTAAGTTGGTTTATGATGGATTCGGATTGACCATATATATTGAATAGTTTTATTAATTAATGGGGCGAACAAATATTTGAGTCAAGGGATTTGAAATTTCTAATTTGCTAGTTATTTAAAAATTATGAATTCTATTTGATGATGCTATCTGTATGTTCGTTGATTGATGCTACTGTTTGGCGTTAAATAATTAAAACTCTATTCAGTCTGGTTTTCTAAATCGCAATTAATCTTATTTGTGGGTCTGATTCATTATTGGTCCTAATTGCGTATTATCGTTATTTAGAAATTTTGATTCGAGATGTTTAAACATACAACGATTTCCGAATTTTTTACTTGCCCACTCCTATCCTTCAATTTGATCCTAGGATAATTATGTTTATATTAAGATTTTTAAGAGTGCCCACCGAGCTACTCAATGTTCATGATTTTGGCCGATATGTAGAATTCAAATTTTAGGTCGAAATTATGAAAAAATGGGCGGTGGAGGAGCAGCCAAAAGACTACTTCCCCTCCTCCCAATTTCCCCTATAACGGTTATGATTTGACGTTTGGGCCCTGCGTTATTCACGCCGGAACCTTCACGGGCACAGGCTATTGGCAAATGAACTGCTCTTACACAGCCTGAGTTGTGTGTATATTTTACTAACTTGCGGTGCGTGAGTGGCTGTGGTCCGGAAAAATTACATCATTGACAGAAAATTTTCAGTTCATGAATATTTATATTTTGCCATATAATACATTTCATAAATTTTCTGAGCATGATACATAAAGTCTCGAACATCATACAGTAATACCCTCTCCCCAAGCCGACATCCAAGCAGAGCTCAATTGAGGTTGCGAGGATGCGACGTATAGAGAGTTTCGAACAATTCTCTCACTCACATCGTAAGTTTGGTTCTACTGGTTAGACGAAAATTGATTTCAGATTTGAAAAACTGATTTCAAGTTTATGAAAACTGATTAAAATCATGTAAAAATGAATCAGTATATATACCTATTGTACGACCCTAACCTTGCGTGTTATTTTTGATTTAGTAAAACAAAATTTGACCTATTCTTAATTTTATTATTTTGTAATTTAATTTGACAATTTTTTTTTGAATTTTTAATTGAATTATTTCTAATTCAAATTACTTGATTTTTTATTTCATTTTCATGAAATTTCGCATTTTTTGGAAAATTCTCAAATTTCGGTCAATTTTTAGTGTTCTCATGTTATGTTTATGTTTATTTCGTGCGGATCTTGTTGCACTTTGTTATTATTTTAATTTACTTTTATGCTTTATAATTTTATATTTAATTGTTCTCTCTCTCGCATTTTGGTAGGGTTAATTGGTGTTTTAATAGGTTTGAGTTTGAATCTGCATGTTATGTTTGCATGTGTGTTACCGATTCATTTAAACATTTTACAAGGCCATCTGTGTTCTGGCCCAACACTCATATTTTAGCATGGTTAGTTGATGTTTTATGTGTTGGGCCAGAACACAAACGGCCTTGTAAATGTTTAAATGGATCGGTAACACACATGCAAACATAACATGCAAATTTAAAATAAACCTATTAAAACACCAATTAAACCCTAACAAACTATGAGAAAAAGATAATTAAATATGAAATAATAAACATAAAAATAAATTAAAATAATAACAAAATGCAACAAGATTCGCACGATACAAATACAAATATAACATGAAAACCCAACAAATTCGACCGAAAATTGATAAATCAATAAAAGTTCATGAAAATGAAATTTAAACCAAAAAATTTGAATTAGAAATAATTCAATAAAAATTCTAAATAAAAAATTATCAAAATAAATTAAAAAATAATAAAAATAAAGATTAGAATACACTAGAAAATAACAAGGTCAAATTTTGTTTTACTACATCAAAATTAACACGCGAGGTTAGGGACAGAAAATAGGTATAAATACCGATACATTTTCACATAAACTTTAACCAAAAAACCATTTTTGAGACTGTTTTTTAAAAAACTATAAAACTTTTATTGTGAATTAAGTTTAGGTGAGAAATAGTTTTATTTGGAACTCTCTCTCCACGTCGCGTCCTCGCAACCTCGGTAGAGCTCTGCTTGGATGTCGGCGTGGGGGGAGATGTATTTTTATGCTCTTATGAATGATTTTTGGGTCTAGTAATTTTGTATTTTGTTCTTTAATATGTTAATAAATATTTATAATATTCAAATCGAATTTGTTTTATAATTAATTTATTTGTCGAAATTTTTCCGGCCCACAGCCAAGACACATCGCAAGCCAGTAAAATCAACATACAATTCAGATTCGTGTAAGTGCGTGGAATATCGCCGATGATCTGTGCCCGTGAAGACCCGGCGTGCGGAACGCAGGGGTTTGAACGTCAATATTATTCCGTATAGAGGAAAGGAGAAATAAGGAAGGGGTCTTTTGGCTACTTCCTCGTTTCTCGATTTCTGTAAATTCGACCTAAATATTTCACACACGGCTCAAAATCATCACACCGAGTAGTCCAGTGGGCACTCACTAAATGTAAGATGAACACAAAATGCGCTTAAGGTCAATTAAAGGAAGGTGACGGGCAATTAAATAAAAATAAAATCGTTGCTATTTGTTATAAATTCATATTAATTGTAAATTCATATTGTAAATTCATATTATTAATTGTAAATTCATATTATTAATTGCAGATTCATATTATTAATTGTAAATTCATATTATTAATTGTAAATTCATATTATTAATGGTAAATTCATATTATTAATTGTAAATTCATATTATTAATTGTAAATTCATATTATTAATTGTAAATTCATATTATTAATTGTAAATTCATATTATTAATTGTAAATTCATATTATTAATTGTAAATTCATATTATTAATTATAAATTTATATTATCGGTTATAAACCTTTATTACAAGTTCATATTATCAATTACCAATTCATATCTTTAACTTCACGTCATTAATTAAATTTATTATTAATTATCAATCATTAACTGTAGATCTGTATTATTAGTTAAGAAAATCATGCGCTCAATTATACAATTCGTAGTTTATTTACAAATCCCTATTATCACTTATAAAGTCACATTATTATTTAAAAAACTCCTACCATTAACTATAATTATAAATCGATGTTATTATTATGTAGGGTATTAATTATAACTTCAGTTTATTAATTAAAAGATTTTTTGCTTAATGGTCAAAATTATGAAGTTAACCCAAAAATCGCCCGCGACAATCAAAAAACTTACGGTAATCAAATCATAATAAATCCGGCAAAACTTAAAAAACTCTAATACCAATGACCAATAACATTCTATTAACATTCCCAACGTCCCTAAGATAAGATTAGAATAAATCCATGAGAATTTACATAAAAGAGGAATCTTCAAAATCAAGCTGACGAAGACTAATTAATCCACAACTCCATCGAATATCAAAAATAAAAATCACAAATTCAAAATAAAATATGAGTTCATAGAATGTAATTTCAGTGAGTTAAAGTTCTAGATCCAAAGATAGGGGATTCGAATTGCGACATCCAACTGGGTAACATCTCGCCGTCCGAAGAGGATGAGTTTTCCAACCTGCCCACGATTAATCTAAATTGTGACTAAATCTAATTGAAATAAACCAAATTCACCCGACGTTAAGAATCCCGATACTGTCGATTGATAAGCATATTTTTTCTAAAGAAAATCTCATTAATAAAACGAAGCTAATCTCCCAGAAAACTAACTCACTTGTTAACAGAGAAACCGCCCAGACGGCCAATATCATTGTCTAGCCAACTTATGTCCCATGTCTTGAACCATCATATTTCACCGAAAAATCCAACACCAATCCAGCGAGATTAGATCTGAAAAATAAATAGGTTAAAATGACAATCAACACCAACCGGAAACATCACAAATAATAAACTATAAACTGATTACCTTACTAAACCCATAGAGATACACGACCAAATCAAGTAATTATAAATCCAAAATCGCCGATCACTCTACAACATAGATGTGATAGCACTAATTGAACTTGGACGTTGACACATCCGTTCGGTTCACAAAATCGGAGATTTGTTTACTTGCACGTCCAAATTATGCAAATAAAAATTGAGAGATTTTAAACCCAGTTAAATAATGTCAACATTTCCGCTGAATGGCGAATATCGTATGACCGCTTAAATAAATACAATGATATTAAAACATTACATAAAGTACAAATAACCACAATCATCAGAATATAAACCCTCACCCGACATCATTGGATTAATATTACAAAAATGCATCGACAACGAATTTATCGAAAGAGAACTATTTCGACTAGTCCACCTGGCGAAAGATCGGTAGCCGATTCTGACCCACAACCCATGGGTAATGATTTTTCTTTTTTCATTGTTAATGCATAAGTAATGATGATTTTTCCCGTATTAAAATTAATGCTTTGTTTGTGTATACATCATAATAATATCGCCGCATTTTACGAACGGTTTAGCATTAGAACTCGCCGTCAAATTTTTATTTATTATTAAATTTTATATTTGAATTCTAAGATAATAATTCTTTATGTTTAGATTATTGGATTTTTCCTCAATTATATCGTAATTATATAGCATAATCTTTAGATTTTAGCTTTCACCATTTATAGATTGGGAATCACCAAATACATGGAATTCTTCATTTAGGGTATATCAACACAATTTTAAATTTCGTTCGGAATAGTATAAATAAGTATATCACCGATATAGTGTTCAAAAGGAATTGTATTAATTATGATCTCATTAAGGAAGTTCCGATCCGGATCTCATTCATATGCAACTTGCCGACCGATGGAGGGAAGCATGGAAGCTTTTCCGGCAATCTAAACGTCGCGAGTCTTCCCCACTCGAATCCCAACGAATCAATGGCCAATCGGAAGATCCTAACCGACATTCCGAAGCACAGGAAATGCTCTGGGAGGAGTGGAACCCAGTTGCAGAAATCTATGCACACGCTCGTCACCTACTCGACGATCTTCTCAAACATCAACGACAAGTGGACCTACAAGTGGTTCGGGCCCGTCAATGTTTGGCAAACATTGAAGATGACATCGAAACCGGCCGGATTGCCACTACCTATCACCACCCACGGCCACACAGATCCATGCACGGAGACACCTGTGGAGAGACGGTCGTAAACAGGAGGAACTCTCAGATGGTCGGGTCTCGCCGGATTCGAAATACTAAGTGGCCAGTGATGATTTTCTCGAATTGCTCCCCAGAGGAGTGGGTAGCGAGGGGATTCACTGACACTTGATACTGATATTCTGAATTAGCCTTAGTTTATATTTTCTTTGTTATTAAAATAAATAATTAGTTCGGTTAGAAATTAATTTTCGTTTTGCTTGATGTTGTAATAATTTGTCGAGGAAATTTTGTTTAATTCCGATATATTTATTGGTTCTATGGTAATAGTTACCGTTTTGATGTTATTAATTCCAGAAATGGATTCCCTACAAATCCTGCGAACAGAACTGGACGTAGCACGACAAAATAACAAGACTCTGTATGATCAGATCATCCAGCTGACTCGAGAAGTACACCAAACCCGAGCCACCTGGATAGATCCAGCAAAACTAAAACCCCTCTATCAAAAACTCACAGCTGCTCAAAAGGGCTGGGCAGAAGAAAAGCAAAATAAATCAAAGTCTGCGAACGCAGATACGCGGACTAGAGGTTGCCCTGTCGGCCAGTCAGGAAGGAGCGGCCGTTACTTACCCGCTCGTGTTCGCACCAGCTCAATTAGCTTATCGGGAGTCGGCAGCTACTCCAACCTCGGTCTCGAACCCAGCAACAACCGTAAATACCCACTCTCGTCCAGGACTCAAGGAAAGAGCCAGGCGCCGTGCCGGGTCGATTGCTAACTCAATCCAAATCAAATTTGCAAGCATTGTAACTCGTGAACAATATATGTTTTGTTGTTTGATTGTATTAACTCATGTGTAAGATAGCCCAGAAATCATGATAGAACTCCTGTTATTTATTAAACTCTAATGATAAATACATGACATAAAGGGACCAATTATAAAAAGTCGAGCATGTGTCTTCTAACGACGGCTCGTTGGACCCGAGGGTTGTCCGAGAAATTACAGTACTAGCAATAGCACTCACTTTTTGCGGGCAATCCACCCGCTCGAGCACATTTCCAACGTTGCCTAGCAACGGGTGCCGAGTGGTGGTCAGAGTAACATTTTGCATGGCGTTACTGGTGGTGGGTTACAGGGTGTCAAATCTTGCTTATCTTTATGGTTGCCCCAGTAACGCCATACAAAATGATTCTAGCTGCCACTTGGCACCCGTTGCTAGGCAACGTTGGTAATGTGTTCAAGTGGTGGATTATCCGCAAAAATTGAGTATTATCACTAGTACTGTAATTGCTCGGACAATCCTCGGGTTCACGAGCTGTCGATAGAAGACCTGTGCTCGCTTTAAAATTATTTGGTCCCCTTGCGTTTTAGTTTCTATCGTTTATCTATTTATTTTATCGTCATTAATCTAACAATGAAATAGGTGGTACCGCTTATTTAACCTTTCTACAATGTTGGCTTCAAACCTCAAGATGATATAAAGATAATAAAACGTACACGAAAAACCACAATATATCTAAATGATGTTTTATTTATCTAAAGATTATACGATTTCCGATGGATTGGAGGATCGAGCGGCTCGGCGCTTAGCCCGCTCCTTACGTCTAGGTCGACGACTGACTGTTGACGGGTAATTGGAGTAGTTAGGGTTGCAGATGAAGTAGAGTTCGCTTCGCGATAGGCCAATTGAGCAGGGGCGAAGACTAGAGGGTAGGTCACCGCTGCTCCCTCCTGACAGGCGGATAACGCTACCTCTAGCCCCCTGATTTGAGTTTTTAGGCCCTGTACTAACTGTTTTTCTTCTGCCCACCCCTTCTGGGCCGCGGTTAGTTTTTGGTACAGCCGTTTGATTCTCGTGGGCTCGATCCATGTCGCTTTAATTTGCTGCGTTTCTCGAACTATTTGAACGAGCTGGTCATGGAGTTTCTTATTGGTTTGTCTCGTCTGAGTTAATTCATTTTGGAGTAACTGCATGGGGTCCATCTCTGGAATAATAAGGGTTGAATTTTTATAATGGCTATTTTAATGATAATTATATTTAAGTTTAAACATATTTATGAAATGAAAACTGCAATAATAATAAAAGAAGAGAAAGAACTTTTAGATCTATAATACTAATATTATCCCACATAACAAGAGGTTCAAATCATTAATACGATGGTCAATCATCTGCGAGGAATCGCTTGATCCCTTCTTCTGGGGAATAACCAGGGATCACAAACACTGGCCTTTTGAGGTTCCGGACTGGTCTCGGTGAAGGTGGGTATCTACTGGCCAGACGTCCTGCCATCAGGTCATCTTTGACGTTGGCCAGGTATTCCGTTGCCCGTGCTACATCTGCCTCGACTTGGCGCTGGTGTTGGAGGAGGCCCTCCAGGAGCTCTTGGGCCTGAGTTAGAATGTCCTGGGATGGTTTTGGCTCGTCAGACAGTTTCCGGAACTGTCCCATAAACTCCTCCGGTGATATGTCCTCGGCCTTGTCTTCTTCGGGCACGTCAGGGTATCGCTCTTGATACACCCTATTCCATGCCTGCTTCCATTGTTCCACGATATGAGCAGGGAGTTCAATCATAGCTCCAGTTTGTCCTGAATGGAAAAATTGTTTTTACTCCGTGATCTGGGGTACACAATTAGGTAACATTTCTCGTCGTTTTTAAGAAGACTGGATTATCTTAATTTCAAAGTGCTACGGCTCGCGGAACTCGAAGTGGAACGCGTTTATTACTAGCTGGTCCGGCAATGTATTGGAAAAAGAAGAACGATACCTCAAAGCTACTGGGTTACTCGTTCTCATACCATGAGGGTCGGTTCAAGAATTCTTTATGGGTGTTAACGAAAATCAAAAATGCAAATCATTTGTAACTTTACCTTATTTCGATCGCAAGTGGTTTATTTATTCCTAGTATTAAGGTTGGTATATGTTTAAAATGTTCAACTAGATGTATTTTAAATATTAATATAAGATAATTAAATAAATAATCCGTTAAGAAAACCTTGTAAAATATTCTTTGAGTATTTATGAATTTTTGAATGGAACAAACTTAAGTTAGTTAACTTTTATGAAACGATAACTTGATAATTAAACATTCATGTATTTTAAACTAAAATAATTTTAACAATTACCATTTAATTATTTGAAAAACAAATCAGTTACAAAAGTTACAAAATTCACACTTAGTGTCTGATCCTTTGATCAATTAAAATACCTGGTAATTATTCGAGAAATTCGTTTCTCCAAAAAAAAAATATAAATCGTTGACAATTTTCTAATACGACCAAGACGGAATTTTGATTTAATAATTTCCACTTAAATATTTGCGACGCTGCTGTCCTATTGGGTTGACGAAAAGTGCGTAGCCAAAATTGATTTGTTGTGCTTAATGGTAAAACGACAGAATTTTGGGAGTTCGTCGGGTGTGAGAACACTAAGATTCGTCAATAGATATGCTTTATTGATTCCCATCCGTCAATCTGGAGAGTTTATTTATTAATGCTATGGAGTTGATTCTAGATTATTCCTGTAGCTCAAATATGAATATAACTTTGTGATGGAATTTAATCGAAAATTTACTTGAAGGAGCTTCTGTAACGTTTGGAGATCGCAACTCTAAGTCCTCGTCCGTAATGTTCGGCGAATACATGATTTGATAACGAAAATGATGTATGGTTTATAGTCAACGTTAATTATAAAGAAAATGTGCAGTTGAAAATCAGACAGGCAGGAAGTGCATGCCACTTATAATTCGGCTACGGTAGCGGATGTTTATATCGCCGGAAATGTCGACGAGTAAGAGTGTTTATTTGCCAACTGGTAATTTACAACATTTATTTCAGGTGAATGAACTTTTCAAATCGCGATCGTGGACTATTCGGTGAGTTTCATAGATCAACTTTTGTTATAATGAATTTCATAGAATACAGGGTTTTAGGAATTCGGCTACTCTATTATATCTCGGAATTTTTGGTCAATGGATTTTCTTATGGATGGTCAATGGTTTTGTTAGAAGTTGCTATCGGATCATTCGGTAATTTATTATATTTAATTACTTTATTTTAGTACACATTTTAAGGGATTTTCTTCGTCGCAAAATTTTCTCGTTGGATTTATTCATCTCATTCTCATGCTTAATATTGAAAATTTGTTCAACTTCTGCTGGAAATCTTATCGTTATTATCAAGTTAATCTGCTTATCTCCTGGATTTCATTTGCATTATTTTATGTTAAATTTAAGTAAGTGAACAGTTTTAATTTATTGAAATAAATTTTATATGATTTTTTCTTTCGTTTTTTAATATATTAAAGTAATCGTTTACTATACTTATGTGCATTAACAAGGAGTTTCCAGTTATGACCACTTTAGAGATGAAATCAATCCTATGATCGTTCAATGTTAGGTGAGTTGGTTAGAATTCTAATTCAAAGATACACCACATTTTGGGTTGATTTATTGTAAATCGAGGAATTTAGGTTAATTAGTTTAAATCTACCATTATATTAAAGAAAATTTGTTGATTAAATCACTGAGATACATTAATTTGGCTTAATATTTGTTTTAATTACTGGTTTTTTTAATCGATGATAGTTTTACTCAAAATTCATTTACTGATAATCAATAATTTACAATAAATTAATTTACTGGGTTACGTAATTTTACTCAATAAAAACTCTACTTTTAATTATAATGATTTAATGAATTACTTTAATCTTTCTTTATTTTCAATCAATAGCTACTTTAATTTTAATTAAATCAAGGAATTACTTATTTAATGATCACTACTAATTTATTCGAATTGTAAATTTAATTTATTTCAAAATATTAATCCAAATTAGTTATAACAACGATTTCCATTTAATTTATTCCCGTACCATTCCCCTTTAATAAGCCTTAAGCGCATTTTGTGTTTACATTATATTTACTGAGTGCCCTCTGGACTACTCGGTGTGATGATTTTGAGCCGTGTGTAGTATGATTTTAGGTCGATTTTACAGAAATGAGAAACGAGGAAGCAGCCAAGAGACTTCTCCCTTATTTCTCGTTTCATCTATACGGATAGTATTGACGTTCCAACCCTGCGTTCCGCACGCCGGGTCTTCACGGGCACAGATCATTGGCGATGTTCCACGCACTTACACGAATCTGACTTGTGTGTAGATTTTATTTTCTTGCGATAGGTGTTGGCTGTGGACCGGAAAAATTTCGACAGATTAATTGATTAAATTTAAATATGTAAAACAATTTATGAATAATATAAATATTTATTAATCAAATAAACATAAATTACCATACGTTCCATTCCAAATAAAAATTTACATAATATCGCATAGCAAAATAGAATAAAAAATACCTCTCCCCCCACGCCAACATCCAAGCAGAGTTCTGCCGAGGTTGCGAGGATGCGACGTGGAGAGAGGGCTCCAAAATAAACATTTCTCATCTAAAAGTAAGATTTTAAACAAGTTCAAAAGTAATTTGAAAATGGTTTTATGATTTGAAAATATGGTTTTCGATTTGAAAAACGGTTTCAAAAATGGTTAAATTTAATGTGAAAATGGATCAGTATTTATACCTATTTTCTGTCCCTAACCTCGCATGTTAAATTTGATGCAGTAAAACAAAATTCGACCTTGTTATTTTCTAGTGTATTCTATTCTTTAATTTTATTATTTTTTGATTTATTTTATAATTTTTCATTTAGAATTTTTATTGAATTATTACTAATTCAAATTTTTTGGTTTAAGTTTCATTTTCATGAACTTTTATTAATTTTTCAATTTCGTCGAATTTGTTGTGTTTTCTTGTTATGTTTGTGTTTGTATCGTGCGAATCTTGGTGCGTTTTGTTATTATTTTAATTTATTTTTATGTTTATTATTTTATATTTAATTCTCTTTTTCTCTTATTTGATAGGGTTTAATTGGTGTTTAATAGGTTTATTTAAATTTGCATGTTACATTTGCGTGTGTGTTACCGATCCATTAAAACATTTTCCAAGGCCATTTGTGTTCTGGTCCAACACTGGGGCAACAATAAAGATAGACAAATAACGAAACCCTGTAACCCACCATATGGGTCCGATTTTTAATCTGCATGCTGTGTTTGCGTGTGTATTACCGATTTATTTAAACGATTCTCAAGGCCGTTTGTGTTCTGGCCCAACACTATTATTACGACTATTATTACATTTAGAATTACAGTTACATTTAGAAGAGTCCACAGCGACAGCGTTTTAAGAAATAACCTCAAAGTTTTAATTAGTTTCGAGTTATAATGGAAAGAAGTGAAAATTAAAAGGCAAATTTAAAAATCTGGCAGTTAGCGAGTTAAATAAAATTGTATATTAAATTTATTAATATTTAATTAATAAAAAATTTTATTTCTAGAACAAATCTCAACATATATATATGTTATCATATATTTATTGTTTTATATACAAAAATTGTTTACATTTAATTTTGGTTAAAAAAATTTCAAGAGTGAAGTGTATGCTCTAAAATATTTAAACTTTTAAATTTAGCAATTTTTTTTATTGACGACGTTTAGCTTCAAATTATGTAAAAAGTTCATTGACAATATATATTAATTTAAATTTTAAAAAATTAACGATTTTAAAATTTTTAATAATCCATATTGAAATTTTTTATTTTAACTAGAAAATCTATAATTATATATTAGTAATGATTTTCATAATAAATATTTAATTAATTGTAAATTTAAATTAAATCTAAGGTATGTTAAATAAGAAGAAGTTTGTTTTAATATTCAATTAATATTCTTTTATAATGACAAAACGAAAAATAACAAGAAAATTTGCTGTTGCTAAAAAAAAGCTTCTTTCATTAACCGACAGTAGTATGTATGTTTCTTTTGCTTTTATATGTAATAACTTCTATGAATAATATAAATTTAGTAAATCTGGAGGTCTTAAATCAAAAAAGAAAAACAACAAAAGTTCTAATGATCTTCTTGTTAAAGTGAAAAATCAAGTCACAAGTGGCATGTTTCTTAGTTACAATGCAAATATTGGTCCACCATTTCATATATTAATTGATACAAATTACATTAATTTTTCATTGAAAAATCATTTAGATTTACATGAATCTATCATCACGTGTTTAGATGGCATCTGTTAGTAGTATATATTTTAAGTATTATTAATCAATTTCTTTATAGGCCATCTGTATATTACAGATTGTGTCATGGGTGAATTGGAAAAGATGGGTGAAAAATATCGTGTTGCAATTCAGTAAGATCGTTAATTCATAGGTTTTATTGACGGTGATTTAGAATCGCACGAGATCCAAGAATTCAAAGACTTGTTTGTCAACATAGAGGCATTTACGCTGATGATTGTCTTGTGAAACGCGTTACAGAAAATCGATGCTATATTGTTGCGACTTGTGATAAAGAATTAAAAGGAAGACTGAGAAAAATTCCCGGAGTTCCTCTTTTAACCATCAAGGGCCATACTGTACAAGCAGAGAAAATGCCAGATTTAATAAATTCTAAATAAAATATAAAAGTTTCTTGCTACTTAATTTAATTATTCATTTTACAACTTTATAATATTCATTGTAAAAATATATTTTATTATTCATCGGTTGCATAGTTGGTCCCACATTACCTGAGTTTACTAGCTTGCGACCCGTTTTTAGGTATCATTTATAAAGTGAAAGGCTGTTGGTTGCTGACAAAATATTAACTCAGTTTCTGAACAATTTTAACTTGTACAATTAGTGTTTGTAGGCCTACAATTTTACCCTTATACAAATTATTTTTTGCGTCGCTCTCTCGGGTAACCAAACCTCGAGATATTTTTACTGAATTCAGCTAAATATATGTGATTTTTTAAAATAAACAGAAAATAATTAATCAATGACTTAATTAATAAAGTAGTTTTATTTTCAATTTTTTGGCATAAAATGTTTTAGGTAATAATACTGTCTTAAAAATTTGATAAATTACAATCGACATATTCATATATTAGTTTTGAAACCAGAACTTCTTGAACTATTATACAGTGAAAAACTTTAGTGCTTTCGTTTTTCTTGAGGATGTTAGCGATGAAATCACTTTTGCATCCTTGGAATTCTGGAGTTTTATCTGTGAATACACTGACGCAATTTTCTGATTTCAAATTGTTCTTTTCACATTTTCATTCACTAATGCAAAAATAATTTCACCAGTCGTGGGTTTCTGGCAATTCTTAATCAAACAATAACCATTCACTATTTACTCCACCAACCCGTCGTAATATTGATAGCAACTGAGCTTTTTCGCAAATACTTAAGCTACGCCTAGCTTGATCTCCCATTTTCGCCATATTTACTTTGAAACTTACTCATTATTTTTTCTTAGAAATACTTTAAGAGGTAATGACCCCAGATTTATTAGTGACCAATTGGCAATGACCACAAATAATGACTATACAAATGAATATATAATGACTATATACACTAAGACCCTGCTAAACGCACAGGTATACATTCCATCAAAGTAGGGCGTTATACGAAACATCGT
Organism: Schmidtea mediterranea; assembly: GCA_022537955.1. Lineage (NCBI taxonomy): Eukaryota > Metazoa > Platyhelminthes > Tricladida > Dugesiidae > Schmidtea > Schmidtea mediterranea. Next base: position 38,593,878 of record CM039679.1, read on the forward strand.
TCAGCGGGATCTTACTGTATTACTAACAATACGGCAAAAAATGTTTGAAACAATAAAAATACATTTGTTTAATTGCAATCCAGCTAAATTATTTTGGATTTCGGAGAAGCCCATTATTCCAATAAAATCACGTTAAATCGCAATAGTACTAAACTTACTGGATTTCTAATTATTAATTTAGTTTAATAAATAATACATATTATTTATTGAATTTAATTATATTTATAGAATCCATTTATTTAACAAAGTGAAATGCTCCTCTCCAACAACAATCTCTCTATTCGCACTGAAATAGAGTCCTACCGCAGAAAGATAAATACATTTTTAATATTTTTGAACCAAGTCAGCATTTACTGGTGGAATAAATTATTTCCATTTAAAGATAAATTGGTATTGCGGCCCAGTAAAACCGGTGATCAAGTTAGAAAATTAGCAATGGCATTGGCCGAAGATCTAAAACGCATTGCGCCAGAATTAACCAATGAGAATTGTTTGAAAAATGTAGAATTAAGGGTCAGCCTCAAAGAAATTGAGGCATTAAAACAAAACCTATTTGAATCCGTAATTAAATGGATTGACTGTGACGGACGAGATCTCCACTTAAAGCGAAGAAGGTATCGAATTATGGCTCAAAATTATGGCAATGTAAGAATTGAAAATTTTTCTCGGATCAAAATTTTACTGAAATTATTCACAAGCGATAAAGTTAAAGACATTTTAGATGCAAATTACAATGACTTAGGTTACGTGACCAATGGAGACATAGACGATGAAGGAGAGGAAATAGGAATTCAAATCACGTCAAATATTGATGACCAAGAAAATGACGAAGAACTCGCTTCACCATCGACATTAATTACAGGCGACTTTTAACATATTATTGCATTACTTTATCTTATTTAACAGTAAAATTATGTATCATCTTTTAATAATTTCAATATAAATTATCCCTGTAATCGTAGAGTTTCATCTTATGTTTCAATATGAATATGTGTAATAATGATATTTGCAGCGCATTCAGGGCCAGCTCCTAAGCCACTACTCAAAACATTAATTATATAAAAATGACATTTACCGAGGTTATTAATACATAGCAACGTATTTATTACATTATTAAACAATTTCCCTATATCAGCGTTTCTCAACCTTTTTTTAGTGCGACCCATAAAACATAAGTAAAAAGAAATCCGATCAATAATACATAAATGTATGAAAAAAAAAAAAAAAAAAAAAAAAAAAAAAAAAAAAAAAAAAAAAAAAAAAAAAAAAAAAAAAAAAATAAATAAAACATAAGTAAAAAAACTCGATATACATCATAATGTATTTGAATAGACCATTTAAAATGTATCATTTTTGTATTGATTTGGCTTTTTTCCACGATATTTTAATCTGAAAGTGGAATATATATAAAAAATGTATAAAGAAATATATCTTTAAAATATTTTATTTTTAATGGCTAATTTGCTGTTGAAATTCATTTACCAACTCATTAAGTCTGGCGTGAATCGAGTTGCTTAACGAAATTCTTAATGTACCGCAGCAATTAAAATTTTACATTTAATATATTTCATGAAAATGCACTAAATAAATATTTAAACAAATAAAATGCAATTACAATTGTTGAGGATACATCAAAAAATAATAATGAATAAGCACAATTAATGTAATGATTTGAGGGAAACCGGGTGAAAAGAAAAGGTGTGTTGTCCCATAATCCTGGGAATTAGAAACAGGTGGAAGAAATGAGAAAATAAAAGGGAAACAACAAATAATAGAAAATAATCAAACAATAAAATAATAAAACATGACAAGGTCATTTTAATTAGGAAGTACGAAGCGAATATGAAAAAATAATAATAACAAAATGAAAAATGAAGTGACATATCTCGATAGTCTGGTTGAGATAATAAAAATGAATTAACGGAAAAACCGAGAAATGGCGTCTTAAAAAATGGGATATCTCGACAGCTGCCAGAGATATTAAGAGAATTGAAGAAAGCCAAATGAAGTTGGCGGAAAGAGATATTAAAATTTTAATTAGGAAGTACGAAGCGAATATGAAAAAATAATAATAACAAAATGAAAAATGAAGTGACATATCTCGATAGTCTGGTTGAGATAATAAAAATGAATTAACGGAAAAACCGAGAAATGGCGTCTTAAAAAATGGGATATCTCGACAGCTGCCAGAGATATTAAGAGAATTGAAGAAAGCCAAATGAAGTTGGCGGAAAGAGATATTAAAATTTTAATTAGGAAGTACAAAGCGAATATGAAAAAATAATAATAACAAAAACAAAATGAAAAATGAAGTGACATATCTCGATAGTCTGGTTGAGATAATAAAAATGAATTAACGGAAAAACCGAGAGAAAAATGGGATATCTCGACAGCTGCCAGAGATTTTAAGAGAATTGAACAGGGCTAAATGAAATTGGCGGAAAGAGATATTGAAATTAAAATCGAAGTGTATATCATTAAGTGACATTTGGTTATAGAGTATAAAAAAAGCGCGACTGGAATCAGAGAGAGAATGTGAAGTTAAGAAACAGAATCAATTAGAAGTCGAGAAAACAAAAACGCTAAGCAGAAACTAAAACGAAACGAAAATAATATAAAAATTGTGATGAGAAGAAAGCAGAAATTGCGAGGAAAGAAAGAAAGTCAAATCAAAGAAATCAACGTTATTGAATAAATTAGAGTCAAAGCAAAGCAACCTAATCAAACTTATTGATCTCAGAAACACGCCAGAGTAGTCAAGTGATTGTTAAATCCAATTGGTACTGAAACTAGCTATTCCTCCCGAAGGTTGTAATAAGCACTCCGTTGTCATTGTAACAGATAATTCTTTGTGTCAGTGTAAAGTGGTGATAAAGTGTGATCAATAAAGTTTGTATTGTCTGGAGTTCGTTATTTCGATAATTAAAGACACGCCTGGAGTCGGATCAATAATAAAAAATATTTAATTTCGCTGACAACCCCAACACAATGTCATGTTGAAATTTATAAATATATTTTAAATTACACACGAGAGTATTGCTGGGGTTGACAAAATGCACATAAGTAAAAATGGAAAATCAATAAAAACATTGATATTCGAAATAATAATTAAAAAGGCAAAATCAATTAAAATTTTAAAATAAATATTTATCGGGAAATCCTTACTATATTAGAACCAGATGATTTAATTTTGTACAAACACCTTAGAGGTACTGGATAAATTAATGAAAGATTCTCCACATGAGAAAAGTTTTATTTTCTTTAACGGACTTCTACATTTAGATAATTCATTTAGTAAATCAACCTTAGGCATGAGACTTGATTTGAATGAGTTTCGCAAAAAAAGAGAATGAAATTAATTGCAGATAAAAGAGAATTAAACTCCAAAAAAATTCCTAGTTTTATGTTTTACTCAGTAAAACATAAAATTCACTAGTGACTAGGTTGTGCGTGTTTTTCGTTACAAATTTGGAATTATTGATGTTCTTTGCAATCGCATATCATTTTCTGCATCTAGTCTGTTTCGGTACTTGGTTTTTGTGGCAATATAAAGGTTTTTGCTTTATGTACATGGTAACTATAGTAACTACGTCTTGGTAACTATAGCTAACTACAAAATTTTTATAAAAATGAATATATATATATTAAAAATTTAATATGCATCAAAAAATAATCTAAGGATGCCATTTGAATATGATTTTGTTTATTTTAAGATATTTTATTGTTGATCATTGATTATTATAAGGGATAATGAGTGATATAGAGTCATGGACCAATTGTTGGCGAATGGGGTTGGTTTTTACTTATTTTTTCTAGGGTTTTTGTGTGACTACCCCTAAACGCCAGCAAGATTATTATTCTATCCCTCCTCTGTACCCATGGTGATTTCCATGTTGGTACTGTACATAGAGGTTGAAAATTCATGAGCAGGTGAGCTCCATTACTAGAACTACTCCTCACGATATTTTCACTTTCGGGTTCTGGACTGCCGATGGAAGGTCTTACGTCTTTCTTTTTCTATATCCTGGTCCTTACTCGTCTATTCCTACAATTTCCATGCTTATTTGTCGTCTTTACACATTATTTATAAATGTATCTTTCAAAAATTTGGGCAGCGTTCCTCCCTTATTTTTTGGTAAATTTCCTATTTCATTTGTTTAGTCACGGAATCGACTACATTTTTCCTAATTTACCTTTATCTTTCCCTATTTTAAAATTTGATTAACAATTCTTTAATTCCCGCTACGTTTCCCATGATTTTAAGTAATTACAACCCTCTGCAGTCACTTCAATAAACGTTTCTCTCTTCTGTCAGATCATATCATTCAGCTATTAGAATAATACTTTCAAATTTACATTCCTATACTATCCTATCCTTTCCTGCTTGATTTTCTGATTAATTTTCTGGCAAAGTTTAAAATTTTCCCTACAAAACTTTATTCCCTCTTAACTAAAGTCACACTTCCCGTGAGTTTATTTCTGCTCGTTCCGACCACATTTTTCAGCAGTCACTACGAGGCGTTCAACGATGCACTGTGTGGAGGTCCTGTGCACATGGCCAGACCCTACTGCGTACGACCGAGGTTTCAATGGAACACAACCCACGAGCGCAACTAGGGAACTTAATCCACCAGCCGGCACACGATCCGTCCCATTGATAGCTATTGCAATACATATATATAAATAAGATTTTAGGGGGACTTGTCAGTGGCATCAAAAGATTCCACGACCATCCAGAATAAAATCAAAGTAACAAGACTTCGAAATATATATTTATACAAGAAAACAATACTTACAATCCACAGTCATACAACCAGCTTTGAAAAATTGGCATAAATTGGCATAAAAATTTTGACTACAAGTGATTCACTGTTTGTCTAAGAATGTCTAAAAATTTTTGCCTGACTAAAATTTTCTAAGTCTGTTAAAATCCTGTTAGAAATTATGAAAATGACTGCCGTATATATAGTGTTTTTGTGCCTGTGTGCGACCAATGGGCGATTTTTCGCCATTTTTAGGGTTTTTAAATTATTTTATTAATTTCAAATTATTTTTATAATTTTTTATATATTTTTGATATATTAATATTACAATGTTGAATTTTATTTTTATTATTATTTTTCCATAATATTATTTTTAAACCCCAATATTTTGTTTTCCTGGTCGCCTCTTCTGCCTGTGTTTTTTCTAAACCTTATTTTGCAAGGTTTTGGCAGTTTATTTTATTTTTCGTATGTTTCCTTCTGCAGCTGTAGGCTTTCTAATGATTTTAATTAATTATTGGTTTTTATTTATTTTGATATATTTTTAATTTGTTTTAATTAATATGTTTTAATTTATTTTTGGTCTCTTCTTGCGGTGCGTGCTTATGTTACAGCAGCCATATTGACAATTTCCAAACGACCTTAATTATTTTGTTTTAACTTATACAATTTTCACCTTTTTGTTTAAATTGGTTTTTGTAATTTTGTTTTAATTTTGGCTCTGAGCCCAACACAATTATAGTTTTGTTCCTATTGGTCATTTTCTCTCCTTTATAAATATATAAAGGAACGAACTTTAAATATGAGTATCTTTCACCTAATTCGTCTGCTGATAGATCCTGCAATAACATATAAAATTTCAATAACATATGAAATTTATATTTTTCTTAATTTTCACGTGGAACCCTTAAAAAATTGCGCGGAACCCGGAGGTTCCGCGGAACACAGGTTAAAGAACTCTGTTTTACTCTATACGCTTGCTTTGTCGTTACAACGATCAAATAATCATTACAAGTACACTGCATTCAATCATGAATTTATATGTGCAGATCGTCCTGTAGTGAAATCGTATGTCGTTAGTGTCGTTTCTGGAAATATGCGGAAGTGAATAATGAATGTTTTTTATTATTTTATTTTTTTAACTGTATAATCATAACTTTCTTGTTTTCTTTATTAGTTTCATGTATTTTAGTTAATTAATCTATTTCATGGTCTAAAGCAGGCTTATCAAACTTAACCCATGTCTTTGACCGCATTAACAATTTTAGACTCGTGATGGAGTACACATAAAATTACTAAGTTTAAAAATATTATTATTAATAAAAATTCATTTATATGAATTTGCAAATTAATAGAAATATATATGCATGTATCCAACTGCTCGTGTATATTGTTGTGTAGTGATTAACCTTTGCTTTTTGTTGTTTTTCTTATGAATGAATGTTAAAGATTTTACAATAATTATAGACTTAAATAAATGTATGTGTTTACGTATGTACATAGAAAAGATTTCTTTTGAATGATTCTTTTGAAATTTAGTTTTTACTCAATATTTTAATAATCATTACATTTGTTGTCTGGCCGCGAGTTTGACGTGCTAGGCTAAAGTTTTTCCACAGATGAGACCAAATAATTTGGATTGTGCTCATAGATTATGTTCTCAATTAGCTTAATAATTGTAAGTTTTACCTGTACATAATTTACGTTTTTCGAATCATTATTTTTCAAATGGCTTTTCTAGTTTTAACGGAACTTGCAGCGATTTCACTTCATTCATTCCCCACTGCCCATTTCCTTGATTGATGTTAATATCCGAAGATGTTTATATTATTGTTAGTGGTTTTTCACTGAGTTACCCGATGTTCGAAAGATTTCAAGTCAATAGTGCTCGTAGAGTTTAACTCTATTTTTCGACAACGTGGAATCCAAACGAGAGGCCACAAGACCTTCGCTCGACTTTGTCGCTATATATTTGATTTTAGGTCCCAGTCTTACTGTAGTCTTACAGCAAAACATTCATGGTCACAAGCTACTTGCAAATAAACTGTGATTACATGGTCCGTTAATTTATCTAAAATTTATTGGCTTGTAATGTTGTAAGTGGCTATGGGCTGGAAAAGTGTAGGTATAGCTAATAAAATTGCTATTCATAAACATTATAAAACATGTATTTTTCTATAATAGTTTTTAACTTTTACAGTTAAGTAAGATTGTAAATTGGATTAAAAATCTGTAAAAAACAAATCTGTATATATACCAATACTGGTTGTTGTATCCATATGTGAATACATTGATTCGATAAAACAAAGTTGATCCTCTAAAATTTTTATATTTTTTAAATAGTTATTTTTATATTATTTTAATCTTTTATTTTATTTGAATTCAAATTTATATTTTTTATTATAATATTTTGAATCCATGATGGATTATGATAATTTTCCCATTTTAGTCAAATTTTTCTGTTTCTGTGTTATGTCTATGTAGATTTCATACTATACTTTTTGTTTTTTGTAATAATTAATTTTTACTTTCTCTTTTGTTTAATTATCTTCTTGTTGTGTTTTTCTGCTATGTTATGAATTCTTTTACACAAATTTTCTAAGGCTTTTACCCAACAAAAACGTTTCACATGACTTTTTTTCACAACTTAAAAAAGCTTTTAAAACCTTTTTAAATTCTTAATAAATTATTGAATTTTACACAATAAAATTTTAATCGTTTTAAAAAATTATTGCTCATAAAACATCATGGATAAAAATCAGATAATAATAAAGTTATTATTGCAGTATAAATAAATATTTTGTTTCATTGTATTATTAATTATAAAATAATAAAGAAATTCAATAAAAACATTGGCGCTATGTCTACTGCAATTATCAGCAATGATTTTCAAACTTTTTTCAATTTTGACCACATGTAAATGATTTTTCATAGCGTTTTAAAACTTTTTCTAATATCTTTATGGTGAACAGTGACAAATCTACACAGGAACATCTACAGAAGGTATACGCAACTTTGGCCTTAGGTTGGTTGTCGGCTGCCGTTGGTTCTCTTGTTGTAGTCTATGGATATTATCAAGTGAGAGCGTTAATTGTGTTAATTGTGTTATTAATCATCCTATAATTAGTTTGGCTGGCTAGCACTTCTAGGGTCGATGGCATGCATTTTTTATCTCATGTTTACAGTACCGACGGATCAGAACGTATTTCCAAGGATGTTCGCGCTACTTTTATTCGGATTCTTCTCAGGTGACGTTTTGGTTGAATATTTCTTAACTTCTATCAAATCCTGGAGGATATAAATAGACAATAAAATACATGCATTATACATTCATTTTCACTACAGATAACCCTCTAATAGCACAGTATTTCACTTATATGATCACGGTTTTACATGGGGAAAATTCTTTAAATATCATGTTTATTTTTTTGCATAAAAAGATTTCTATACTAAAAATTGTTTAATGTGCGAATTTCTTGATCTATTGAACAATAAAAAATCCAATGGAAAAGAATTTGAAATTGAAAGTGTTAACAATTCATTTTCTTTTAATTCCTCATTTTGTGGGATTAATTTCTTTTCAGGTTATTGATCAGTATTTTTTTTATATTTACACCTGTTTCAACTGAATAACAACTCCTATAATAAAATAAAAAAATCAATAAACTTATCATATAGGGACATTTATACTTGTGTGATTATTTAATTTGTTCGAATGAATAACAACTTTTATTAAAGAAAGTCAGAAATTAGAACAAATAAATTTTACACACAAACACACCATATAGTAAAAAATGCTTGCAAACTTTAATAATGTGAAAATTTTCAGACCAATGATACCAAATGTATTATATGTTCTTGTTGGAAATATTTTCAATATTGACTTAGACTGTTTGAGTTTATTTGGTTAAATTTATCACATTTTTTGTAAGTTCTCTACTTTGTCAAAACTATTCAGATCATTTAGATTTGTACATTTCATTTTGTTTTTTTTCTCGGATAATTTATCCTTAATTTTTACATTACAATGGACTATATTGAAAATAAATTCTAGTAAATCATCGATAACAAATGATAGAAAAGCTTGTAGAATTGACATTCATATTTGATGTCTTTATTAAGTAATTAAAGCACGGGTAAACACGTTCTAATTTAATCATTTCATAATGGTTTCTAATTTCATAAATTATTTTACTTTTTATAGATTTCTTGACTTCACGCTTTGTAGTTTGCTTTTTTACCATGCTTGATAAGATTTTTATTTTCGTTACCCACTTCAACTTTTTAAACATGATTTCGGCAATTCCTTGTTTTCAATTTATTTATAAACACACAGTAACAATTTTTCACAAAAACATCTTTATTCTAGTACGTACGTCGTCAGTAATATGTTGAGTTAAGTCAAAAACAAATTTCCATGTAGAAATTTTGTTGCATTTGAAATGGATCATATAAGATTTTTTATTATTAGAATAAGCTTGTCGTGCATGAAAATTAATATTTGTTTTATCCATAGAATTCTTCAAAATAATCAAATATTGAACATTTATAAAACAAATTCTATGATCTCTGTTAGATGAAACAAGTTTTGCTATTCATATCAAACCATTTAGCGTTGGCGATTATATTAAAGAAGCTTTCATTAAATGTTCACCATAATTATTTAAGATTTTTAAAATAGAGATCTGATACTTAAGGGCATTCAATAAAACGTTCCACTCCAATGAAATTAGAAAACGATGCGAGCTGTTCAGTGAAATATGATTTATCGAAATGCTTATAGGCCATTGGAAAATAGTTTTGCAGTCAAAGTCCACCGAACAGTTAAAAGGATGATGGCACAAGTGAGGTGTACCGTAGAAAAAGCAGTATTTTTGTATAATTCTCTTCTGATAAGTGATGTTAGCATAGATTCCGTTCTAACAAATCTTAGATAAAAACATTTAGTGATATCCGCTTTAGTTTCTAAGCCAATTTTTTTCATAATCACTAGCATCGAAATTTAATATAAGCGGTATAGTTTATGTAAAACCTTTATGGGATAAATCTACATGTGTCGGACATCAGAGTGGCCTCGGAAAATATGAATGAAGACAGAGTGGATAGTAGTTCTTTTAATGAAAGCGAAAACAACAGTTAAAAATAAGTTCTCATCATCAGATTTAAGATACAATGATCCTGAGAGACACGAACTGAAAAGATCTGATTGAATTCGAAGATCTCCAAACTGGTTGAAGGAATGTGTTCTAGCTTTAGCATGGGCGGAGATGTAATTAGATTAGAAATATTGTTTAATTAAGTGGTTGTGATGAAATATGCAAATTTTAATAAGCTTTTAGTTGCTTTTGATGGACAACCACAAAAACTACAAAGATTAATGAGAAAACAATTTTCTGTTTATAAAACCTCTTATCCAAAAAGAAAGACCATTTTAACATGTGAAAATACTGATACTGAAACTTTCTGTTCAATAAATCCTTGACCAAAAGGTTTCTGTCTGTAAAAATTATCAAATCTATTTCAACATAAAAGTCTTAGTGTATTTTATTGAGACTGCAAAATTTTGTACACAATGACTGTGACCATTTTACTGTAGGAAATACTGAAACTGAAATTACGTGTTCAAAATAGTTACTTGATTTTATTGAGACTACAAAAATATGTATTCAAATTCAACAACCTAAATTCCCTGTTGAAAAAGACAACATTTTTCCTGAAGAAAATATCACATTTTATTAGACCATAAAATTCATGTAAAAAGTGCTTAGATCAAAATTTCGAATTTAGTTATCTGCAACAGTTCATTTGGATCAGTGGTTTTGTCGAGCCGGAACGTCGTTCCGGTACTTCCATTTTGGACAGGAACGCGTGCTGGAACTAAAGATGATTTTTGATAACGAGAATTGGCTGACGTATTGAAAAAAAAATTAAAAAGAATTGCTGATTTTTTTTTCTAATTTTTGACGAATTTTTATACGTATTATTATAAATAAGGGTTTGAACCGAACCCGAACCCGAACCGGAACAAAAACCGGAACGAAGCGGCTTGTTTTTCCAAACCTATTTGGAATATTTTAAAAAAACCATTAGTGTTTTCATGTATTGTTAAAAATATTTATGCAATATTGTTTGAGTATCTAATATGCGTATTTTATAATTTGTTAACTAATTTTTATTAAACGTTCCTATTATTGTAATAAACATATATATATATTCACAAAATGGGTTTCGTAATGATTTTTGTTTCCTTTCCTTTTTATGCTATATACAGGGCCGATCCTGACGACGAGCGAAAATTGGGGGAAATCTCCCCCGTCGTCAAATTTGGGACATGAGGCCGCACAGAGCGGCCGCCTACCCAGGATCGGCCCTGTCTATATAATTATATATACGCGTTCCGGTAAAAAAAAAATTTGCACAACACCCCTGATTTGGACTTATAGCTTAAAACGACCTTCAGTACCTTTGCCGATGTGAGGGAGGAGTGATGTCGAGGCCATTTATTAAATCTAATGTACTGAAATATTGAAATTAGAAAAAGTAGTTAACCACTGATTTCACGGATTCATTTTGAGTTTGTCGTCAAAAATTATTGAAATTTCTATTATTAAAAAATTATTTATGTATGGATATCGATACCAAGTTTCATAAACGAGCATATGTAATTTGGCAAGTAAATATAATCAAAGTCGGATCTAAGAAGGACGCAAAAGGTACGATGCACCCCGGCGTTTTATGAAAGGGGCCTCGCCAAACACTTATCAATGCACTTTTTATAATTTTTTATTATATTTGCATTTTTATTATAATTTTTTTTTGAAAAATAAAATAGAAAATCAATTATTTATTTTTTTCCACACTTAAAGTTATTTTACTTTATTAAAATAGTAAAAATTTTTTGTTGAATTAATGGGAGAAAGTACCAAAATCCCTTCTTGCACCTGAGCCTCAAAATGACTAGATCCAGCGTTGAATATAATAATCGCTGTGCCCTACCCGATAATGTTGAAAATGGGCAGGAAGAAGCGCTAGTGTCTAACACGAGCGAGTACATTAAATGGTTAATCATTTTGTATCGCTGTAATCAGTAAATGTAAAACTAAATTGTAATTTTGCTGATCAATACAAATCTATAGTTCGTTGTTAATCAAAGCAAACTTGGAATTAAATCAATAATTGTCAAATTATTATTTCACCACAAACTCAACATTTTAGTTATGTTTCAAAGGTTTTTATGCATATATAGTCTCACTGACAGCCTATAAAAGTCTACAAGTTTATTTCCATGATTTATTTAAGTTTTGATTTAGGTATGGGACTTGGGCCATTTATAATCATTTCAACTCAAATTAATCCACAAATCGTACCAACAGCTATTTTAATTACAAGTGGAATTTTCTTCTCATTTTCAATGGCAGCTTTACTCAACAAAAGCCGAAGTTATCTTTATATGGGAGGTAAGTAAAAGATTCTTAATAAAAATAACTTTGTTCAAATTTAAAGTAAATAAGATTTTGCAAAAATCAAGATAAGTATTTTTAAGCTAATAAATTAAATTGAAAAAATATAAATAATATTTTACTAAAAATGAGAATTATTTACATAAAAAATTTAGTAAAAAAGATAAGACATAAAAAATGTAACATAACAAATATAGAGCAATAAATGTTTTATTTACCATTCATTAATTAACACAGAATTCCCTTCGGGTGGCTAGGATGATTTTTTATAAAAATATATTTTAAAATTGAAATAAATCCTAATAAAAATGAACAGAAGTTCCTAAAAAAGAAATTTTTAAGAGTTATGAAATTTAGAAGTGAAGACTTCCAAATGCTATTTCCAGTAGAACGTACTTGTTCTTTTGAATCAAGGTAATGAATTCTGCATAATTCATTATGTTTCTTGTATAATTTTTCATTTCCAAATTTTGGTTGCGTCGATAATCTTAAGCTAGTTACACGTTAAAAAATTGTTATTTGATTTTGAGACGACATTAAAAATTACAGTAAAATTTGGGATAAATAATAATAAAATTTGTTTCTAACAAAGTGAAATAATATTTTTGACATTTTTGATACATATTAACATTACTTAAATTAGCTATTTACGCAAAATGTAGATTTTTTGGGTATCATTATGCGTAATATGGATAAATAATAAACAGCGACATAATCTGAAAACCTAAGCATTCGAGATTTATTAAGTGAGCATGCATAATGGTCAAAGAAAATCAAATATATAATTGCAATTACATAAATTGTAAATCAAAATATATTTTTTTAAAAACTCAATAAAACCTTAGTTAAAATGCAACATTTATCAAATCAGATGTTGATAAAATTATTGATATTTTTATCCGAATTATATTTATTTTTTCTAATAAACTGCACTGAACTACTATTAAAATAGTTTTTTTCTATCTTTTATCAAGTAAAATGTTAACCTTTAAAAAGGTATTGACTTTGAAGGTTTACATTTATTTCCGAATTTATCTGTATCTTTTTCTTTTCTAAGGTATTTAACCCATGTAAACTTACAATGACCAAATAACATTCAAGGTCGAAGGAGATATGTGACGAGCACTTATATGATTTGGGAAAACTTTTGACTGCCGGTTCAAAAGTAGGCTTTTTGCGACTTTTTTAAACTAAATCGTGTATTTTCATTAAGCAAATGCCTTTCCAATAAGACTGACCACTAATGACCGTAACTTTTAATTTTAATAATTGGTTGCTATATTATGGAGTATCAGGGTTCGGTATTTCATGTAAAAGGACTTTTTTTGCAATCCCAGGATTTGAAAAATAAAACCCTTTACTATTAACATACATATTTTTGTGTCGAATAAGCAGACTGATCGGCTTTACCCATGGCCTTATTTCTTTTGAATTAGTACAGTAAATTTATTTCTTAATTTTAGTCACAAAAAACAAAAGAAAACCATATTTTGACGCATAGTTAGGTTGACAGGTTTATGTTCCGCTGTTGACTAATGTTTCGTTTTGAAAGTTCACATGACATTTGTTTTCAACCATTTAGAACTTTCCCATATCCTTAAGATGATTTTCAACATTTAAATGGCAAATAGTGCAAAGTTTTGCCACTTCTCGAATATATTCTATAAGATCAAAGTTCTTAGCCCAGGATCTTTTTGGGTACTACTTTTTTTCTGATTATCTTCTATTTTAAACTCACTTTACAAATTAATTCTTGTGGTTAAAAATATGCTTGATAGATTTTAAAGGTTTACTTTAAAAAGGAATACCATGATAAAATCGAAAAAATGAAAAGTATCATAACTGTTGAAGTTGTTGCCGAATTCCTCTCAGATACTGTGAACTGGAAGATTTACATAATCTTCAACAAACAAATTGATATGGTTAGATGTCACCTGTTATTTTGTCTTTCCTTTTGTAGATGATGGTCTGTAACAAAATGTTCTACTAGGCATTCAAGTTCCTCAATTTTTAATAATCTATCTGCGAAATTTAATTTTGTTGAATGTTAAACCTGATTTAGGAACATCCATTAAAGACGTCCCACAAAAAAGCAATTTTTGAACCACTCCCCTTCTTAGGGGACTTCTTTAATGGATGCTCTCTTTCAAGTATTGCTTGCTTTTATTTCTTTTCTCACTAATAAACATCTCTATGCTTTGCTTTTCAATTTCCACAAATTTGAACACGCTATGACCATCTTATTCAAAATAAAAATGATTCGCGACTACACAAAAAGCAAAGTATAACAAATTTATAGTTAAAGAGAGAACTACTAATCTCCAAAGAATTATTTAATAAAAAATTTTCCAATCGGATACATTTCTGTAATAAACGAGAAACTTGAAGATTGATTAAAATTAGAAATTAAAAATAAATTATAATTTAATTGGAAATTATTCCTAACGAAAAGAATGCTGGAAATGTCAAAAGCAATAACTTCTACGTTGAAAAGTAATCGTACGAGTCTAGCCGGTTTTAATTATTCAAACTTTGAATAAATAATTTATAAAGAGAGAGGGAGACAGAGAGAGAGTCAATTATTCCAATTTATCTATTTAGGTTGTTATTTACTTTATTAAGGGATGACGTGTGGAGATTTTAAATATATGTTATTTATTGTTTTATCTGTTGTACGAAATGATATTTGCAGAATTTGCTAGATCCCAGCCGAGTCTCCGGTAAAAAGATGTGTCGGGACGGTCTGGGATGAATGTCATATATGTGAATAAATTTGCAATAATATAATAAATACAAAAAAAACACTTTAATAAATTCAATTAGAACTCAAACTATTAATCACAAAAGCACCTTCTTAATTGTAAATAGATGGAGAATTGGTTCTTAGGATATCTCGTTGTTTTCTTTTGATTAGTTGATAGTAGATCTGAGTAATGAAAGAATTTCTATTTCTATAGTTTCTTTATTGATAGGTGCTAATTCGTAGCAATAAATAAATCCTGATTTTGATAATTGTTCTTATTAGTAAGAAATAGTTCGTTGGTAGTAAAGGAGAATTGATCAATTTGTTATTTTAGTTTTGGATTTTATCTTCTTTATTATCTGAACAAATTGTTGTTTAATATTTTCGATTCTTCCATTGATTTTTAATTTTTAAATATTTTCTATTCCCATAGTAAGTTGTTTAGATACTTATATGGGAAATTGATTAATTATTATTTTAATAAAAAATATAATTAAGGATACAAGGAACAAAGGAGGGAATCACGGACAAATAAAAGTAAAACTATAGCCCATAACAAGGTTAAAATAAAAATATGATATTATCAATGGAAAAAAAGAAAAGCAACGAAAAGTGATTTTTTTGAAAACAAAAATTGCAGTTTTAGATCGCTTAGCGAAAGGAGGAAAATTAACAGACTTTGATAAGCATTTTGATTTCAGCGAATCTACTATAAGATCCATTAAAAAGAATGAAGTGGCAATAAGACAGTTTGTCATTTCCTGTACAAAATTAAGTTCAAAATTCTCATCATGTTCAAGAGTTGTTTTAATAGAAAAAAACGAAAAAGTATTGTTAATTTGGATTGAAGATCTAACAAAAAAGGTTTCCTTTAGATGGACATTTAATTAAAAAAGGCTCTTCGCCTTTACGAGCAGCTGAATCAATTGGAAACTTCTACTTCTACCCTCAGTCTGATACAGAATTTTCGGCGAGCACAGGGTGGCTAGCCGGGTTTTTAAAAAGAAATCTTTTCATAACCTGAAGAATACCGATGAGGTTGCATCAGCAGACGAAGAAGCTGCTAAGCACTTTCCTGAACATTTAATTAAAATAATTAAAGATGGTGGATATTGTGTACGTAATACAATGAGCATTATTCAGCATTAGATCAGGGAATAATTGTAACTTTTAAAAAATATTATTTAAAACACACCTTCCAATTTATTTTCAGTCAAATTGAAAGTTAGTCAGTAACAGTTGCTGACGTTTGGAAAAGGTTTTCGATTTTAAACTGCATAAATCAGGCTACTTATGCAATAATAAGCGATTTTTTGATTTTATGTGCTTTTCAAAAATTATGGAACGTATCCCTATTTATACAACGTAAGTCGTGTCTTTTTTGATAAGTATTTTTTAGGCAATTTTCTGAGGAACGCATCTATCACATAAAACATAATCAACTGTATATAATATTAGTGATATAAAGTATAAGTCTTAATTTTCTAATTTAATAGCTTGTTAGTTTATACTGATTATATTAATTATTAATAATTTGGTTTGAAATTCATAAGTAATCAAGCTTTAATCAAGATTTATATTAAATATTTAATAATTATTTAAATATAAAATTAACATCATAATACAGACTAACAACGTTAAATTAGAAATCGCTACAATTAACTCATACTAGATGAAAATCAATATTTTATTAAAATATTTGAAATATTTTTTTTACTGCAAGGAACACTTATGTCTCTGCTCCTGCTTTTGATAGTTATGAATATTGCAAATTTATTTTTTGGCTCCGTCCTGGTTTGGAAAATCGAGCTTTATCTTGGATTGATTGTTTTTTGCTTGTTGGTGCTCTTCGATACTCAGTTAATAATCGAGAAACGGAAAATGGGGGACACCGATTACATTTGGTATTATTTTTTGTTATTAATTTCGATTTTTAATATTATCCAGATGATTTCATATTATATAATAAATTTCTATTCTTATTTATAGGGATGGGTAATATTTAATAATTATTAATCTAAATATCAAAAAAATAATAGCCCATTATTAATAAAAACTCGAGAAAGCTAAATTAAAGAAATATATTTCGAGGAAATTATCCTCATCTTTAGTCTGTGATCATAATCTTTATTAAATATAAACAATAATGAAATAACAGTTACGATTTAATGATTTAATTAAATAATCTCAATAAATTTGTTGCTGATTGAACGTTTATTTTAGGTAATTGTGATTTAATCACCAAAGCCTCACATAAAATTCTTTTTCATTTATTACTGAAGTTTTTATATAAAATTTTAAAATTTTTTATTATTATTATTATTTTTTATGAAAAAGTAAGAATTCAAAATCCCAATAAGAAAAGAAAACCAGGAAGTGAAGTATGGGAATATTTTGTACAAATGATAGAAATACAGGATTGAAAAGCTGATAATCATAGCAATGCCGATGCTTTTTCAAGAAAGGAATGTGAAACTTGTGTGCAGTGTCAAATGATTCATGAAAATGTTAAAATATGTAAATTAAAAACAAGATTGTTAACATCGATAACTGAAAATATCCACAAAAATGTCAAAAGAATTCCGCCCAAATTGAAAGATTTAGAGGAATAATAAATTAACAACAATAAAACATTTTTTAAATGTAAAAATGGAGTCTTAGTGACAAATATTAATGTAATTTGGATTCCAGATGAAAACGGATTTAAATTCATTAGCGAATATCATTAAAACCCTGCCATACTGATGCTAAGAAAGTTAAAATGTGTGTATCAAATAACTTAAACATGAAAGATTTCAAAATATCGGTTTTTAATATACTGTACAAGCTTGTGAAAACTGTCAAAAGTGAAAGTTTGATACAACTAGAACTTAAGAAGATATAATATGTTCAATTAAATCTAAGTTATGAGAAACAATCTGTGTAAATTTCTGTGGATTTTACAATCATCAATAAGGGGTGAACTATATATTTTTGGAATTATAGATTATTATAGTAAATATATATATATATCCTTAAATGCAGTTAAAAATGATATGAAAAGACAGTAATTCATATAATTAAAGAGTGGGTAGTGAAATATATAGTGCATAGGATAATTGATGGTGTTAGGTTCAAACCAGTTGAATCCAAGTCCCTAAGAAACTTTGCTGAATAACAAAATATTGAAATCAATTATTCAAGTCCATATCATCATTCAGAGAATCCGCAGATTAAAGACAATTTTTAACGATTAAAGATGCAATACAGATAATATAGGATAAGATGCATAAATCTTGAGTTTGATGTTCTTCCTGAAGTACAATTAATGATGAATTCAACTTTTTTTAAAACTATCAAGGCGATTTCAGCAGAAACAGTTTTTGGAAAAAGAATTTATAGCGAAAATTTTTCAGAAATATCTGTAGTGAAAGAAATCGATCGAAAGATGAATCAACTTACATTGCTTTAGACCAGAGTTTCTTAAACTTTTGTAATTCACGACCCCATTTATGATTGCGAGTTTCTTGACGACCCCATACAAACATAAAAGAAAAATAAATTTATATTTTTTTAAAATTCCTATAATATCTTCTAATTCATAGTAAATGTTATTCAAGTTAGTAAATGTTATTACAATACTCTTAATAGAAATGCAGGTACAAACAATCTTTGCTAACTAGAAGATTTTATGATATATTTATCTACGATAATTGTTATTTTATCTTTATAACAATAATTTTTACAAGTTAAAAAACATTTTCTGTTAAATTGTATTTTTATCTCTCGCGACCCCAGAATTTTGCTACGCGACCCCGAATGGGGTCGCGACCCATGGTTTAAGAAGCCCTGCTTTAGACACCTTCAATGTAACACAAGGGTTATCAGTTTCATTCTCGATGTTCTAAATCATTATTGATGAAACTTCCGACTTTACTACAACTATAGTTATACATCTTCCTTGTACTTTTCCTTCAAATACAAAACAGCTCCATACGCTTGAATCGAAGCATCTGAAAATACATGAATGCTCTAATGGTTCACTGACTCAATTATCAAATATTTTGAAATTTCTACGTGTTGTAAATGTGAAGTTTGTGTTATACATTGTTGAATATCCTGAAAAAATATTTGAATGTAGTTCATCCAAGTTTGCACCTAAAAGTTTTATATTTGTATAATGATTTTCAATCAACGCAGGCAAGTCAAAAATTTTTGTGGTTATTTAGTATCACTCTCTCTCTTTCTCACACACACACACACACACACACATATATATATATATATATATATATATATAGAAAGAACTTTTTCTAGGTTTCACCTCTGATTGCTTTTCATTTTGTAATGACATAAAGAACCTTTTTTATTGCTTGACTATGAATCAGATGTTTTATTGATATTCATAGTCAAGCAATAAAATAATTATTTGTCATTATATATTATACACTAACCTTTTTTCTCTCATTCTAAGACTCATGATCTTTGGTTTGAGTTATTAGAATGTGAACAATAAGCGAATGATTAATTTGTGATTACTATTATTTATTAAAATTTCAACTGAGCTCAGATCTTCCACCACGAATACAGAAACTCGTATGATTTGTTAGCGCCACAGGAAATATTTTCCTATAACAGCTTAACTTTGTCCGGTCATATACCATTCATGTATACATTATTATTGTTTATATTTTATATTTCTATAGCAACCTTCGAAAGATGCGGTATTTGAATTAGTCTTATAAATTATTTTTCTTTTCTTATAACAAAGGTTAAATGATTTGGAATATAACTCATGAAAGTTTAATTCTTTCCAAAAGTTCCAACTATTGTACAACACGGTTTTGAGTTAAAAGAAGCCAATTAACTGCGTTATTCGAAGGTTGCCTCTAAACATATATTGTATTAAATTGTTTTAATTAATCTTTTGTTTAGGCATGCATTGGATCTATTAATTAATAGTGTATCTATTTTCAGAAGAATTCTTATCATTTTAATGAACAGAGTAAGTTAAATGTATAAATATAAAAAGTAAAATTTATAATAATTATTAAAGAAAGAAGACAAAATTTTAATAAATGAAAACGTCAACTTTATATTTTTACAACATATCACTATATATTTCGACTGTTTATCAGTCTTCTTTAGGCTAGAAATCAAATAAACAATAACTAAATGCAAATAAGAAAATTTAAACAAATTAACCGATAACAACCGTAATCATATTGTACCAAAAATATAAGATTATTTAAATTTTAAGAAATTAAACTTGTAAATAAATTTAATTTACTATGAAATTTGTTACCAAAACAATTATTTACAATAAAATTAAAAGATAAGGCCAATAAAAACTTTTCGTAACATTTATTTTGACAGCATAACTGTCATCTTCAGGTACACAAAACCAACTAAAAATATAATGAATTAACATTTAATTTAAACAAATTATTTTTTTATATTAATTTAATTTTGTAATAAATAAACATTTAAAAAATATATTCAAATACTTTTAACTAATTTAAAATGTTATTTATATAAATTCAGTGTTGATCTAAATAATAGTAAAATGGATATAAAAAAATTAAGCCTAAATGTGTGTTAGTATTGCCGTACTCTGAAGGCTTTACAAATTATAAAAAGAAGTTAAGTAAACAGATGGGAAATTTAGAATATAAGATCGTCTCTAATTCGTGTAAGGTACGCAATATGTTTATTAATAAATCAAAAACTCCGGTTGGATTGTGTTCTGATCTCGTTTATCAATTTACATGTAATGGGTGTAATGCCACATACATTGGAGAGACTTCCCGTCATCTCTGTACTCGAGTTCTAGAACATTGTCGATTGAAAGGTTTGACCAATATTAGTGAGCACAATAGAGGCTGTAAAAGTGAAATAGGAATGTCTGATTTTAGAATTTTGTTGAAAAGTTTTAATAATTATTGGGAACGCGTGATATGTGAAGCATTGCTGATAAGGTCATTGGATCCAAAGATTAATGTGCAAAGTGCTGTGACTACGAATGTTTGGAATGTTTTTAAATAGTTTAAGTATGTTAAATCATGTTTATATATTTTTTTTAAAAAAACTTTTAAAATATTATTAAAATAATTGAATTTGTAAATTAAATTATTTTTTAAAAAATTATAATATAGATAAAAATTATAATATTTATATAAATAACATTTTAAATTAGTTAAAAGTATTTGAATATATTTTTTAAATGTTTATTTATTACAAAATTAAATTAATATAAAAAAATAATTTGTTTTAATTAAATGTTAATTCATAATATTTTTAGTTGGTTTTATGTACCTGAAGATGACAGTTATGCTTTTTATATTGGCCTTATCTTTTAATTAAATCGCTGCCAAATTTATTTAATTATTTATTTACAATAAAAAAATAATAATTATATTCTAAGCCTAACAATAAATAACATACAAGCAAATGTAATTATAAAAATGTCCATGGTTTATATAGTAAACGCATGAAGTCAGTTCTATGAGACATTTTTTTGTATTTTAAGTGAACTTTGACTGCTTCGACATGATGCAAATGTCATATTTGCAACATATTGAGGACTTTGGTTAAGTTTGGAAACTTTCGGCTTTAAGTTGTAAGGGTCTTTAATTCTTTGCCGTGCATGTTAACAAATTAGCAAATACGATTTTTTAAATGTATAAAAATTGAACAAATATGTTGAGGATATCAAAAATAATAAAACTGAATTATAGTCAAATGAAAAAGATTATCAAAGGGCAAAACGCATATATTCTAGAATTTTAGGAAACAGGAGGGAGGAAAAGAAATCGACGATGAAAGCAAAATAACAAAATTATTAAAATTAAACATTGAAACATGACAAGGTCGTTCTTAACTAACAAATACAATTTGAAAAAACAAAAGCAGAAACATATATTGGGAAATAAAATTGTCGTATTTTGACAGCTTGTTTTAAATAATGGATAAAAAGAAGACAACTTAAATAAAGCGATAGATCTCGATGGCAGTCTGAGATAATGGATAACTCAAGGAACAAGCTGTGGCAAAAATTATAATATTGTAGATTATAAAAGTTAAACAGATTAGATAAACATACTCAACAACCAAATTAAAAGAATCAGAGAAACGAAGACAAATTGAATTACAAAATTATCGGAGAAAACATTACCAAATATGAGAAGCAATTTAAACAAATTAAAAAATTTATTTATTCGAATATAATGAAGTTGAAAAAAAGATAGAAACTAGTTCGATTTTTACCGACTGTCGAAACCAGAAGTATTAACCAGGTGGTTAGAAATAGTGTTATTCTTCCCGACGGATTGTAATAAGCTCTTGATAATCTTTGTTTTAGTAATGAATCAGTTTGTGGCATTGCAAGTTGGCTATCAATTGTGTAGACTTATAAAAGTTTCTATTGTTCGGAATTTGTTATTATTGTCATGAATCAATAGTCGTTGTTAATTTGGCATTTCATCGGCAACCTCAACAAATGAGACTTTTGAAGTTAAATTAATAAATTTGTTATTCAAAGTATTTTAATATATGTATATAAATCTCTAGGAAACTAAGTTTGTATTTTATCTTCCCAGGGAATTATTTATTATCCCTAAAATATAACTTCAACTTATTTAATTATGACAATATATCAAAAAATAATTTTCCTACTTAAAACAAATTTTCGTCCTTGCATCTATCATGAGTAAAATGAAAATTGAAATAAACAGGTTTTAAATTGGAAAATAAATTTTTGATTTATTGTTAAATTGAAAATAAATGAAATATTAAAAATACGTCGAAGGTAAATTAAAATAAAGAATTTTAATCAGAGCTGATTCTAGGTAACACGGTGCCCTATATCAGGAGTGAGCCATTTTTCTTCCTGGTAATAACTTGGGTCCCTCCTACAACTTGTGTGATCTTTATCAAGGTTTTGTATTTTTGAAGGTAAAACATGTCGATGATTATTTTTAAAAATAATTATAAAAAACTATTTTATTAAAAAACCCACTAATGAAATAAAATAATAAAATATTGTATTCTAATACAATTCGTGTACTTATTAGTATTACACGAACAAGATAATATTGACTGAATAAATTATCATGTTTATTAGTTAACAAGAAATAAACCAGAAAAAACACAAAAGAGTATCGTCTGGTGCGCCCCCTAGTTTATGCATCTCTAGTTTAAGGTGTAGTCTTGTTTCTAAAATTTGGCATCGATGCCAGGAGTCGGCTCTGATTTGAAAGCTTAGATTTTCAAATTTAAATTATTTAATTAATCTTAATTTAGGAGGAAAATTGATCATTTGATAAAACAAATTTGTTCATTCGATAATAAATCATCATCTAACCTGGCTTTTCATATTTAATTTCTTATTTTAAAACAAATAAAAAAATTTATTCATTCTGGTAGTTTTTTGCCAGTATAAAATGCTTGAAAAGATTTTAAATGTTCTAATGTATTTGTTGGGCTTTTATATAGAAAGTCGGTGCTTAGGTCTGACTCCTTGGTGTCCTTCTTTAATCGATTCAATTAACCCAACACAATAAGATTTATTTCCAATTTATAAATCACAACTTTCACAAAAATATATTCAATTCACAATACTCTACACAATTACTCTGCATGTTTTCACAAAATTCGATGCGTAGGGATACGTCTTCCAAAAGGAGATGTCCCTGTCTGGTACGCAATTTGTTTGACTGGTTGATTTATCTTTAAGTTTATTACCTCCTTTATTCCGCTCTCTGAAATATTCTGGTCATTTTGTTGATCTGCTTTTTCTTTTTATACTCATCTCGCAACTCAAGTCACCCGCAAACTAGATTGGTTTTGGCATTTTTGACATCTCGGTCCAAAACCAAATTAGTTATTTCTGGGCTCCCGGGGTTTCCATTTGTTTACAATAATTATTTTGGTGGCGGGTTTCTCTTTTATCCCGGGTTTTCTTCGTCAACCAATTTCGTTTTCCGTGATTAGAAAATTTGTTGACGTTCGGGTTTCTCCGGATTTCTGTTGGCTCGGACTTCCCATTAGCCAATTAATTTCTATTTTTATTAAATATTTTCTTCCGGGGATCCCCAATCGATTTAATTTTATTATATTTGGATTCGTCTCGTCATTTGGCATCAGCCCATACCCATTTCCCCGATAAATATTTATTTCAAAATTTTAATTCATTTTGCCTTTGTAATTATTATTTCGAATATCATTGCTTTTCCATTTTTTACTTTTGTGCCTTTTTTTAACTCCAACATATTTTATTAATTTATTATAATTCAACCTAATGACATGACTGAGTAAGGGACATGTTATAAGTTTCATTGGCCCCTTGTGAATATTCTGATAAACTATCATTAACAATTGAAATTGAAATCAGCGAAGAAAAATATTATCAAAATAATACATTTTATTATAATAATTATAAATTTAAAAAGTTTTTAAGTTTTGCCTTTGTCAGTTTTGATCCTAAACTTTTATTAATTTAAGCTTAATGATAACAAAATTAAAGTTATATTTTAATATAAAATTTTACGTTTACAGAACATTTAAAAAAACTATGATATAAAACTGATTGAAGGGGAAATATTTGGATAGTAAAACTTCTCAGCAATTGACACTATTTTACAGCAGGGTCTGAATGTCGCTAAATCCTACGTAACATATTGACATAATGAAACTGAGCTTTCTTGAGTTCATGTAAAAAAATCGTGGTAAAGTGATATTTTGAGCCACAATACGTGCACTTTTAATGATATGACACAAAGGGCACTGGTTAATGCTTGGTAGTTGTATATACTCTAGTGGTTTATACAATAGGATCTACCGAATTCAGAATGGAAATCGTTGTATTGCTATTAGATGACAAAGGACCAGGGTAGAAGACAAGCAGTTAGAGGAGGTCATAATTAATCAGTAACACATTCAACAGATATTTAGCAGTAAGCACGTATAATGAGTTAGATAACGGCTCAGGTAGTCTTCAGGAAGGTTATAGAATAGAAATGGTAGGCTTCAGGATATGTAGGATCAAGGCACCTAGTCAATAGTTTTAGTATAGTATTATGTTGTTATCCGAATATAGTAGAACTATTACAGCAGCAGTAAACCATTGAATCCAGCAGTAGTCAATTTGTTGAGTATTGAACTCACAAACCAATATGTTAAACTCTCGTATAGATAAAAGATTAAGGAATCTCCGAATTATAATCAAGTTATCTTATCAAGACTTTTAAGCTCTTTCACATCGGTTTCCAATAATACCTTCGTATAAAGTATTAAAAAATCATTAATTAACTCCATTTTCTGGTGCGGATTTAACGATACTTTCCGTATACGCAAGGTAAAGCTGAAATTAATGATATATATATATATATATTGATGTGTTTTCATAAATGTTTAGTCTTGTCAGTAAATATTTTGCAGTCTGAAATAGTTTGTGTGCATGAATACGATGAGAACCGTACATTCAAGCAGTTAACATTAGTAAGTGTTTTGTTTGAACACAATAATTCTCAGTAAATATATGAGATCAGATTGCGATTGATTTTATTGAATTTATGAGTAACTTATGAACTTATGATGACAATATGAAATGATGCTGATTTTGAATTGGTAATGACAATATGAATTTACTATTATATATATTTGTAATACGAAGAATATATTTTGTCAAGCGACTGAAACTTGTATTTGGATGAAACTTTATTGTAGCAGAACATTTTTTGGCTTACAGCCATTACATGATGCAAGTTATTAAATTCGTGCATATATAACGGACTATGTAAGAGCCGTTTATTTGCAACGGATCCGTGGAGATGAAAGCCCATCAGTGAACCCTACTGATTCAAATCTAAAATAATGAATGAATAGCAAATAACGGAAGATTGAGAGAAAGTCTTTTTGCATATTACTGACTTTCCTGATGTTGATAAATAAGACAAAAAATTCAAATAACACATCGGCTCAAAATCATAACATCGGTAGCTCTGTAATCAACCATTAATCTATAATATCGACATTAATAGATCTTAAGGTCAAAGAAAAGTGAAGGGTAGTGAGGAAATCTCAAAATCGTTGAAACAGATAAAATGAATAGGAGTCGAAAAAAGAGTAATCAGAACGACCAAAATCTTGAAAAATGAATAATTTAAATTTAGATGAATTGTTTTGTTTCGAATCTTTAAAATAATGACGGAATGCTGCTCAAAATTTTGCAAAATTCATTAATAGATAATGTATAATGTTGGTAATAATAAATACGACAATAATAATCATAGTAATCCGCAATAATAACGTCATTAAGGATAATAATAATAATAATAATAATAATAATAATAATAATAATAATAATAATAATAATAGTTAATAATAATAATAGTAATAATAATAATAATAATTATAATAATAATAATTAATATAATAATGTCAGGGATAGGCTCTTAGCCTTAAAATCATCAGTTTTAATTGTCAGATTGACGTCACTAAACGGTGACTTAGAAAATAATAAAATGACGTTTTAGTGACGTCACAAAGTTAAATTACTAAAAATATATTTTAGAAATAAATTTAAAAAATACGTCATCAAGAAATTACTAAATTAGAGTTCTTAATGGCGTCACTCGATAAATAGCAATAATATAAATATTTAAATTATTAATTTAAATAATATAAATAGTGAAACATTTTAGTTGTAAGGGCCGATCCACAAATAACTAAAACTATTAGCAGCAGTTAAATATTAAAGAAACCCGTAGTGGTTGTGTTGGACGTACAGGAGTTATCAAATTCAAAATTTCACTCGTTATACTGATGTGACTTTCACCATTAATGACTAGGGAGAATCACCTGATGCGCCGCACGATTTTAGTAACCATCATGTACCCGTGACCGAAATCACGTTGGTACCGTACACAATGGCCGAATGCCATTTGAGCAGGTGAGCGCCATTACTAGCACTACTCCTCGAAGGACCTTCGTCTTTTCCGAGTTGTTCGCTGCCGTTAGAAGGGCTTACGCTTTCATATGTTGGTTTCCATTACGTTTCAACCCCCGGAGAGAAAATTATGAGTGATCATCAAACTTCGGTAATAGTTCACCACAGTTTATCTCTTTTATTCGCACTACACTTCTCATGAATCAAGTCCCTTAATTTAGGCTCAACGTGAAAATGAAATAAAAGGAAAACATCATATTATTAACGAATCGATTTAACAAGACAATAAGAACAAAATGTCATTTAATATTAGTCATGTCAAGTCGCCAAGGAAGGAAAAATCCACGCAAGCTCTTTAATCACACTACAATCCGTTTCGAGCTTTCGTTAATCTTCTTCATCAATGTCCGTCGGGAAATATTTCCGCTTCATTGGCCGGTATGGCGGAGGACTCGCGAATTGATTTTCCTCCCTCCGAGTCGAGGGACCCGCTATCTCTTGCGCAGCGGTAGAGCTAGGCACTTCGCCTGTGAGAACGGCGATGTCTTCGGTTCCGAGCCCCAATCCATCGAGGATTTGGGTGACCGGGAAAGATTCCGGATCCTCGTCGGTCAGATTAATGTGAATGGACCGGGCAGGCGATCGGAATATTATATCAGGAGCATAGAGAATATCTGGATCAAACTCCGGAAATTCGAACTCCTGGTAGGGTGGAGGCGGACCACTGACCGGGCAGGAGGTCTCAGCGGGTTCCAATCCTGTGAGTACTTCCTCCGCTTGACGGCGTCGTGCGCGACGTCGCCGATTTCGATTCGGTCTCCGCCGTACCCGGTTGATAACAGCATTTTCTGCAACCCCGATAGACGGTTGAGGAACAACGGGCTCGATAGGTAGACTGGGAGCTTCAGGAATCGGATTCCTGGAGGTTGAGGGGGAAGACAAGACATTGGTAACAGGAAGATGATGGGCTGGTATTATGTCCAGTTGACTGGCCCTGATACTTCCCGGGATGTGAGCCTGAAGCTCAGAATCCGTAAACGCACGTCGGAGTGCGGTTGACTGCTCCTTGATAAGCAGTCGCTGAGCGCGAGATTCCGTGATCAGCTCATCTCGCGCCCGAGTGAGCCGTTCTATCTTCCGCCTCAGCACATTGATGGCATCGGGCGGGGCCCAAGTGCCCTTTATCCGATCGTATTTGGCTTGGAGTGTATCATACTTCTGTTTCAGCTCCTCATATTGATGGCGAACGGCCACGATCAAAGGTGGAAGTCGGGGTATTTTCGGTAACCCATTCAATCCGGAATTATTATTATTATTCATCCTGAAAGTAGAAACAAGAAAAAATGAAACGAAGTCCTCTGAGAGGCGAAGGGGTAATAAAATACGGGGACATTGGGGAGGGGGCGGATGGCGATTTTACGGTTTAACTCCTAATTTGGTTAATTTCCCCTGTATTTCGTTATAATGTGACCATTTATTATTATTAGACGGGAGTATTATCCTTTCTATTTATTCCACTATGATGCAATCGTCGATTATTATTGGATCAAACTATTATTTGGTTTTATGTATTTTATTATAAGTTAACCATTAATTGTCGTTGCGTTAACCACTACTAGTTTATTTATTTCCTTATGATACCATCACTAATTATTATTAGATTGAACTATTATTATCTTTGTGTATATTATTATAGGTTGACCACTAAATATTATTAAATTAACTACTATTATTTTATTTATTTCATTATAATTTAACCAATAATTATTAAGTGGATATATTCTTATTATCTTTATGCATTTCATTACTAAAATTGGTTCTCTACGTATAATCCTATGGGTTCTCAAATAGAGAATTTATACAAATATTAAGATTAATAGGTTGTTGACTGTCTATTCAGGTTAATGATGTCAAAATTAAAATCTAATATTACTTAATGTTAAGGTCTACGCACATCTGCTATCGTAACGTTTAGGTGTATTGAGCTGAATTAATGGGTTTTACTTAAGTTAAATGAAATTCGAACCTTGGTTAATATCGAATTGTGAATCTCAGATTAAATTACGTGGGTCGGCTCATCCAACGAGTCGGGGATCTCCGTGACGGATCCAATTTGGCTTATGTAACTAGTATTCAGAAATCGGAATTTAAATACCTAGGGTGCATTTATGCGTGACCATTATCAGTTTATGTAGAGCTATTGTTATTGACTTAATTTTTATATATTGTAACGTTGTGATGTTTATGTTTTATACTGTTAACATCTTCTCGATTTGGGGCACATAATTTAAATCCACTGGTTAAAGATTCGGCGCTCTCACGTACTGTCACTCCCACAGGCTATACTTTCCGTATTTTTACTTTCCACGACATATCGTTCAGTTTAGCTAGTTTATAGGCTTTCTTTTCACTTGGATCTTATCCATATGGCACTTATTGCATTTGACTATTCTTATGCTTAACCCTGCTACCCGTATTCTTACTAATTAGTCCGAAAAGAAAAATGATTCGTATGACCTATTTGAGATCATTCCTAACTTCCCCTTGACTTTGCTGCCGCATCTTCCCTGATTTTAATTTCGACTCGTTCCGGCCACTTTTCAGTAGCCGCCCCGAGTATACAACGGCGCCCTGCGTAGCGGTCCTGTGCATTATCGCCAGACCCGACTGCGGACTGCCGAGGGGTCCACGAGGCATGACCCACGAGCTCATCTAAGGGTTTTCACCCACTAGCCGGCCCGAGATCCGTCCCATGGACCATCTATTTCAATACCATACTATATATAAGATTAAAGGGGTCGGACTATAAATATGAATATAATTAATTAACATAGAAGTGAACGAGACATTTAATTTTATGAAATGACTTTACAATGTAAACGTATAAAGATAAAAAAAAATACAAATAAATTCCTTACTATAGACGTTTGCTAAATTGTCGTGAAAACAAGATTTTCAAAATTGGCATAAAGTGTTTTAAAGTTCTAAAGTTCAACGTTTTGAAAGTTAAAATTAATGAAATTCATCACTGTATTTATACTATTTTTATGCATGTGTGCGACCAATAGGCGATTTTCTGCCATTTTTAGGGCTTTTTAATTATTTAATTACTTTAAAATTATTTCTATTATTTTTTATATATTTTTCTTTATTTTTCTATATATAATTTAGTTTATCTTTGAGTTTTATTTTTATTATTGTTTTCTGATAATATTATTTTTGCCCTTTTTATTTGTTTTCTGGTCGCCACTTCTGCCTATGTTTTTTCTAAACCTTATTTTGCAAGGTTTTGCAGTTTATTTTATTTTTAATATGTTTCTTTCTGCAGCTGTCTTGCTTTTCCATGATTTTTATTAATTATTTGTTTTTATTTAATTTTGTTATATTTTTATTTTGTTTTAATTAATATGTTTTTCATTAATTTTTAATATCTTGATGCGGTGCGTGTTTATGTACAGTGATTCGTTCCACCATTTTCACTGTCATTCTCTATTTTTAATTTTAATTTTTTGTTTGAATTGTGGCTCTGAGCCCAACAGTTGTAACAGCCGATACAGAAAGTAAAAGTGGAACTGAAAAAAATTGTTCTCAAAAAGAAATCTGTTACCAATCGTGGAAAATTAATCCCAAGAAAAAACTCAGATTATTATTATTGGAGAGAATTTAACGGAACCAAAAGGATTATATTTGAAGAAGAGCATCTGTTCCAGAGTGTCAATCATAAGTAAATATATATATATATATAAAGAAGATTCAAATTATTAAATCAGAAGAAAAGGTCGAGAAAAACAGTTTAAATATTCCGAAGAGTTTGTTGGATACGAATTATCCCGATATTTCAAGAGAAATAGTTTTAATATTCAGAAGAGTTTGTTGGATACGAATTATCCCGATATTTCGAGAGAAATATTTTCAATATTCCGAAGAGTTTTATTGAATACGAATTATCCAGAGAACCTGTCAGAAAACATTTAAAACGTTTTTGTTTATTAAATAAAGTAAGTTTTTTAAAAGCGGATTCCATAATTCGGCTAATAACTAAATTAATTAAAGTAAATTACCTAAAAACAGTACCCAAAGCAGAAGACAGCTTTCGCGGTATTCGGGGAGCGCCAAAATAAAACTTACTTAACCCTCTGTAAAATTAAGATAAGTTGTTGCGTCGGAAATTGTGACCATCAACTTCTTGCGGGCCATTTGTGCAGGGATCCTTTGATCAAGTTATCTTTCAATTCTATTTAAAATTGTACATAAATTATTTTGTAAAATTTTATACACCAAATAAAACATATAGGTAGTTAACTGTCTTGTGTTATTTTATTTGAATAGGATCACAACCGACATTTTTATATTTGTATTAAATGATAAATTGATATTATTATTTTTGAAATTTGGAGTCAGAGAAATAAAATCTTAAGATCTCTTTCTCCACACTTTTTGATCTTAACAATAATAATAATAATAATAATAATAATAATAATAATAATAATAATAATAATAATAATAATAATAATAATAATAATAATAATAATAATAATAATAATAATAATAATAATAATAATAATAATAATAATAATAATAATAATAATAATAGTAATAATTATAAAAGTGATAGTAATAGCTTTATTGATAATAGCGATAGTGAAGATTTTTAAAATGATGACTGGTATAATAATTACAGTAATATTCGTAATACCAATGGCGGCAATGAAGATTATGGGAATGGATGGAACGATGATAAATGATAGGATCGAAATTTGATAGCATGATAACTTCTTGCAGTGTGTATATTTGTCACTTGAGGTTATTTCATGACAGAGGGACGAGATAGGTTTCGAGTAGGATAGAAGTAGAATAGGACCATAAAATCAAAATCGAGCACAGCCTTTTATCAGCAGCTTGTTGGGCCCATGGATTGTCCGGTCAATTTCAACATTCGCAATAGCTCAAGTTTTGATGGCAATCTACCTACTTGGGCACAATTCCAACGTTGCTTTACCCCATATACCAAGTGGTAACCAAAACATATTTGTATGGAGTTGTCTGGGTAACAATCATATAGTTCCAAAAAATTAATTCAACGCCAGAAATCCATCAGGTAGGTCAGGGTATTTACAATCACGGAAATATAGCTTACCTTTACTGACGACCGCCAATCAGAGTGCAATTCAAACATCATTTTTGACGGGTGTCTAGGTGTTTTTTTTGTATGCCTTAATCTGATGAGAATATCTTTGGGATGTTTATGGAATTTCTTCTTCATCTAATAAGTATCAATTTCCCTCGCCCCGAAAATATCAACTTTTTATTTTTTTATTAATGTTAATAACTTTTCTCTTCAATTTTTGATTTGCATTACAGTTTTAATTTTTATATTTTTTTATGTTTTGCACCTAATTATGTTTCCATTTTAATTTTATAATACCCTTAAATAACTTATTCAACCACAATTTAATGAATTACCTTACAATTTAGTTTAATTATTTTACTTTTGTTAATGTTTCAATTTTACTCAATAAGCTTTGAGATAACTCATTTAATTGTAAAATGAAGACTTGCTAGTTAATTCATAATTGTTTTATCATGATAAACAGTGGTACCTCGGTTTACAAACGCCTCTGTTTAGGAACAAAAATTTTGAAAAATCTTAACCAATTTTGTCTCGATTTACGAACATGCTTCGGTTTATTAACATCAAAATATAAAATGACAAAGCGTAGATATTTAAAAATCTTTGTGTTTAAATTGTTGGGCCAGAACGTAAACGGCCTTGAGGAATGTTTTAATGGATCAGTAACACACACGCAAATATAACATGCAATTTAAATAAACCTATTAAACACCAATTAAACCCTAAAAAATACGAGAAAAAAGGGAATTAAAAATAAAATAATAAACAAAAATAAATTAAAATAATAACAAAACGCACCAAGATTCGCACGATACCTACACAAACATAACAAGAAAACACAACAAATTCGACAAAATTGGAAAAATTAATAAAAGTTCATTAAAATGAAACTTAAAGAAAAAGATTTGAATTAGTAATAATTCAATAAAAATTCTAAATGAAAAATTATAAAAATAAATCAAAAAATAATAAAATTAAAGAATAGAATTTACTAGAAAATAACAAGGTCGAATTTTGTTTTACTGCATCAAATTTAACATGCGAGAAAAATAGGTATATAAACTGATCCATTTTCACATTAAACTAACCGTTTTTCGAAACAAAACCATTTTTCAAATTATTTTGAAACCGTTTGTAAAGCCATTTTTAAAACCATTTGCAGAACCATTTTTGAAATAGTTTAATTCTATTCAGAATCTTAATTTTTTAGGTGAGAAATATTTATGTTGGAACCCTCTTTCCACGTCACCTCCATTGCATCTCGGCAGAGCTCTGCTTGGACGTCGGCGTGGGGAGAGAGGTATTATTTGTTTTATCATATGCAACTTTATGCAATTTTTATGGATTGGCAATGTATGGTAACTATGTTTATTTTTGTTTATGATTAATAAATATTATTAATATTAATACATTTTTGTTTATATATTTAATTAAACTAAAATCAAATAAATTTTGTCGAAATTTTTCCGGCCCACAGCCAATACATAATGCAAGAAAGCAAAATCTACATAGTACAGATTTGTGTAAGAGCGTGGAAAATCGCCAATGATATGTACCCGTGAAGACTCAGCGTGCGCAACGCAGCGGTCGTAACGTCAATATTTCTCCCTATAGCTGAAAAGAGAAATAAGGAAGGAGTCCCTGGCTGCTTCCTCGTTTCTCATTTCTGTAAAATCGACCTAAATTTATATTACATACGGCTCAAAATCAGTACACCGAGTAGTCCAGTGGGCACTCAGTAAATATAATATAAACACAATATGCGTCTAAGGTCTAATAAAGGGAAAGGGTACAGGGATAATTTAACCTGAAATCGTTGATCTAGCAAATTCCGTGTTAATGTTTGAAATAAATTAGATACAACTTATTGCTAATTTAAACTCATGTTTTAGATAAAATTCAATGCTACAAAAACTAATTTCGGGTTTTAAATAAATTGAATAACCTTTAGTGCTAATGGTAAATTAAATTCATGTTTTAAACGAAACTTATTGCCGTAAGTACCCCAAATTCATGTCAAGTTTTAAATAATTTAGACGGAAAAGGTAAATTAACCCGTTAGGTAAAACTTATGGTAAAGGGGAACTAGCGGACGTTAAGGGTTAACAGTAATTTAAATTCGTGGTTCAATTATAGTAAATGAATTCGTTCCTAAGGTCAAATTGAATCAAAAATCTATCCCTCCAACTAATAATCATCGACCGGGACGTAAGGAACGTGCCCGACGTCGAGCAGCCCAACTCCAAGACATCAAGTAGTGAATTGCGCGTGTGGTTGATTTAAATAGAGTAGTTTTAGCGTTAGTTGAGTTGTTTCTTTAATGTAATTGTATGCCAACATGGTCATAAGCATTTTCATTACATCGCCGAGTCGCCGTCTTAGTTTCCACAGTCAATTAGGAACCTGATCTAGAATTTCCACAAGGGACAGAGCTAAGCGAGCATAAGTCTTCTATCGACAGCTCGTGAACCCGAGGGTTGTCCGGGCAACTATAGTACTAGCAATGATACTCAATTTTTGCGGACAATCCACCACTTGAACACATTACCAACGTTGCTTAGCAACGGGTGCCAAGTGGCGATCAGAATCTTTTTGCATGGCGTTACCAGGGCTACCATGAGGATAAGCAAGGTTCGAAACCCTGTAACCCACCATGCAAATTTGGGGGCTCAGCCGGGATCGAATGATTTTCTTGTACAACAAACGAGAGGGGACATGATTTTGCAAAGAACACAAGGAAATATAAGCAAATGTTTAAAGTTTAACGGAAATGTCGGGAAAACAACTAAATCAACTACCAGCAAGAGAACACAATGATCATTTCGCAAAGTCCCAAGAAAACAAAATCGATAGGATATTACTTGAAAGCGGTATAGATATCAACGCTAAAACATTCAACATCCATCAATACTTGACGATACCACATCCAGTAAGACAACAATGACAAGACGCATAAGTAATTAAAAGGGTAAAATTCGGGATAAAATGAAATGGGGTAAGTAGGGCGAGTGATGATGAACAATGGAACTAAGTAGAGGGAGTCAACAATAATGAAATAAATTACAACAAGTAATGATTAAAATAGTAGCCGATAAAATAAATTAAAAGCTGAATGAATTTAGTTAATTAGTATTTAAATAAACTGAATGGGTCATTAAAAGAGATTTAATAATTTTAGAGATGGAACCAACAAAAATAATAGAAAAACTAAAGGGCATCCTAAACATCGAAAACGATAATCTTGAGGAACTAATTAACAAACAAAAATTAATTAAAAGAGCTAAAGAGGATATATCAACGATTTCAAACCTGTATTCCGACGAACATTGCATATTAATAAAATTGATTGATATTGAAAAGGAAGTGACAACTGAAAGAATATATGAAATCCTATGCACGAGATTAGAGATAACCGAATTTGGAAAAAGTTGGAACAAGTTAATGAAAAAGGTCGAAAACATTGAGGACGAGATTGCAACAACGATGAAAGAGCAAACCAAGGCTTATCTAGAGTGTTATGCGTGCAAAACAGAGGACGCACGAGTAATGGTGATACCTTGTGGACACCTGAGTTACTGTCACGGATGCGCACAAGAGTCGCACTGCATGTTATGTCAGCGAAAGATAAAGGAAAGACTAACTGTTTACTTTCCATAAATTGTTACGATGAAATGAAATAAATGTGTATTATGCATTACTTGAGTTGTTATTAAATGATAAGACGAATATAAAATGAATATGCAGTGTTTGTAAATAATAAAACCACCCGACAACGATAAATAAAGGTAATAAACCAAACACGTGAAAGCCGAATTAAGGAAATAATTAAAACACATGCACAGAGACACAAATATTGGACGGAAAAATTTCGACAAATGATTTTCCTAGTGTATAATCCTTTTTGTTTATTGATATTATATTGAGATAGGACGAGGAAAAATGGTTAACCTGAGCTGTCAAATGATAGTACGCTCACCCAAGGGAAATCCTGATCAACCCTACTGAGAAAGGAACTGGTAGGCCAAGTCGCGTATGTCAGCAAGTAACCGGCGAGAGATTGATCACCTCTTTTGGGGAGCTTGTTGATGCGATTACCACAAATTTTGAAGGAGGAAGTGAAGAGATAGACCGAGAGGCGAGAGAAAGAGTGCGCACGGAACAGAATTAATAGTTTTGATTAAAGGTACCTAGAAATGATTCTTTTTCCCTAGCTGGTGGTGAGGCACCAGAGGACAGCTACGGACTGTCGTGTTCAGGTTGTTATCAGCCAAGGGACTAGTTGGAATAAACGTCAAACCAATAATCAACTAGAAAGTCAAGATAGCCAAAGCAAGAGAAGACAAACCAATAGAAACAACGACAAAACCAGTCAAGTGAACGGATAATCGTAATCATTGCGAATATAGCAGATCATACAAGAAGCAAAAAGAAAAGGGAAAAGAGCCTATTAGAAGACGACGAGAAGAGAAAAGCAATAAATAACCGAAGTATCCATACAGGAACACCAACTATAACGATAACAGGAACAGAGTCAGAAAGCGGAATAAACGAATTCGAGTTCAATAGCAACCAAGAAAGCGAACAAAGTAATACAGAGAATCGGCTGCGAACAATAGAAAGCGAAGAAGAGAATCTAGACAACAACCCAAACATGACAACTTCTATAAACTCTTCAATTCCGGATGCAAATATAATGTTAAATAACAACAACGCGATGGTAGGAGAATTCAGAGAAAAGTTTAGAGGAGAGCCATTCGACGGCAGCCTTAACAAATTAGATACATTTATAAAGGAATTTGAAGTTTATAAAAATATCTGCCACTGGACAGATCAAAAAGTAAAAGAGCGACTACCCTTATACCTAAAAGGGAGCGCACAATATGTATTCGTGGAAGAAGCAAGAGACGCAACGAAACTGACAACGTGGACAGAGATTAAAGAGTTCTTAGTAAAAGTATTCGGCATAGAGAAAAAGGGAAATAGGAAGATATTGGACTTCCTACAAAGAAAGCAAAGATGAGACGAATCAAATGCAGTATACGCATGTGAATTAAAGAAATTATGTAAAGAAGCCTTCGGAGAAGCAGATCTGCCCGAAGACAAAATGGTAGACGTCTTCATAAGAGGAATTAAAAGAGAAGACATACGAGCCAACCTTGGATGCTTGGCACCAGAGACACTAGATAAAGCAGTAGCAATCGCAAATAGATGTGAAGCCCATCTGGGATTGGGATATCAAGTGGCAGTCTTGGCCACGGAACCAACAACATCAACAGTCAATGCCAACAATCAAAACAACAATACCAATACAGCTATGAATCAATTCATTCCAAGAGCACAGCAGATGTTCAAGCCACCAACAACGAGAAATCCAGAAGATAGAGGTAATAACCAAGTAAGTTATAATAATAATTTCAGGAATAATCCAAACGCAAACGAAAAATGCTCCACATGTCAAAAAATGGGACATCGATCAGAAAACTGTTTCCGGAATCACAACTGCCAAAAATGTGGTAGACGAGGGCATACTGAGAGAATATGCAGACAACTCGATAGCAAAGCATGTTACAATTGTGGTCAACAAGGACATATCGCAAGGCGATGCAACATAAGAGGAGAGTCAAATCAATCAAGACCAAATAATCCTATGGGAAACCCACAAATTAACGTGATGCAAGAAATCGACATGCTACGAGAAACACTACAACGAATGCCCATGGAATTAAAAGAGATGATACAACAAATGCCCACCAATATACAACAACAACGAATCAACGTAGTGAGGAGCAATAAGGAGATTCAAGAGCTGCGAACTAGAGAATATCAAGAGCAACAACAAGCTGAATGGCAAAGACTACAAACAGAAGAAGCTCAGGAAATCCAGCAAAGATGGGAAAATCGAAAACAAACCCCGAAAAGAATCAATATGATGAGAATGGAAATTCCCGACGAAATTCACACTGCGGAGCAGTGTGTTGAGAACGAAGGGGGAGGAAATATGATAACTGACAATGAGAAAACAATCGAACTAAATACGATGGAGAAAATAGAGGCCATCAAAGAAGTTGCAGAAGAGGAAAAACAAAGACGTCGACAATTAAAAGAGACGACACCGGAGAAACCGGAAGCCCAAGAGATTAAACGAACAGAGATGATGATGACAGAGGATCAAAACAAGGGAACATTAGTGTACGAGATAGACGAACTTGAAAAAGAAATTATGACACAAAAGATAGAGAGTACACTCGAGGAAATAAAGCAAGAGGATGCTCTAGAACAAGAGGAAGATCAATTGAAAGAAAAAGAAGCAATCCTAAAACAAGAGAAAGAACAAC
Organism: Schmidtea mediterranea; assembly: GCA_022537955.1. Lineage (NCBI taxonomy): Eukaryota > Metazoa > Platyhelminthes > Tricladida > Dugesiidae > Schmidtea > Schmidtea mediterranea. Next base: position 38,632,236 of record CM039679.1, read on the forward strand.
TAAGAAAGAAGGCACTAATATTAAAAATAGACGGAGCATTAAAACACTTGGAGCAAGAACAAGCACTAGATCAAAAAATAGAAGTGCTAGCAAAGAAAGTTCTATCACAAGAAATGGAAGAACCAAGATTGGAACTACAAAGAGATGAGCAGGAAACATCAACGTCACAAGAAAAAGAAAAGATACCAGAACCAATAATAACAAAAAACCGAATCCAGAGGATACTGCTACAAAAAATAGAGACAAGAGTCAGAAAAGAAAAGCCCACATGGAGTGAAGCTCAAATCGAGAATAGAATAAAAGAGATATGGTTCCAAACAAAGGGGCCAACTAAGATAATAAAAGAGGAGGAACAACTACAAATCAATATGCTAAGACAAATAGCTGACGACCAAACAGATGAAGATGAAAGCGAGATAAGCAGTCTGGGTGGAGAAATATTTCAATCATGCGAGGAAAATAAAACGAATAAAGACGAATCAAAATCCGAATTGGAGGAAATGGAAACGAACGTTCCAAGAGAAGACGAAACGGAGATATTAAAAGAAATTAACGAGATTGTAGAAGAAGTAGATCGAAATCAGATGTTCCTAAACCTCAAAGATACAACCGCATACAGCAGAATAATGAAATTAATTGCGAAAGGATACCAACAGGATAATGGTACGTTTACGGCATCATGGAAAGATATGATAAAAAAGTACCAAGAGAATTTGAAGGAATATGATAGAAAATAGTATCGAGCATGCCGAAATCATGATGAAAACGATAAGAATGTTGGCATGGGAAGTAAAAAGCCTAAGAACGGAAAATGAGACGCAGAAAGCACTAATAAGAGAAATGTTAGAGTCCAGAAAGAATTTCGAAAAGAGCCAAGGAAATACCCTCAAGAAAATGGCCGAAATGGAAAAGAAAATGCAACAGATGACCAACAGCATAAAGGAATTAGAAACAAACAGCTCCCTGGCCAGAAAACACCCTACAGCATCATTTATGTGGAAAATAACCGAATTCGCAGAAAAGCTCCAGAGAGCAAAAGATGGAACACAGAGAATTTTAGACAGTCCACCAATATACAGTTGGGAAAATGGATACAAATTGGGCATTAGATTATACCCAAATGGGGATGGAAATGCAACAGGCACCCATATCAGTGTCTTCATCAGAGTAGGAAGAGGAGATTATGACGAATTATTAACATGGCCTTTTAAACAAAATATGATATTAACGATGAAAGGACAAGAGGATTACCGCAACCCAATCAGGACAGGAAATGAACCACAGATGGGAAGACCCACAACCGACTGGAATACAGCAATTGGTACACCACGTTTCTATGCGCAACAACGATTAAGAGGAGAAGGATTCTTGCGAGAAGATAATCTGTATATAAAATTGGAAGTAGAGAAGCCAGACAAGACGTTGTAAAGAGAAAATCAAAGTGTAAATAAAGGTAAATAAAATAATAAAAACCAAATAAAAATCAAAATATTTCAATAATCAGAAAAATCAGAAAAACCAAAAAATTCAAAAATAATGACGATATTTAGATGGCAAGCGGAATCAGCGAAGAAATAACAATACAGGTGAGAGAAGGACCAGATTCGATATGGACGAGATTATGGAAAAAACCAGAGGAAGAGGAAAAAATCAAAACCTTAACAATCGCAATTCAGCATTATACCAGTTTCGACACAACCGGACGACCGTGGAAAATGAGGAAAGTAATTTACTCACAGAGAAGAGTAAAACACGAACATCTGAGAAAAGAGGACCAAAGATACCTAACATTCAAAGACAATAAAGTATTTACTGACCGACAAAGTAAAGAGATGGCAGCACAAGGATTCTTTTTCTCAGGAACCCCCGAACTACCGGATGAAGTTACCTGTATTTATTGTCAAGGAAGAATATCGCATTGGGAGAAAGGAGAAACGGCAAAACGAGAACACCTGAGGAAATTTTCAACCTGCCCATTTAGAATTAACATTGACGTCGGAAATCAAGCGATGAACAGACTAGAAGGACTTCGACAGTCGGAAGTAGACCAAGATGAAAAGGGAGGCGAGAAAAAGTTAACGATAATAAAGAGCTTCGAAGATCCAGCAGAACTAATATGGGAAAAGGAGACTATAAAGAGAACATTCGAAGAGAGAATCAAAACTTTCAAAGGAAATCCAAGAGCAGCAGAATTTGCGAGTCAAGGATACTGCCAAACAGCAAGAGGAATAATGTGCGAAGGATGTAAAAATCAACAACCAATACCGGATCAGAATGTCAAAAAGCTAAAACATAAAGGAAAATGTATGTATAAACAAGAAAAGGAGTCAAAAAATATAGAAATGATAATCACAAACCAGCAAGTGGAAGATATATTAGATCAACCAAAAACGAGAACCATAATGCTATTATCAGGAGTAGAAACTCAAAAAATGAGAGAAATAATTAAAGAAAGGTTAGCTAACAATTTGGAATGGTACGACTCGACACAAGCAATAATCCGAGCAATAAAGCGATATCAAGAGAAACCTAACGAAAACCGTGACAAATCAATGATAAAAGAAGCTATTTTGGAGCAGTATCAATGTGTAACATGTTGGCAAAACATGTTGAAATAATTTATATTCCTTGTGGACATATGGTCACATGTGAAGCATGCGGGTTAAAAGTCGATATATGTCCAGTATGTAGAAAGCCGATCAACGGGCGGATCAAAGGGTTACGTTTCGCTGATCAGTAATTAAAAAGGAAAGCAACGTGTAAAAAGTGTAAATAAAGATAAAAATGAAAACAAAAAATTATAAAAACTCAAAAATCATAAAAATACGAGACGATGTAAATTATGATAAAATTTTGATATGATTGAAAAGAGAGAATAATCAATATTAATATTCAGAAAACAATTATGAATCCAAACGAGGCAAAAGAAGTTGTAAAAGAAGCTGAAGAGTCAAAACCAGCAATCAAGGATCAATCGGAATCAATAAAGGTATCAAGTGAAGAAGTAGAATTGTGGAGACAAAGAACGTTACAATTAAAAGAAATGCTACGAATCGCAGAAGAGGAATTAGTACAAGAGATTCTAAAAACGAAAATGATGAAAGAAAAGTGGGAAAAACAACTAGAACAAAAAATAACTTACCCGGAAGGAAAAGAGAAAACGTACCAAGAACGGAAAGAGGAAATGATGAAGGAATTTATGCGAAACCAAACTAGAATCAAAAACCAAAGGAAAGAGATACAAACCCTAGAGCAAGAGAAGCAGGATCAACAAAGCGAAATCGAAAGATTGCGAGAAGTAATAAAAGATAAAGAAGCAGAGATACGAGAAGAAGGAGAGGAGACTATAAAAATCATACAACAAATGCAGGAGGAAATTGGGCAAATTAACACTCAATACCGAATAGAGAAGACAAAGAGAACCCATATGGAACAAGCCAAAGAGTGTGCAAAAAGACAAGCACGATACTGGAAAATCAAATGGACAGAAGACAGAGAACACTCAAGAAGTAACTGGGAATCACGTATTAGACACTATATGCAGCAAATAGACAGAACCAGAGCCTACAAAGCTAAATGGGAGAACGCAAAGATCGAAATCAATAAACTGAGAAATCAAGGGCCAAAACCATCAAAGAAAATTAGAGAGCCCAAAGACGACAGACAAGAAAGAATGCTGACTCAGATAACTGATCAAGCAAGAAAATGGCGAATAGAATGCAAAATATTGGAGAACGCCAACGTAAAACAGTTCAATCATATAGTGAAATTAGAGCAGGAAATCGCGTACCAACAAACTAGAGTAAAAGAAATGCAAATCGAGCAGGACGAAGCTCACCGACAAAAACAAAACCAACAACGGAAAACGGAGATCAAAGAAAAAGCAATAAAAAGAGAGGCGAAAAAATGGAAAGGACATTTCCAAGAAGCCAAGAAGGAAATAAGACTGTTACCCAAAAGGATATTAAATATGGAAGATTGGGAGCTTTGGAAACAAGTCGAAGTGCAAAAACAAACAATCGAGGAACTAAACGAGCAGGTCCAAACCCTAGGTTTTCGGGAAAGAATCAGACAAAGCACAATAAGAAGGCTCAGGAAAACCGAAAAGGACCTTAGAAAATGGATCGAACAGTTAAACCAGAAAATATTAGAAACCTTAAATGAACAAACCGATGAAAAACGACGAAACCAATAACTAGAGGAGAGGATAACAGAACTCCAGCAGGAGGTGAACGGACACCGAGGAGTTGCAGTATGTAAAGAAATTCAGTTGAGACATCAACGCGAAGTCAACGAACAGTTGAAAGAACAAGTCGAAGCAGAGATAAAAACGATGAAGCAAGGATATGAGGAAAATAAGCAGAATTTGAGGAAAGAGATTGAAAAATTAAAAGCGTTGGAAAATACGCATCGATTGGAAACGCGAGTGGAAGAATTAACCGAAAATGTCGAATACATCACCTATCTCTTAGACGAAGAGATACAAATATCAAATACTCTGCGAGAAGAGGTAAATACCTTGCAAAACCGACCACCAATCCTGCTTATGCCGTTATACCCAACTGAAATTCCAACCCAAATACCTGCCGAACCCGACGAAGGATTCGGAGAGACGGACGAAACGATAGTGTAAAATCAAAGAGAAAATTGTAAAAAGTGTAAAAAAAAAAATAATGAAAATAACAAAAACAACAAAAACAAAATTAGTAATCGATGTATATTTAGCATGAATTCGAATGAAATAGAAATCCGAATGAATCTAGAAGACGGAGAATGCATACCAAGCCCAATCCAATTAGTGGAACCAATCAAGCAAGACCCACTGAGGTATTATAGTAAAAGGTTGAGAGCCGAAAGAAAAGAATGGCAAGAGTTAGTGGAGGAGCAAGAATCAGAAATTGCCCGGATAAATCAGCAGTTAATACAATCTAAACAGTTGGTTAATGTAGTAAAACGAAAACTAACATCCAGCATGGGAGAAAACAGAGACCAAAAGAGAGAAAATGAACGATTAAGACGAGAATTGGCTGAGATAAAAACTCGTGTAATCCTAGAAGATTATTGGAAAACGGAAGCAGAAAGAATGAGAGACAGCAGAAAAAGCGAGCAAAAATATGTAATACAACTAGAAGATAGTTGTAAAGAAGCCAGGGGGATAAAAGAAAACCATCAACAAACTCAGGATGAAATTAAAGCGTTAACAGAACAACTTCAAGAAACGAGACGAAAGCTGGAAAAGCAAACAACTAAACGAATAAATGGCAAACGTCAACTCAAAAGAAAGCAAGCGAAAGAAAGAAATCTCCAAATGAAAATCCATAATCAACAAAGGATAATCAAAGAAAACAAAGAACGATTAAGAGAACTCCCAAAAATAACTGAGCGATTAATAAGAGCCCAAATCTTAATAATGAGATTTTCAGAAAGCAAAATTAAAGAGGAGTGCGAGATACACCCAACCATGGAAAAATGAGAAAGAGTAAAAAGGGCTAAACTCCACTGTAAATAAACGAAATAATCTTGTAAATAAAAATAAGATTGATTATGTATCAAAACAGAAGTTATGAACCCAAAGCTATGGATAATAATGATGATGATAGTGATGAGAAAGTGTAATACTGAAAACCCGTTAGAAAAATGCGAGAAATCCCAACCCTTCAGAAAAGAAGACAGTACCTGTGCTGATTTCAAAGAAATTTGCGGAAACCCTGATAATGAAGAATGTCAACAAATAAACCTCCAATGTATGCAATGCCCCACAAAAGAGAACAAGGACGAATTGAAACAGAATATCGAAAAAAACCCAAGCCATGGTACAAACCCTGTTGAAAAACAATGAAGAGATAGCCAACATAAAAAATGAGAACCGAGAGATAAAGAAAACCCTAGAAACCATTATTGGACAAATCCAAAAGAAAGCCAAAGTAAATCCCAATAATAAACCAATTCAAGAAATTCAAAAGATCGTCCTAGCAATCCAAAAGCAACCAAGAAAACAAGTGGGACAGAAAAATGAACCCAGTACAACAATTCTATCAATCAAACTTATACTACCGATTAGTATAACATCTAACATAATACTCTTAATATGTTGTCTCATTCTCGGCCTAACGAAAAACAAACAAAGGCAAAATACCCCGATTCAAAAATTCAGAAGAATGTTCACCCAAATCCGAAAAATCAATAAAACTAACGAAAATCTCTCGCATATTTCCATCAATCACCCCTCAAGATCAACCCAGCTCGAAAGCGAAACCCAAGCCGTCAACGATTCATTCGAAACCAAATATAATTGATTTACATTGATTTAAACTGATTTTACTAATTCATACTGATTTACAGTGATCTGAACTGATCCTATTAACTCATACTGATTTACATTGATTTGAACTGATTTTATTAACTCAGACTGATTCACATTGATATTGAACTATCCGATTTTATTTGATTATGTATTGTAGCCGGACCTTAAGTCCATCTTTACCTTGATGATTAACTTTACCGTAGACATTTTTATGAATGTGAATGTTGAAAACGAAAATGTATGTATCATTTTGAAAATCAATTGAAATTGCGGGTCGCAATTTTACGGACCCCCCGAGTGTTTTATGTTGGGCCAGAACGTAAACGGCCTTGAGGAATGTTTTAATGGATCAGTAACACACACGCAAATATAACATGCAATTTAAATAAACCTATTAAACACCAATTAAACCCTAAAAAATACGAGAAAAAAAGGGAATTAAAAATAAAATAATAAACAAAAATAAATTAAAATAATAACAAAACGCACCAAGATTCGCACGATACCTACACAAACATAACAAGAAAACACAACAAATTCGACAAAATTGGAAAAATTAATAAAAGTTCATTAAAATGAAACTTAAAGAAAAAGATTTGAATTAGTAATAATTCAATAAAAATTCTAAATGAAAAATTATAAAAATAAATCAAAAAATAATAAAATTAAAGAATAGAATTTACTAGAAAATAACAAGGTCGAATTTTGTTTTACTGCATCAAATTTAACATGCGAGAAAAATAGGTATATAAACTGATCCATTTTCACATTAAACTAACCGTTTTTCGAAACAAAACCATTTTTCAAATTATTTTGAAACCGTTTGTAAAGCCATTTTTAAAACCATTTGCAGAACCATTTTTGAAATAGTTTAATTCTATTCAGAATCTTAATTTTTTAGGTGAGAAATATTTATGTTGGAACCCTCTTTCCACGTCACCTCCATTGCATCTCGGCAGAGCTCTGCTTGGACGTCGGCGTGGGGAGAGAGGTATTATTTGTTTTATCATATGCAACTTTATGCAATTTTTATGGATTGGCAATGTATGGTAACTATGTTTATTTTTGTTTATGATTAATAAATATTATTAATATTAATACATTTTTGTTTATATATTTAATTAAACTAAAATCAAATAAATTTTGTCGAAATTTTTCCGGCCCACAGCCAATACATAATGCAAGAAAGCAAAATCTACATAGTACAGATTTGTGTAAGAGCGTGGAAAATCGCCAATGATATGTACCCGTGAAGACTCAGCGTGCGCAACGCAGCGGTCGTAACGTCAATATTTCTCCCTATAGCTGAAAAGAGAAATAAGGAAGGAGTCCCTGGCTGCTTCCTCGTTTCTCATTTCTGTAAAATCGACCTAAATTTATATTACATACGGCTCAAAATCAGTACACCGAGTAGTCCAGTGGGCACTCAGTAAATATAATATAAACACAATATGCGTCTAAGGTCTAATAAAGGGAAAGGGTACAGGGATAATTTAACCTGAAATCGTTGATCTAGCAAATTCCGTGTTAATGTTTGAAATAAATTAGATACAACTTATTGCTAATTTAAACTCATGTTTTAGATAAAATTCAATGCTACAAAAACTAATTTCGGGTTTTAAATAAATTGAATAACCTTTAGTGCTAATGGTAAATTAAATTCATGTTTTAAACGAAACTTATTGCCGTAAGTACCCCAAATTCATGTCAAGTTTTAAATAATTTAGACGGAAAAGGTAAATTAACCCGTTAGGTAAAACTTATGGTAAAGGGGAACTAGCGGACGTTAAGGGTTAACAGTAATTTAAATTCGTGGTTCAATTATAGTAAATGAATTCGTTCCTAAGGTCAAATTGAATCAAAAATCTATCCCTCCAACTAATAATCATCGACCGGGACGTAAGGAACGTGCCCGACGTCGAGCAGCCCAACTCCAAGACATCAAGTAGTGAATTGCGCGTGTGGTTGATTTAAATAGAGTAGTTTTAGCGTTAGTTGAGTTGTTTCTTTAATGTAATTGTATGCCAACATGGTCATAAGCATTTTCATTACATCGCCGAGTCGCCGTCTTAGTTTCCACAGTCAATTAGGAACCTGATCTAGAATTTCCACAAGGGACAGAGCTAAGCGAGCATAAGTCTTCTATCGACAGCTCGTGAACCCGAGGGTTGTCCGGGCAACTATAGTACTAGCAATGATACTCAATTTTTGCGGACAATCCACCACTTGAACACATTACCAACGTTGCTTAGCAACGGGTGCCAAGTGGCGATCAGAATCTTTTTGCATGGCGTTACCAGGGCTACCATGAGGATAAGCAAGGTTCGAAACCCTGTAACCCACCAAAATAAACAATTTTAATATGAAATATTTTAAAACATATTACATAACTTTAAATAAATACATGTTGTAATATTAATTGTAATTAATAGTTAATCTTAATAATTTAATACATGGTTTATCTTAATAATTTAATTAATGTGTTGTTATACTATTTGTGATAATATTTTATTTTATACTTCTTATCCCTTCATGTTACCATTAAAATCTTATTTAAAGGGCAGTAAAATATCAATTGAAAAGAAGAAAAAATTTGTGAAGAAACATGAGATGGGCATTTGTACAACCAATATTTCAAAAGATTTTAATTTACTGAAATCGACGGTTACCACAATTTAAAAAACAAAGATTTAATTAAAGTAGCCGATGTTGCAAATGCAGTGAAAGTCTTGACAGAACAAAGACCGCAAATAATAGACGAGGTAGAGAAATTATTATTAATTTGGATATATCAAAAACAGCTTGGTGGTGATAGTATTAGTAAATAGATAATACGTGAAAAAGCTAACCAAATATATAAAGATTTATTTAAGCAGATCTTTGAAATTAATGACATGGATAATGGACTTTTTAATGCTAGTAAGGGATGGTTCGAAAAGTTTCGTAAAAGAAGTGGAATTCATAGTGTGGCTAGACATGGACAAGCTTCGAGTTCAGATCTCCAAGCCGCAGAAATGTTTAAAAAATAGTTTATAGAGTATACTGTAAATGAGGGTTATGTTTCATAACAAGTTTTAAAGTGTGTCGAGACTGGACTTTTTTGGAAGCGAATTTCCAACCGAGCCTTTATTACACAGGAAGAAAAATCAATGCCTGGACATAAGCCGATGAAAGAAAGGCTAACTCTTTTACTATGTAGCAATGCAACACAGTAAAATATATCGTGTCAATGACCCAAAACGTTGGTTTAGAAGTAAACAATGTTGATGTATAGGAGATAGTATTAGACTCAGACGAAAATTATACCACAGAAGACCTTAAAATGCTTTTGTGTGAGAAGCAGGGTGTGTTTAAAAAGGATATGTTAATTGAGGCTGAACAAGAATTTATCACAAGTGTTACCATCAAAGTGGACCAAAGTACTTAAATTCGTTGAAAAGTATCATCCAAATGAATTTGATGTAAACCGAGCAATCATATTTTCAAGAGACTCTAAAAAGAAGAAAAATACAGACTACTCTCGATACATTTTTGACGAAAATCTCCTAAAAAAAGAACCCAAGAATCAAAGAAAAACCACTGATGAAATTAATGTTGAAGAAAAGTACCCTTTCCAGGAGTAAATTGTTTTGACCTAAATAAAACTTTCTTTTTAAAACCTATGATTTATAAAAATATATAACATCACTATATTTTCTATGCACTAAATTAAAAATAATTTATAGCAAAACTTCGATCTGCGAAGGCTAAAGTTTTAAAAAATTCGGTTTACGAACAAAAAATTATATATCGGAACGAAATAATTGCATTTCCATACAATTTCTATTGTAATTGATGCTACGGTTAACGAACATTTCGGTTTTCGAACACAATCTTGGAACGGATTAAGTTCGTAAACCAAGGTAACACTGTATTTTATTTATGATTAACAGACTTGCTTAATTGCTGATAAATCTTAATTATTCTATTTAAATTTAATTTTTAAATATGACTTTTTAAAATTGTTTTACAATGTCTGTTGGAAATGCAAATTTTACTGTGTTTTTCTAAAGTGCTATTTTAAATTTACATAAAATGGTTTTGGAAACGCAATCATCAGCTAAAGTATTTGGAGGATTTCAAAAAATTTATACTCATTACAGGTAATGATATTATTTTGAAATATAAAGATGAAATGATTAGCAATGAATGCAATTGCACAATGACTTTCGGAATATTTCTTCCAGAAAAGAGTTTACATCAAAAGTGTCCTGTTGTTTACTGGCTTTCAGGTTTAAATAAATATATATTTACAGAATAATATTAAACATTCAGGATTGACATGCACAGAACAAAACGTAATCACAAAGTCTGGTATCCAACAGGGTGCATCTAAACATGGATTAATAATCGTATGCCCTGATACTAGTCCTCGTAAGTTTGAGTCAATATTTCTCTCCATTTATGATTAATAAATAAATATGAATGTATATCAAAAGAATAATAAATGTGATAAATAATTATTTTTTTTGAAATTGATAGTTAGAATTTACTTCGCCGATTTTTATAGATAATTGTTTTATCTTGATGTAATGTACAAACTTATTTTCACGTTTATAATTTTGAGATGTTAAAATTAATTGAATTAAGAATTCGAATTTAATCTTAAACGACAAATTATATGTTAATCAATGATATAATTTTGGAACCATTACTTTTTAGACGAAACTAGTTTTTAATTAGTAAATACCGGTAATTTAAAATTAAATATTTTATTTTTCTTTGATTTTTGGCGAAAAAGTATGAAACAATAGAAAATGGATATATAAATATATATCGATGAAAATTCATTTAATACTTGGACGACCAAAACAAAAGGTAGCACAAAAAGTGGAACTAGATATATTTTGTAAGTGCTTATACAAGCAGTGATCCCAATATATCTCTATTCCTTGCAATTGCTTTGAACGTTTTAGTTGATTTTCAACTAATCAATAAAGAAAGCTATCTAACTTTTATTTCAGAACTGACAAATAAATTATACGGCTCTGGATATTATCTAATTTACGATAATGCTCCCTTTTGTAGAGGATGACAATTTAAGGAAAATTAGCGAAATAAATTGACATTAAACATTTATACAAAATATTGATTTTTAGTCAATTTCTTTAGTTTTGTCTACAGTAAAAAAGATAATAATTATGTTTTGTCCATAGAATATAAGTGCAACTTTAATATCTATGCTCTGACAGAAGGAATTGTCGCTGGGTTTCTATGTGGGACAAATCAATTAAACGATTATTGGACAAAGGGGTTAACTAGCCTAATCCGGAATTCAGCAATTTGTCGTTCGAACGTGAACAAGCAAAAGATTTAATTCACCAAAAAAAATCAACCATGCATATCATTTAACCCGGTTATGGAGAAATAAAGAATCCTATCAAATTGTAAATAACAAAACTATATTTTGAATTAATGATTTTGAAAAATTACTGAATCCGACACATTACAAACCGGTAATGCTCAGACATTAACAGTTGTGATCACGACAATAACTTTTATCATTTTTATCATATACATGACGTCATTTTCAAAATAAAACATTCTCAGTCCTTCTTGGGTCATGTACGAGGAATGGTTACGTGTATGGTTACGAGATACAATATTATTTTATATCGACATTATATCATTCATTGACACGCATCTTTTACTCTAAACCAGGGGTTCTCAAACTTTTTCTTCCATAGACCCCCTGTAGGAGTTTTATTTTTTTCATAGATCCCCTACTAAGGAATATATATATATATATATATATACAACTAATTTTTAAAACACATAGTAATAGGAAAATGAGGGGAAATTGTACAGAAGAAAGAAACTGAAATATCAATAATTATATCTATATTTTTAATGATTAAATTTAACATTCCCAAATCAGAATTCAATTTTAAGAAAATAGTAATGTGTAATAGTATTTTAGGTTAAAAAAAAGGTTTAAGTAAGTAATTCTAAAAAAAAATTAAAAAAAGTCCATGGAACCATAATAATAATAAATAAAACAAATAATATTACCGTAAAAATAGCTGCATATTAATGAATAACAAAACTATCAATCATTTTTATTTTTTTATATGCAATTAATAAAAAAAACATTAATATTTTACAAAATTATAATATTAGTGTGATAGATGGGCTTGACGTTCCTGTGCGATTGCCTAAAATTACTAAGTTTTATTCTTAAATTTCCCATTTCAATAATATTGAGTTCGTTCCTTGTGGTGGGTTACTGGGTGCTATTGTTTGTTTTGATTATGGTGTGGTTACCTCGGTAACTCCATATAAATATTTCTTTGCTACCACTCGGCACCCGTTGCTAAGCAACGTTGGAACTGTGTTCGAGTGGGTAGATCGTCCGCAAAAAGTGAGCGCTATTACTAATGCTGTAATTGCCCGAACGATCTCTGGGTTCAACGAGCTGTCGATAGAAGACTTGTGCTCGCTTTGAATATCAGGTCCCCTTATGTCGTAATTTTTATCATTCGGATCTATTGAATTCGCTAACCAACGTTTAAGGTATCAACAAACATGTATTAAAAACAAAACCAGTGACTACATAGTTTATGAAATAAGTGATGCATTTTTAGTGAGTCGGCTGCGTTTGGTTTAATATTCGAGTGGCTCGGCGCTTGGCCCGCTCCTTTCGTCCGGGTCGATAGCTGCTTGTTGTTGGGGTAGTTTTCGGAGCCGCTACCGTCTCTCGGTAGGCCAGCTGAGCAGGGGCGAAGACAAGGGGGTATGTTACTGCTGCTTCCTTTTGGTAGGCTGACAGTGCCACTTCTAACCCCTTTATCTGGGTTCTCAGGTTTTGGTTCAGTTGCTTTTCGTCCGCCCATCCTTTTTAGGCTGCGGTGAGCCTTTGGTAAAGCAATTTTGCTTTCTTTGGTTCCACCCATGTGGCTTTGGTCTGCTGCACTTCTCTGGACAACTGGGTAATTTGGTCGTAAAAATTCCTATTGATTGCCCTTGCGTGCTCCAGTTCCTTCTGTAGGACTTTTAGGGGTTCCATTTCTGTAAATAATATTATCAATTTTTGTCTATAAATTTCTAGTTATTAAATTAATCACACAATTTTATAATATTAACCAAACAAGCAAAAAGAAAACTGTGAAAAGAAACAAATTATTTATTTAATTTTTTTTTAAACGCATTTCGCAAATGTTGTTGGGCATCCGTGGTCGAGATCATTGATTGAATTGAGGACCTGGATGGAAATTCTTATCACGATCATCCGGGACCGGCGGAGCGGGAGAGTGCTCGCGGGAGAGTACGACTGTTACGGATCATTAGGGGGATGTCGGTATTTGTTTCTGTCCGCCCATCAGTGCGATCACGAGCGGGGCTGTGCGGCGGTGTATACCCATCGGCATCCGCAATCCTGCCAGCCGCTATGTCATCTTCCACATTGGAGAGGTATAGTCTGGCCCTGGCTATTTGAAGATTTACTTGGCGTTTATGATCTTTGAGCCGAGAGAGGAGGAACCGGGCATGATTGTGTATCTCCTGGGCCGGACTCTGACCGCTTTTCGGTTTGTCCGACACCAACGGTCTCCCACTATTTTCCAATGGGTGTAAGGTGTCCCATTGGGGCTCCCTCGGTTGGGGCACATCGTTGTATTTTTCCCACCAGACTCGTTGCCAGGCTTGTCTCCATTGATCGGCAACGTGCGTGGGAACACGAAAAAAAGGTCCTGATCTTCCTGAACAAAATCATGATCAAATGGGTTTGTCATCAAAAAATTCAATAATTGTCAAGGAAGATTAAAATTCTTATTATAGTTCTTAAGATGATATCAAAAAATCATTGTTGTCCTCAAAAAAAAACAACTTAACTTCCCAACATAGGTCTAATTTCCTATTAACCACATTCTCTATATGGAAACGCAATTGGAACTTATTAATGTTATCATGTAGATTATCCACGTGTGACAAAACATACCCCATCAATTACATTTATTTTACTATATTGGCCGGCAATTATCTAGTCAAAATTTTCTACGCGACGTTAATAAATAAGAATGAACAAGCGTACTTACAATAAAATTAACGTTGCACTTTCAACGTTTTATGAAATGTTTATAAAAAAAAATCAATTTTGTTATACTATACCAAATCTTATACATATTTGGTCGCTTAATAACCTTGAATGGCGACGGTCAAATCTTCAAAATAACGTTCTTTAATTATGGAATGAAGGAGAAAACTAAATCAAAAAAAATGAGATGTCGTAAGTAAATTATTGTTTTAATTTCAAATGATTTAATATACGATATGGTTACCAAAGTCAACTATAACTATCACTATAAGATTTAAGAAATGGCTGGATATTTCACAATGCCTTTTAATTTCAAACTAACATTCTTATATTTCGCAACTATCATATATGATTTCCCGATCCATATTTAAGCCGCTCAATTTTGTGGGTCGTGGCACTTTAGTTATTTAAAGATGACTTTTATACAATCCTGCGTTATCTGAACCTAGCTAGAGCAAATTGGAGTATTTTCCGTCGTAAATCGAGATGCCTTCTACTTCTTTAAAAATCAATTTCTAGGAATTTAAATTAACAAAAAAAATTCCTTAAAATAGTTATTCTAATAAGCGTAGACAAGCGAAGTTCATCAAAAAATTAATGGTCCAAATTTGTAACTCTTGAAAAATCGAAATTATTAAAATCAATTGTTAAGTTTTTTAATCCTGTATATAATTATTTGAACATTATTATTCGGGAGTTAAGAGTTAAAAATAGTAAATAAATTTTACCCTCGATCTGTGGATTGGGATTCCGCGTCATTCCCTCATTAGATGTCCTGGTCATTATTGCAGTCTTGTTGATTCATTCTTTGAAAATTATCTAAAATCTTATAATTGATCGGAAGCGTTGGCATTATTTTATGGAATCTAGCTGTTGGTGGGCGTAGCATGCGCGTGTGTGTGTTGTATCATTCACACTCATTGCTCTTACCCGATACAGTACTGGGGTCGTGTGTGTGGAACTACTTATTGATTTTTCCCAAAATTTCATAATTGCACTGTGCTTAGGTGCGTGGAAAAAAACGGCATGCTAGCTGCAGTCGGCTCGTTAGGTTTCCGCCCTATGCATTGAGGAATTATTATTGATTATTCTGTATAGTCGCATTTCAGATTTGCCATGGATTCCACATCTAGATAGTGAGGTTTTTGTTCTGTTCTAATTAATTATATTTTAACTTCCAGTAAGTCGGTGTTTATGGTCAGGTTTTTCTGAGAAATGATTAGAAGGTTGAATTATTCGTCTATTAGAGGCGTAATGCTTCCCCTGCTAGCTCGACCCTCAAATTCAACTGGATGATGCCGTTGCCTCCTGACTGGAATTATTAATGACTTTCACCAATCTAGTTTATGGTTTTTCGTTTATACCAATGGGGAGGTTTTAGTGTATTTCTTGTGATGACTTCCCCATGTAGTACTCGTCGGTTGTGATTAAGATAAATCAATTTGGATGTCTTCCCTTTTCTTATTTTATGATTATTTAAATTATTGGGACAAATTTTCCTTGAAATCAGAATATCCATGCGTCGCATTTCCTAATACATCAGGTCATCCATGTTATTCGGAATTCATACTGGGAAATCGGGAATTTTGTAAGTTGATTTTTGTGTATTTTCAAAAACAGTTAAATCAAAAATAATTTGGGCAAGTTTTAATTTTACCTATTCTAAGTTTCCCTAACTTGGATTTTTATTACGTTAACCTATTTGCTTTGGTGGTTGCGTTAATCTATTCTATCTTCGAGTAATCATATTGAATATTACTAGGGTATCAAACGCTTTAAATTAATTGTTTTCACCTACGTTTATCCAAGTAGTAATATTGTCTCCCAGTGTGACGTTAGAACTTTTATAAATATTCCAGAAATCTTAGGTTAACTCAATGATTTGGGCTGCCCATACAGCATTAAAATCCTATAAATAGCAAAGGTTCACAATGATTGCTTCATTGACGTTAGTACGAAACAACAACTTAAAGTTTATACTTCATTTTACCTGGCGGCTACGTGGATCTATAGCTTATTTTAAACTTAGCTTAGTTACTATAAGCTCATGGCCATTGCTCACTATTCATGGTTACTTTAAATTCATGTCAACAGCTTGAAATTTACGGTTATATTAAATTCCTAGTAATAGTTTGGTTCCATAGTTGATTGGAATTCATAACAACGATTTCATTTTTTTATAATTCCCCGTTACCTTTCCCCTGGTTGACCTTAGGCGCATTGTGTTCATATTATAGTTAATGAGTGCCCACTGGACTACTCGCGTGATGATTTTGAGCCGTATGTAAGATAGTTTAGGTCGAGTTTATGGAACTTGAGAGACGAGGAAATAGCCAAAAGACCAATTCCTTATCCCTCTCTTCCCCTATATGGAATAATATTGACGTTACGCACGCCGGAGTCTTCACGGGCACGAACCATTGTCGATATTCCACACACTTACACGAATTCGAATAGTATGTCTGATTTTAATAACTTGTAGTGTGTCTTTGGCTGTGGGCGGGAAAAAATTCGACAATAAAAAACAATTTATGCATTATAAATATTTTATTAAAAGACAAATATAAATTACCCGTTACACTAATCAAATCAACAAAAATTCAAAATCATAAATACATCGCTCTCCCCACGCCGACACCCAAACAGAGCTCTATCGAGGTTGCGAGGATGCGAAGTGGAGAGATTTGTCAAATAAAAACTCACTTACATCGTAAAATAGATTTTTAAAGAGTAAAAACGGTTCTAAAACAATTTAAAATGCTTAAAATTTTGTAAAAATGAATCGGTATATATACCTATTGTACGACCCTAACCTTGCGTGTTATTTTTGATTTAGTAAAACAAATTTTGACCTTGGAATTTTCTGGTATATTCTAATCTTTAATTTTATTATTTTGAGATTTTGACAATTTTTTCTTTAGATTTTTAATTGAATTATTTCTAATTCAAATTATTTAATTTTTATTTCATTTTCATGAAATTTCGCATTTTTTAATAAATTGTCAAATTTCGGTCAAAATCGTTGGGTTTTCGTGTTATGTTTATATTTATTTCGTGCGGATCTTGTTGCGCTTTGTTATTATTTTAATTTATTTTTGTGTTTGTAATTATATATGTGATTGTTTTCTTTCTCGCATTTTGATAGGGTTAATTGGTGTTTTAATAGGTTTGAATTTAAATCTGCATGTTATGTTTGCATGTGTGTTACCGATTCATTTAAACATTTACAAGGCCGTCTGTGTTCTGGCCCAACACTTGTTTTTATTAATAAATTATTGATTGCACTGAAACCAGCTTCTACAAAAAAAGATGACGAAAAAGTTAACAATAGGGGTTTGCTATTATTCATTTGCAAATGCGGGTACTTTTCACGAATCACATTGATGGTCCAAAATTTTGCATAACCATGTGTGTTAAATAATACTTGAGCTTGGACATCCTCCTTCAATGTAATTAGTTCTTCCTGTACCGAAATATCAAACCTAGTTAAATCACAGAGGAATGGCTCAATGATCCAAACTGGGACACATAAATTTTCCATATCGTGAAAACGGACATTAAAATCTTCTTTTGAATTTTTTAAATGGGTTGTATATAATGTTATATCTTTAGAAGAAATGCAATCTTTTTCAATTACAGATAACTGCATTAAGTTATTGAAATAACGGAATTCTTTTAGATTTAGAGTAGATATGAACAAGTCGATTTTAGATCGAAAACTGAAGATAATCGTTTTTGCACCTATGAGATTAATGTTTCGCCCTTGTAATTTGTTTTGTGTAGCATTGAATAATCCATAAATATCAGCCAAATAAAAAATGTGAGTTTTGAAATTTAATACTTGCATAGCCATAGTATTGTCATTTTCAAGGAAAAACTCAACAACTGAACTAAAAATATCAATAAATCGCTGCAAACCGTTGCCTTTAGAGAGCCAGTGTACTTCTGTGTGAAGAAGCAAATTGTTGTACACTTCATCATTTTGGTCGTTCAATTAGGCAAAAAGGCGGGAATTCAGTGCTTTTGCTCTTATACTATTGATTGCTTTAATGTACAGCTTTAAAACATTATGTAGTTCTTCGTGAATATTCTTAGCTACTAAGTGCTGTCTATGCAAGAGACAATGAACTGTCCAGATCTCGGGTACTTCGTTTTTGAGATATGCT
Source organism: Schmidtea mediterranea (assembly GCA_022537955.1). Taxonomy (NCBI): domain Eukaryota; kingdom Metazoa; phylum Platyhelminthes; order Tricladida; family Dugesiidae; genus Schmidtea; species Schmidtea mediterranea. The sequence continues at coordinate 38,650,777 of CM039679.1, forward strand.
AGTAATCCTCGATATTTTTCAACCATCGAAGGAGCTCCATCAGAAGAAGCAGCAATAATGTTTTTTATAGGAATATCATTTGTTTTAAATATCATATTGTTCTAAAAAATTAGTTATCTGGACAGATGTCAGTGATCATGGAGGCCAAAAGGAATTAGCGTTTAAAGATATCAGAAATTCTATTCGACATCAGTAAGTGTTATTGGATGATGGAGTATAAAAAGGAAGCGCAATTGAAATCAAACACACAAAAAAATAAAACAAGAAATTTTGCAGGAGACAAAAATTTACAGAAGACAAAGAAAGACAAAAGCAATTAAAGAGAAATTTGAAACAGAAATTAAGCAATGTCAAAACAAAGCAAAGCAACTAAATCAGAGTTACCGATTTCAGAAACCTCAGTAGTCAGGTGATTGTAAAGCCAATTGATCCGAAAAGTACTATTCTTCCCGAAGGGTCGTAATAAGCACTAATTGTGATTGATTGATAATTCGTGTCATTTTAAGGTGGAGATAAAGTGTATTAATCAATAAGGTTTATATCGTTTGGAGTTCGTTACTGTTGTTTAAAAGCACGCTTGGAGTCAGATTGATAATACATCCTATTCGAATTCACCGACAACCCCAACAAATTTAATTGCGACTGTTTCGAGTACATTCAGTTAAGATATCTATTCCTTGAATCAATCAATGACTAAGACTGATTAGGAAAAAAGAATATTCAGAGCAGTAAATCGAGTTTATAAAAAACGACACACCATCCAACATCGGTTCGACAGTTTTGTAGACCATGTTATATCCGTTTTGCAAAAAATTGAAATGTTTAATTAATAATAATATTAGTGTTAAAATATATTTCAATTGAATTATTTCATTTTTTTATTGTTTTTCCATCTTTGTGCATTCAATTATTCGATTACTTTCCTAGATAAATGTTATAAGGTAATCTTTAAACAAAAATTAACTTAACAATATTAGTAGATCATAAGTTATCAAATATTACCATTCCTTTAGTTTTATTTTAAAAATTGATATTACGTATTTTTCGTAGCGGTGTGAATTGTTGTTTACATCAGTATATATATATATATATATATATATAACAAACTTGGAAATCAAATAACGTATTTTCAAATTCGAGAAAGACCTCAAAATACTACAGTGGTTCTAAATCCGTGGGTCGCCACCACTAAAGGATTGCTTTGAGACCTTCTAAGATTATTAAAGCAGCTTTAATAAAGCTCTAATTGTACTTGGCCACTAAACAATATAAACGTAAAATGTATAAATTAAATTATCTTTATTTAAAGTTCTTATATCATTAAAATGTACACATTTTATTCCTTTGCATGTTTATATTAACAAAAAAACATTTGTATTGATAAAATAATACTACCTCCGTTCAAAAATGATTGTCTCGTTAGATTTTATATATAATATATTAACTTCAATTTTGCTTTAGACAACTTTTTTATTTATAAACTACTTATATTATTTTATATATCTCGTAATACATTTCTAGGAGTTTCAATTGCTTCCAAATTGCATGTTGATGTTTGTGGAAGTTGATTCTTCGCAATGCTTCTTTCCCAATATGTGCTAGTTGATAATTATTGCGCCCTCCAACTAACATTAAACTTTCAAACGCTTTTTGAAGAGTTAAGAAAATATTTTCTACTTTTTCGACAGCATGATCCCAGGCACGTTGAATAACGGCAATAAGATCGTCGGAGAACTTTTTTCGGAGAACTTTGATATTAAATAGACTGAATGACATTGAAATAACCTAAATCTAGTACATTGACACCTGGATTGTTAGGAGGCTGCCAAATTAAGTTAATATCCCATCGATCCGTATGTCCAGTTTTAATAATTTCAGGATCATCAGGTTTAGCAAGAGGAAGAGATTATCCTGTTGTATTTTAATTTCCATAGATTTCTGATATTGCGGCCATTTCGTTTTAATTGAAGGAATAACGTTTTCTTTAAAAGCTTTGTAAAATTTTCTTGATTGGTTTTGTCACGAATCTTCCTTTTGGTCGATTTTTAGAATTTTGTTTAGCAGGTTCATATTCAACAATCCGCCAAAGCTCCAATTTTTCATCAAAATTAGTTTTTCGTTTTAGCCGGGTTTAGCCAAAACAGCGAAAAACAACACTTTATATATGAATCGTTTACTTTGTACTTGACGACGGGTTAGGGGGATAGAAATTCATTTTATTTCTTGAAAGATAGAACCATTTTTCATCCACATGTACGATATTCTCCATCGATTTGAAATCATTTGTGGTCTGGTCAATACTCCAATTGCCATTTTTGGTTGTGCGGTGTTAACGTTGGCCTTAGAGAGTTACTGTGTCTTTGATTACCTTTTCCTTTGTTAAATTATACAGTGTACCCAAGGAAATTGCTGTTATTTTTTATTGTTATGTTTCTTTTGCATTTTGGAGGTGCTAAAATTTTGTTTTGAAGTTATTATCGACATAGCTTCTTGGACCAGAATTTACTGTAATTTTGGAACTAACGTTGGCAAATTTCATACCCTTGAGTGTACATTGGCCGTCTCTCGCCTAAATTCTTGAAATTGTTTTCGGGGACTTTAAATTCTGCAGCATCTTTAATTGTTTCTTTTGGCAATTTCTTATTGAAGTTTTTGCAGGATGGCATTTTCTTGTCACTTAAATTTTTGTACTTTACTCCAGGACGTTGGATTTCAGTGATTTAAGGTTTTTTGGGCTGCAAAGAAAATAGCAGCGGTTTAATTTGGTACACAGTCAAAAATTACAAATTTCAAAATTTGCTACCTATTTATGAAACTATTATAAACTGAACGTTTACTTACCCACAATTTACCAAATTATTTTATGATTCTATTGACATATTATCATCTGATATTGTTAAGTTAGCAACAAATGTCAAATGAGACAATAATTTTTGAACGAAGACAGTATGATCCAATTATATAAAATTGGTAACTAAAAACATGATGCCTATATATTATCTGGTATTTTTGAATTCAAATACATAATGGTTAGCTTCAAAAATACAGTGACGACGGGTAAGCAACCCGATTAAATTTTCGCTGATATTGCTACAATTTGGAAAATGTTGTCAACAACTCACAAACTGTACAGTTATTTAATTTTTGTATTATCGTTAAATATATATTGTCTCAAAAAATCAATTAGGTCTAAAATTGGTCTAAAAAAATTAGGTCTAAATTGCGGAAATTACTGAAATTACAAAATATATTTTAAAGAAAGAAGCGCGTATTGAACTTTTTCCAAACTCTGAGTAGATTAAAAAGAATTATTTTGTAATTGAAAATTCAAGTACAATTGTTTAAAAATGTTTTAATATCTTAAATCAAATAAAAACATTTTAATGGACGTCCTTAGTGGATGCTCCCTAATAAGGTTTTTACAAAAATATATTTTTTATTTTGATTTGTATTGCGGTAATAAAATGAATTAAGTGCGTAAAAATAAATTAATTAAAGTTCTTTATTACCGATCTATCTTTCCTTTGTAACACCGTGACATAATAGAGAACTTTATTCAGTTGAGAAATATACTGTTAAATTAGGATAGATAAAATTTACATAAAAATCTTAAATTGAAAATTAAATTTAGGAGGTGAAAATGTACCTGATGATCCTGAGTCTTATGATTTCGGAAAAGGGGCTGGATTTTATTTAGATGCTACTAAAGAACCATGGAATATAAATTTCAAAATGTATTCCTATGTTACAAAAGAGGTGCGGAATTTTCACTTTAGCTTTTAAATTATTTAAATTTAGCTCCCATCTTTAATTGAATCGAATTTTCCGGTTTTAGTCGATAAACAAGGAATAATGGGGCATAGGTTTTTGGTCTTTATATTATTTTTTGCGATACTTTTCTTATTCAGCATGGGTGGGCATGGAGCGCTAATTTGTTCCTTAAAGAACCCCGGAAAATACTTAAGTGTCTCGGCATTTGCGCCCGTCTGCAATCCGACTAAATGTCCTTGGGGTATCAAAGCATTCACTAGTTACTTAGGCGAGGATTCAAAAGACGATTGGAATAAATATGATTGTGTGGAGTTGATAAAATCGGGGAAAAGATTTACGAATCCTATTTTGGTTGATCAAGGAGATTGTGATAATTTTCTTCCATCCAAGCAATTATTACCGGATCATTTGGAAAAGGTTTGTAAAGAGCATGATGTCGCGTTGGAATTGAGAATGCAAAAGGTTTTCTAATTATCGATTAGTTTCGATAACACTCACAAATCTTTCAGGGCTACGATCATTCTTATTACTTTATTGCAACATTTATCGAGTCGCATTTGGAATTCCATTCGAAATTTCTAAATCAAAATGGATCTGGTGAATAATTTTACGTCTTGATTTAAATTTTGGATTGTAATAGATAAATAAATGTTTCAGCTTTCGTAGTTCTTGATTAGTAATCCGTTGCACTATCAGTACAATTTCAAAAATATTGAATTGTAATAATTTAAATATAAGATACGTGAGATATGGGGTACAAATTTGACAACGAGATAAAAGTTTGTTTCGCGAAGTGAAGTCTCGGAATGCATTTTAATAGTATCACGGTTTCTGATGATTTTAGCACGAAGAAAATTGTATAAACTTTTATAAAGTGGTATTATGTTGTAGTCCGTAGCCAGAAAAAAATTAAATCAGGGTTCTATGTAAGGTAGGTTAGTATGTAGTATTTTGCACCCCAAATCAGTTGTAAACTCATAGATCTTTGGAAAAAGGTAAGGGTTCCCCTGCATTTTCATTTCTTTGCGATAACCACCTTACCTTTTTAAATTGACGATTACATAATTTTCCAAAATTTTTAAAACCGTGATTTTGCCGCTATGAAACTTTTTAAATAATATTTTTACATAGAAATAAACGCTGTGTTGTAGTCTACCATTACGTACCTTTAAATTTTGTTTAAATCGATTATTGCATAACTTCAAAAACTTTAAAAAACCTATGATTACATCACCAATTTTAACATTCATCTAGAATTTATTGATCCCTTTATTCGTAATTTTTGGCTCTTGCGTTAGTGGTACTATTACTTAATGGATAATTTGAATATTCAAAAACTACATAAAAAACAAGACTTGGTAATAATACATTTATTCACATTAAAATCCTAGAGAAATCCGAGCACTGACTAATTTCCAAATCGGCGATATCTTATCTTTTTCATCCGTTATATAGCCCTGTATTGACATCTTGACAAATCAACTTTCCCCATCTTTATATTCAATTTCTTCAAATGCATCATGAAAACCTTGAAATTCGATTGTTGATGAATATTTCATTGTAACTTAGATTCTTGTTGATTTTCATTATCACTTTTTTTACTGTGACAATTGAATTGAAACTTAGATATTAAGATTTGATCAATTTGACTGCCTTTGAGAATTCATGAGATTTCATTCACCAAAAAATACATCTTATAGTTATGATACATTTGCACTGGTTGGACATCTATTTACTTATTAGAATTCATCTTGTTATTCATTTCGAATGTTGGTGAATATATTTTCACTATAACTTAGATTTTTATTGATTTTGATTAACATTTGATTTAATATTATTGATTTTCATCAACACTGCTGTATCTTCTTTTGATAATTACCAATTTATCGATTCATATTTGAGAATCCATATTTACCAAGAAATATATCTTATGGATAGATATTATTTTTAAAAAAAAAAAATTATATTAAGACATTTAGATTAAGTTGAATAATTTTCTGTTGACTGATGTTTTTGAAGCAATCAGAAGCAGAACATTTGTTGAAGATGGATTGGAATGATTTTCTTTCGTTTCTATACAGAGTTGGGCTTCAGTTGAACCCGAGATCGAATATGATTTATTACGTTTACATCGAATTTTAAAAGTGAATATTGATAGGTATAATGTTAAAGTGCTTCTCTTTTAGAAAAAATAATATTAATCGAAATCAAATATTCAAAAGTTCAATTTGGAAACTAGATGGAATAACATTAATTAACAAACATCATGCAAAGGCAGATGATTCAACTCAAACGACATATCAAGATGTTAACAATTTAAATACGTTTTAATACATTTCACTGATTTTATGACAATATTTGATTGTATCTACAGGATTAAAAAAGTGTTTCGATCTTTTCGGCATTCTGTAATTGTAATTCATTTGATTCTCGTTCAACTCGTGCGGCACCAGCTTGTCGAGCTACTATTAACGTTATTTTGAGTGGTTGCCGCGATCTTTCTTACTTTCAAAGTTGATTTTACCACTTCGGAATTTTTGAATCCAGCGAGTGAATGTGTACACATTTATACTACCATGTCTCAAATTTGGTTTATATTTTATATAGCTTAAGTTGTATTACACTATGCTATATTCATAATAATAAATTTGACGAATATCCTGTTTTGATATATAGTTGCTCCATGAGAAATTCCTGCTGAATTCGAAGTATTTTGAGCGATACATTTTAATAACATAAATTAATAATTCTAATGAACTTATGAAATTTTAAAAAGTTAATAATGTTGGACGTAGGAGAGTTTTGAAAACTAGACTATCGAGTCATCCAAATCACATACCTTCATTTTCCACCACTAGGAGTAACTACTCCGTACGCCACATGATTTTAATTACTATTGCACACCCGCGACTGGAGTCACGTTGGAACTGTGTACAGTAGCCGAATGCCATTCGAGCAGGTGAGCGCCATTACTAGCACTACTCCTCGAAGGACCTTCGTCTTTCCCGGATTATTAGCGGCCGTTGGAAGGACTTACGCTCCTACTTATCAACTCATTTTAAGTTCTCCAGTTCCGCCTAATTTCGTTGAGGAAACCATGGAAAAAGATTATTCCCGTATATACTTGTAGGCACCTGCAATCTCCATCGCCACCAGTACTCCATTTTTCGAGTTAGGAAAAATTTGTTCTATCTTTGACGGGATTCTCTAACTAAATCGGTCGATGTCCGTGACTAGATTCATAGGCGAACGATAAAAATTGGCTATATGACGAGGAAGTCTACCTGTTTGATTATCACTCGTATTCGAACCGATGCTATAAATGTTACTTCCTTTAGTGGTAATATTGCAATCACGTTAGTTATTAGAATTATAGTTGTTGTTATTATTATTGCTTCTACTGTGCTTAGCGTTGAAAATTTCACTATTATTATTAATTTTATTATCATTAATCGAATTATTATCATGATCAAAAAAAAAATCCCTATTGACCATTTTATTTAACATTATGACTATCGATACTAGATATAGGAGGGTCGTCTTTATGAGTCTCGAATTTCGCCCGACGAGTTTAGAATTGATATCCGAGTGACATCTTATTGGAACAGGTTGACGTCATGAACAATTGCGGCTAACTAGAGGGGTAATCCCTCCGGATAAAATGCAGTGTGGCCATACTTATCCCCATCATTACGGGATTTCTAATGATTATGCCAATTAATTCAAAGTTTTGTTGAATTAGTTACGGTTTGAGTTGCTAAGCGGGTGATCTTGAGTCTTTGCGAGTTTTAAATCATTAAACGAAAATCATGTCTATACTTGGAATTACCGAACAAATGGTTATTTCCGGTTTTCTTTTCCGTTACGTCAGGTGGGTGGAGTTTTCTAGTCGTTAATAGTCGATTGGCTTTTATGATTATTAATAATATTGAACCATATTTTATGAAAATTAGTTATCAACAGCATGTAAAAACTTACGCTTCCCTCTCGGTGGTTCCCGGTAATGAAAGATATTAATTCCAAAAGTTCTATTCAGACAAAAACAAATGTATAATCCAAATTTGTTTAATTATCGATTTTAGCAATTTGCTTACAATATAACGTTTGTCTATTTATCAGAACTTGTTTGTGCGCGTACTGGTGATTTCTCGTAATATGATTCTTTACTAGACCGTGAAGAATTATGGATTTTGAATAAAAAATTTGGTTCATGACTACTGGATGTACTTTGGATTTTGGGATTCTATTCTTTTATTCGCGTTGTCTCGCCCTCCTAATTATATGGATTCTACATCACCTGTCGTGGGTCTTCTATCAATGTTCATGGTGGACGTCTCGTTTATGCAGTAATGCTGGGTGTTCGGAGATAACGCGTTATTCGAGGGCTTTCGCATTACAGTCTCGGTGGTCGGTGAAGGTCAAATAGTGCTACTCTCCTGTGGAACATTTATCGAAACATAACGATCCTTTCTATTATTCAACTTTCGTTATTTTTAAAATTTAAATAAATCATATTGTTATCATTTTTATTTATATGTTCAAAAGAAATTTTTCACCTAAATCTTTTGTTACATTCAACTTATGCCTTATCCCTGCTGCCCGATTTCTATTTCTAAATTTTCGTTCGAAATAATTGAAAAATTTTGTTGATCGATGTGTGATCTGGCATAATTTCCCCTAACTAGAGTCGTCCGCTCTTCCCGTGATTTTAAACGACTCGCTCCGGCCACATTTTCAGCAGCCGCCTCGAGTATACAACGGCGCCCTGCGTAGCGGCCCCGTGCACAAAGCCGGAACCGACTGCGAACTGCCGAGGGGTTCACGAGGCATGACCCACGAGCTCAACTAAGGGTTTTCACCCACTAGCCAGCACACGGTCGGTCCCATGAACCATCTATTGCCATACAATAACTATATAATTTTAACGGGTCGAACTATACATAGATATATATGTACTTATTATTAAGAAAAGTAATGAAATAAAACGTTACACATAGATTTAATTTAGAAAAATTTTGCATTATTATAGAGACATATACATAAAATGACAAAAATAAGGTTCTTACGTTTAAAAATCTCGTTTGTCGTTTCAAATCAACAGTTCAGTTAAGAGCATAAAAGTTAAAAGTAATGAAATTCATCACTGTATTTATAGTATTTTCGTGCATGTGTGCGACCAATAGGCGATTTTCCGCCATTTTTAGGGCTTTTTAATTATTTAATTATTTTAAAATTATTTTTATTATTTTTTGTATATTTTTCTTTATTTTTTGATATATAATTTATATTATATTTGAATTTTATTTTTATCATTATTTCTTTGTAATATTATTTTTAGCCCTTTTTTGTTAGTTTTCTGGCCGCCACTTCTGCCTATGTTTTTTCTAAACCTTATTTTGCAAGGTTTTGGCAGTTTATTTTATTTTTCTTTGTATGTTTCATTTTGCATCTGTAGGCATTTTCTGAATTTTAATTAATTATTTGTTTTATTTATTTTTTGTTATGTTTTTATTTTGTTTTAATTACTATGTTATTTATTGATTTTTAGTATCTTTGTGCGGTGCATGTTTATGTGCAGTGATTCATTCCATTACTCCCACTCTTTGACTTTAATTTTTACTTTTATTTTGTTTAAATTTTGGCTCTGAGGCCAACAATAATGAATTAGTAAAGCAAAATAAGACAAGATGACACAAATAAGAATTGATAAACAAGAGGCTATCATCTTCAATCATTTTATTCTATTCATATATATTTTTAGCAGTTGTATCATTATATTTATTATACCCGTGTGCAAAATTTATATTTTTTTCAATTTAAACCCTTTATATCATCTTAACTAGTAAAATCAATCTTAGAATTTTTGAAACAACAAGTTAATTTCTAGACTTTTCTAGATTGTGGAACCGTAAAAAAGTGTTTTTGTTATAACATTTTTGTATAATTTATGACTTAGTTTAGTGTCAAATAATGTTACATCCTTGGCTTTCATAGGAAATCCTACTCATCATAATCTTCTCCTTTACTTTGAACCTAACATTTACCTATTGCTGAATCTAATATTTTACAGTATAATGGAGAATTCGACAGATAATTTGAGGCTTTCAAAAGATAATCTTTTTCCATTTCAGATTACTTACAATTTTTAATTTAAAGAAAAATTGAGTCAGCATCACCAGTCACGATATTGTTCTGTATATTTCTGTTATCCAACATATTGAAGTTCATATATCCTAGGTTTATATATATATATATATATATTGCTAGCCTTTCTATTACCGAGCTGTATAGATTTCTAGGACTGTTTAACCTTATTCTATATTGTCATTAGTGCATAATTACCGTGTAAGCCCAAAATGTTTTTCGTTTCAATTTCTGCGCTAAGAGGTTCTGTACTCTAACATTGAAACATAATGCTATCCATCGGTTTCATCTCTCATAATCTATTAACCAGATATGTCGGTATTTCTTGGGTAAACGATTTTGGTATACAGAAATTTTGTAAAAGTATCTTGGTTAGTAATATTATTGAATGGTTGATTTATAAGTTGATCGTTTTTCAACCGGTTTTTCATTCTCTCTGATTCTGGTTGTCCAAGTACAACGGTGCTTCTTCGTCCGTATTATCGATTTCGATTTTATCATCGGTTGAAGAGGATGTCAAATTATTATAATTCACTTTTTTCTTCTTAATTAGTCGTATCTTTCAAATCTTATATCATTGTGTTGATGGTGTTTGATAATGAATCATGATAATAATATTACACATCCAATAATCAATTTCTATGACCAACCCACAATAATGTTTATTATTACTTTAATTATAACCCTGATCACATAAATTTCGATAATCCAGTGCAAACGAGGTACCGATAAACATCAATTTTTCACATATCTTTGTCATGGTATTGTATTTTGTTTTTTTTGTAATTGTCGAGTGTTAATAAATAATCATAATTCACCTTTCTGATTTCACTTAGAATAATCATCTCAACTATTACCATAATATCTCTTTCCTTTTTTGATAGAAACAATACATTTCAACCAGCCTCCTCAGTGTCTTCACTGGAATATAATCCACTTTGAGCTATATTGTCTAAGAACGTAAAATAAATCAGATATTCAATATTGGTAGTTCCAATTTTTCTGGTACTTTGACCTCTCCGTGATTTGTTAATTCAATCCATGATTCAGGGGTTAACCGATATAATGGGGTTAATAATCGATTAAATTGCAACACTTTAGATTTAGCATCTTTATTTAATAAAATTCTTGTTATTGGTTCCATGAACCGCAATTTTCCACTAGTATTCACTAGTTCTTTTTCACTATTTTGGTAATTGTTTTATTAGTTCATTCTTAGTTTTCTCTTCAGTTAATGCATACAATTTCATCACTACTGAGAAATTTTCTGCTTAAGGTGGTTTTATTCATCATTATAGTCTGATTTAAGTAAAATTTATAATTTTCAACTTAATTTTAATACATAAAAATCCACACACCGATAACACAAAGCAAATATAGGTAAAGTCAACTCTGCATAATTTGAACACCTTGTTTATGAACATTTCTTTAATTTGAACATTTTCTGAAATTAAGATAGTTTAAAACAAAAAATAACGAATGTATTTTGAACTTTGTCGATGTGAACAGTGAACATTTAAATTTTATTTGTTTAAATATAATATTAAAAACAAGCCTTTAAATATGATTAATGTTAAGAGAAAATATTTAACAATCAAAGAGAAAAATGATATATTGAAATATTACGAAGAAAATCCAAGTATGACTCAAAAGGCGCTTGCAGTTCGATTTAAAATTTTAGTTAGTTGTGTAAATACGATTTTAAAAACAATAGATTCTACCATTTACTACCAACTGACGATTTCAAAGAAAATTGTCAATCTTATTGCTCAATCAAATCTTATGTCAATTGTTTCAAAGCAAATGACAAAGACATTTCGTTAGCGGTGAAAATCTAAAGAATATGGACTACTAAAGATGAACTGCAGAGATTAATGAAGAAAAAAGAATTAAAAATTACCGATTATCTTGTTAATAAAAATAAATAAAAAATATTTGCTCATTGTTTTTCTTTTTATGTTGATGTGTTCATATTTTGTTTAAAATGAACATTACCAATACAGCTTACGCACGTGTTCATAGAGTTGACTGTATATACACCGTTAGCAAAATAAAAAATTTATGTGATTTTAAAACCGTATAGGTAGAAGTATTATCAGAATATCGTATTACTACTAATTCTAGACAACAACTCTCCGAAAAATTTACAGTAAATTTTTTTAAATTTTATTTTTATCATATCTATATTGACCCTATATTTATAAATTTATTTTATGCACAAAATTTAGAATTTTAGGTACCTTTTTTAGTGTTAAAAATCTTATTAATTGTATCCCCACAGAACTAGTTGATATTTTATTATGCCAGAGAGTTGGTAGGCAATTTTTATACCCAAAGAATGTTGAAATAATATATTTTTTGTGCACAAAAAGATGTCAGATGAATTGTATGATATACTATAAGAAATGCTAAATAATCCTTTATGCCAAATGAAAATTATATGCTTCAGAGTCAATTATTATGTTTTGACTTTCCGACAATAATTTGTCAATGCTAAATCAGAAGCTCCTATTGCCATGAGGGTAATTTTAACGTTATCAGGATAATTGGTAATAACTGTTATAAATACACATGCGCCTATTCCATTTACATAACAAGAAAGAAAAATCTTTACACAATGAATACCGTACATTTCGTTGGACATTGCATAGAACGTATAGGTGCAGAGGGAGACCTTGTTAATGTGTCGTAGTTCACCGCAAACAACTTGTGCATGTCATCTTCTGGAGACCCAAGATGTTTCACGTTTCAGAACATGAAGTCACGGAAGCAGCGTGAAGCCTTACGGAAAGGTTAAATTAAATATATATTAACACGAAATCGTTCTGGTTCCGAAGCCACGGTGTATTTTATTGGATGTTCAGTGGAATTGGCCCCAGAATGATCTTAATTTGAGTAGTATACATGATATTAACGAATCTCTAAGATAATTTGTAAAGATTAATGTTTATTATTTTCAAATTTAATTTTTCATTTACCTATTCCAATCATAAATTAATAAAAGAGATGTTGAAAAATTGCAGGATTGGAAATGATTTCAACGCTATTATGATTTTGCAGGGCATTTTTGTGAGCCGATCTGGACGATATATTTGATGAAATTTTTTTGATAATATGATAATAAATTTGCTAATAAATCATTTATGATAATATTTTGTCTAGAATCTAGATGCAATCTTGGACTCTAAATACCGCAATGTAACTATACAAAAGGTGGCCGTGCTCAATAATTAATTATCTATTATGCAATGATTGTATCATTCATTTTAAGAGGTTCTATTTTGAACAATAGCGGTTGATTCTATGCATTGATAAAATTCAACTAATAGTCAAAGTTGTCTAACGTACTTTCCCTTATATAACCCGCAGTCCATAATCGACTTTTTCCGTCTATCATCTATATGCCATATATTTCAAATTTTTCTACCGGATTTAACTTACCTTATATCAATGTAATTTAAATCCGGTAGAAAAATTCGAAATATATATGTCATATAGATGATAGACGAGAAGATATACGGTTATAGCTTGTGACTTATATGCGGGAAAATACGGTACTCATTCATTAAATGGATGTCCTACTTCAGAAAAAAATCTAGGTTTTCCTTGATGATTTTATTATTTAAAAAAAACAACAATATTCAATCTCACCTGAAGAAAGAATATTAACCAGTTGCATAAATAATTTAAAATCAGTATCAAAATGCAAATGATTCTCATATGAACATAGAAAAATCGGAAGACAATGTTTTTATATTATGTGATGAAAATCGAACCAAGTTCTTTATGGTAATTTATTCTAGCGTTGGGATGAGGAATTTTCAGCAGGTTTGCAGGCAGATTTTTTTAATCCAAAAAAAGCCGTCAGAACATCAGAATCCAAAACGAAGTTGTGAAGCAGGAGAGGGAGTACGAATCTCCAAAAACATTTGTAAGGGTTACCGAGAAAATATTTGTAAAATGAAATTAACCAAAAATCATGTGAAGTGAAACAATCAAATGAGAAGGTTGACATGGCTGGAATATGAATTGATCATTTGGACCCCGATGATAGGCGGAGGTATTTCTTTCCGTTCCCATGATTTGAGTTTGTGAGGAGCACATTTCATTGCGTTGAAATCGAGAACGGCCATGTGAGAAGCTGAAAAATAAAGGAGATCAAATCCGAGTTGATTTTAATATCAGTAAAATATTATCTTTCTCCTACTCATCACGCAATGAATTAAAAGCGTTTTATTAAATTAATAATATTTAGTTAGTAAAAAGCAAATAGTAAAATCTAAAAGTATCTCATTCACCACAAAATTTTGAAATATTAAGTAAAGTAAATGTTAAAAGCTCAAACGTTTTATTAACAGCAAAATGATACAGTTGGAGAAAATAAAAATAAAAAGTTAAAACAAAAACAACTAAGAGCGTTCTAATAAAGTCAATATTATCTTCCATCGAACAAACTTCGAGGTTAAAAAATCCAAACTGGTTTGATATGGTTGAATGACCAAGATAGAGTAAAAACCTTTGTCAGTACTAAAAGGGTGGCTCTTGAACTTGATAAAAAATAATTCCAGGAGAATTAAATGCTTTGTACCCACGTAAGAAGAAGTTAAGATAATTCTTATTTTGCTCTTATTTGCTTTTCTTAAACCATTAGAAATAAGGTCAAATTTGAAAGATAACTTACCTCTGATGACACTAGACCGCTCGAACTGTCTTTCGGAAAAATGTGTTCGGAAGTAATTTACGCATCGATAGTAGAACTTGACGTTTACGAGGCTTTCTTAACACTAGAACCGCCCGAAAATTTGCATACCTAAACCCAGCAAATGTTGTCATTTTGACTACATATCATTATTATTGCAATTTTTTCGTCTTAGTATTAACCCATTAATTACAACAATGAATAAACAGTCAACATCTTTCAATATTCATACACTCATTTCAAACGATTAGAAACTCAAAATTTGCAAGTAATTACAGTTTTACTGGCACATTGTCCGCAGCACAACTTTGCGCAAATCGAGCAACACATTGTCAATTTGTTATGATGATTGGTAACTTTGAATTTTTTTCAAGTAACATCTGGAACAGAATTTCGAGAATGAATAATGCGTAGTTCCTCTCCCAATTTGAAAAAGAAGTTTCGCCGAGATATTTTGGAACCAGTGCATACCTTGTAGATAATCCAAGAATTTATATCACAAATATCAAGTAAGTTATAGAAAACGGCTACACGTCACCTTCGGATACCGGCTTTCGTTGTATATTTTCTTGACATATTTACTCCATACTTTGTTTGATTATAACATTGAATGATCTTAGGGACTTCTATGGTGTTGATGAAAATTTGCATGTTAGATATATGCTCTAAACAGCCACACAGCCTTGTTTGGCTTACATTTGTAAATAGTTAATGAAAAGTTATTTTCATTGTTAACAAGTAATTAGCTATCACGTCTTTATTGCCCTAAAAGTACTTGGTAGCTCCCGCCTATTTTTTTCATTATACCAACGATGCTCGTCTTTTCCTTCCTCAGGTCCTCTGCCATAGTATTTGAAGTAAAGAAATTGTCACAAGTTACTTAGTGACCCAATTTGAAATAAGGTTGCATCAAACTCATCACAACATAATGTGGGAATTCCTTATCATCCAGAAGTTGTTCATTAGCTCCAAGGTATGAAATTGAATTTAGGACAAACTTTGATTTCATTTCACACAGAAACCAAAATTTAAAACTGAATTTATCGTATTTTGCGTCATATACTGTGTAAATGGGCAACGGCTTTTGGAAGGTAGCAACTGCTCGTCGATTGTCAAGTTTATAATTGGGAAAAAGGCTGTTGGCTGTTACGAATGAAACGATTCCAGATCTCAAAAATCATACAGAATTTATCGGTGACAATTCTTTATCTTATATTGCTTTTTTTATCGAATCGCAGGTAAACCATTATTTCTAGAAATCAATTTCGAGAAGAAGTCTGATTGAAAATTGGCAAACCAAATTGCTTCGAATACAATGATTCCATTTCCAATTTTGAGGAACTTGTAGCACCACGAATGTATAACAACCCAATAAATGCCAGAAATTCTTTTTTGAATAATTTCCAGCTGTTAAAACCCGTTTGTAGGTGATATTCTGCTTCTGTGCAATATATAATTCGACGGGTAATGAAATTGTCAATTAGAAGAAATAGTGCAGAAGAAAATTCTTCATAAGCGACTGATCATTTTCAGAGAAATATCGCACCAGGCTTTCCTTTCAAGGCGTTGTATGCAGCTAATCGTCCATGAGGATTTCCACCAGTCTCACTCCAAATAATATTCCCATTTTTTGATTGTAATTGATTGTTTCCTGGATCGACAATAGCAAATAGTATATAAATATAAGCATATAATAAAGAGAAACATACAGAGTTTACAATCTCTATATACACTTACTGAGTAAGATGAATCATTAATAAGGTCTTTGTTATTATTTTCCTGTAACACACACACACATACATATATATATTTACAAGTTAAAGGATAAATCTAGTAAATGATACTAACCTCATCCTTAGAGTCAGCTTGATTTGTATTCCATATTTTATTGAGCGCCTCTTAAACCTTTTCTCTTCTTGCTCGTTCCATGGTTTTATGTGTTTACGAGAAAACGATATATGTAAGTCCATTCAATAAAACAGAAATTTCTAATAGAATATTAATGTCTTAAAATAAATTAATTAAAAGTTTATTTTATTAAATAGCTCAATTCCTTAAAAATAAAGGTATTTCGTATAGCCTGTATTAATAATCATAGAAGTAGTCAAAGTTGTTGGGGTTGTCGGTGAATTCGAATAGGATGTATTATCAATCTGACTCCAAGCGTGCTTTAAACAACAGTAACGAACTCCAAACGATATAAACTTTATTGATTAATACACTTTATCTCCACTTTAAAATGACACAACGAATTATCAATCGATCAAACTTAGTACTTATTGCGACCCTTCGGGAGGAATAGCACTTTTCGGATCAATTAGCTTACAATCAACTGACTACTGCGGTGGGTTTCTGAGATCGGTAACTCTGATTTAGTTGCTTCGCTTTGCTTTGACCTCGCTTAATTTCTGTTTCAAATTTCTCTTTAATTCCTTTTGTTTTTCTTTGTCTTTTGTAATTCTTTGTCTCCTGCTAATTTCTTGTCTCTCGCAACTTTTGTCTTTCGTAGTTTTGGCCTTTCGCAAATTTTTCTCTTAAATTTTTTATGTTATTTTTTGTGTTGTTGATTTCAATTGTGCTTCTTTTTATACTCCATCCTTCAACAACACTTACTGCTGTCGAATAGAATCTCTTACCGCTAATTCATTTTGGGCCACCATGATCGATGACAGCTGTCCAGATAAATCGTTTTTTGGAGATGCCCTTTCCCAGATTTTATCTTGAAAGGGCTTTTGAGATGATGTGCGAATTTTGTTTTTGTTTTTGTTTTCCAAAATTCGCACTTGTTAATTATAAATGACCTTATTTGATTTAATTGTCTGTTTTTATTGATTTTCTCTTATTTCTTTCTCGTTGTTCAACATTTCTTTTTCATTCTCTTTTTATGAGGCTCCAGAACCACATCTTACTCACTTCTCATTGTTTCCCCCAATCATTTTACATTTTTATTAATTATTTTATTTCATTATTTAGGTATCCTCAACAAAATGATTACCACCGTCGGTAAAAGCAGATATTTTAAAAGCTGTCATAAAGACCTAACAAATTTGGCCCATTTTTGCCTAGAATTTAGTTCATGCAGAAAGATGTTTGATGACTTCATTTTAACTCATAGCAGAGATATTCAACAGCAAAGATGAAAAGTAGTCATTTTGACCACTTTGGCAGCTCTAGTTTTAACACATTAAGGAGCCAATAATATGAGATCAGGAAGGACAGTCATACATTCGCGTGAACTGTTAGTCATAAGAAATAGGTTTTAAATAAGATGACGAAAGTATAAATTTAACCAAGGCGAATAAGGAGAGTTATCAAGGAGATTGATACAAACCAGGTACCATTGAGTATGACAAGATTCAGCCAACACTTTAGCCCGAACAAATCTTCCTTTGCAACAGAAGCAATGCAAGACAGAGAAGATGGAATGCACTAGACGCCGACATAGAAAAGAAGCCCATATATTGAGCCAAATGAAGAAGTAAGCAACGAAACCATTTTTTGTATCAAAATGAAATATAATTGGTTAGCATTAAATAATTTGCTTCACCTATTTTAACTTAATCTAGTTCCGACACGTTTAATAATCCTTCATTAAGAATAAATAATGAAAAGCACACGTTAGGGCAGAAAACCGGACATAAATAATTGTGCTCACATTTAGCTGGTATTTCAACAATTTGGTACAGTTCCAACGTCACTTAACGATGAGTACCAAGTGATAAACACCATTATTTAAGTTTTGTATGTGGGTTGCGTTAACAACATTAATCAAGGCCCTAGAAATTTAACTATGATACCTACCAACGCTTTCGTATTGTAGGTCGATTCTTGAGATTCGTGTCCTAATTTTTATATTGTTGGGCCAGTACAAGCTTTTGTTTAAATGGATTGGAAACAGCACGCAAACATAACACGCACATTTCAAAATCGGACCCTTAAACATCTAATAAACACCTAAAAATGCGAGAAAAACACATAATTTAACATATAAAATAGAAAACATAAAATTAAATTAAAATATTAACAAACGCACCAAGATACGCACAAATTGACATAGAAATAACACGATAACAAAAGATTTGACCGAAAAAGTGACAATTTACGAAAAATTAAAAGAGTTCATGAATAAAGCGAACAAAAATAAAATAATTTTAATCAGAAATGATTGAAATTAAAAATAAATGAGTAAATTGTAAAAGAAATCGGAAAATAATAATAAATTAGAAATAAATTAGACACATAATTGCAAGGTCAAATTTTGTTTTAACGCATAAAAAATAACACGCAAGGTTAGGGTCACTGAACAGGTATAAATACCAATCCATTTTCACAAAGTTTTAATGCTAATCACTTTTTCACTCAGTGAATAAATTTATTTTTTACAGAGCAATTTTATTCGAAGGAGCAACTATCGATAACTGTTTTCATTCTGCGAAATCAAGTAACTTAATGTAAGCTCTACTTGATCGTATGTGTGGGAACCTCTTGTCGTATGTTGATATGTATGAACTATGAACGAGCTATGATGAAATTGTTTCAACAAATATATGTATTATGAAAAATGAATCTTCAGTTTTATGAGTCGAAATTTTTCTGGCCCACAGCCACACATCACACAAGAAAGCAAAATCATAACACAACTAGTCACACTATGTAAGTGCGGTTTCTCCGCCTATAGTGTGTGCCCGTGAGAGCTCTGTCGTGCGTAACGACGGATCTCGAACGTAAATATTCTACCCATTGTAGGGGCGGTGGGAAGATTGAGAACTAGTCTTTTGGCTGGCTCTCTTTCACCCATCTCCCGTAAAATCGACCTAAATATTTAACTACACATCGGCTAAAATGATAACACCGAGTAGTCCAGTGGGCACTCGTAAAATCTAATATGAACACAAGAACCTTAGGACTAAAATTAAGGCTCGGGTAGTGGGGACTTGAAATCGATGCGATGCAGATAAATTTAATAACTAAAAGGAAATTAAATTAATTTAAAGTAATTGAACCCATAACATTAAACTAGACATGACGTAAATAAATTATTCTAATTAAAATGATGAAATTCTAACCAAATTTATGACCAGAACATACTACAACGAAAATACTTTTGTAACGTAATTGACGGATAGTAATTAATTGAATAAAATGATCCAAAATTAAATACTCATGTAATAAGAATCAAGAAAAATTTCATAAGTATTAATGATTTGAATTATCCTCGGATCTAATCTAAATTATCAAATGATTTATGAGTAAGAAGCCAGAGAAAATGGAGTAAAGGAATGAAACAGCAAACGATACAGTAGAATTAACTGATTCTGAGAAAAATTACGACAGGATATAAATCCGCTAATATCTCACAAAAGTAGTAGTAATTAAGGCATTAGGCATTGATAAATAGTAAACCAAATTAATGATTAGATTTGAACCTTTTTAACTAACTGAAAAGTAAATATGTAATTCATGAATCCAAGGATAATTCAATGAGTTAAATAATAAAATGATACTATCAATAGCAGATAAAAAGTGACCAAAATAATCATATTATACGCACCGTCATGAATAAATAAATTAATAATCCACACAAGGATAGTAGATCAATAACAACGAACTATCACAAAATAGTTCACAAATGTAAATAAAAGAGCTCAGCTTTCATGAGAGAATCCGTGATAATCCGAATGCAATAGATTAGCCCACGAATAGTATTGAACCTTTATAGCCGAATAAAACACGAGAGACACCCTGAAATTGATGGAGGTAATAAAATCAGAGGTTCCAACCAAAATAGCAAACCATATAGTTCAATATCACAACCCAACTAAGCATCAGAGTAGAGATTTAGACTCTTTCCCAACCTCGGTATTCTCTTCATCGAATAGCTGTCATCGAATATTCCATCCAGCAGTTTCTCCCTGACCAGCACGTACAATTGAACATTATCTCAGAAATAACAGTATTCCGGAGTAACTTGCAAATAGAGTGTCTTCTTTGATACACCGACGTCGAATAAGAACAACAATTCAGATAGAGAGCACCCAAAAAAGTTCCAATCATCAAGTTAACAATGAGATTAGTCACATACTAATCCATAGAATCAATAGAGATCAATTTGATTGTTATTGTATTAAATGAACTTCAGACAGGTCATAGTCTGAGTTTACGGCAGAATAAATCATCTAAAATCCGGCGCGAATGACAGCTCGATGACGTTAAACACATAAGATCATGATAACAAAGACAATGAGGCGATCAATAACAATGGACTTTCACCGTCAACCTGAACGAATAATAAATAATAATCGGCATCAAATAATAAACAATAAATAACTTGTAAAAATTATATTAACGTTCAACCGCGAGAAAGAATAAATTAAATGTCAGTTCACTCACCCCACCACTCCCTCGCAAATAATTTACGAATATAAAAGAAAATAGTAGAAACTCACATCTCATACCGCATAAGCTTCGAATGAATCACCAATCAACTAATACCAATAGTGGACGCGTTCGAACTCGAGACCCTTTACGAGATCGGATCTCGAGGAATGATACTCAGATGCCTAGTGAAGAGAGACAATCAGGTAATTTCGCACCTACATTTCAAATTTCATCGTAACTAAAATTCACCCATACCAATACTCTATGGAAATAGCATAAATCACTAACGCCCATGTTTTGCACGCGCAGGCACATCGAGAAAAATGATTTGTAATTAAATATTTTCACGTTTAGATCGCAGAGACCCGCATGGCAGTTGGAGTGACAATTCTCGAGTGACTCTACAGATCCCGAGCGCTTCTGCCGCTCGATACCGCCAAGTTCTGTGGGATAACGGATATCTGTTATCCACTTATGGAGACTCCAGTTGGCCGAGAAGATCAGAATACCAAGCCGAAGAGATCGAGTTACCAAGTATCGCGATAAGCGCGAGCCGGGCCACAATCCAGCACGAGAAGCCCGCCAGCGAGCCGAATACGCGGCTATGAAGATGGAAGAGCTAGAAAGAAAGTACCACTGGAAAGCGGTGTTGGCCCGACAACGACTAGCTCAAGTAAACAGAGACATCGCAAGTGGTGCCATCCCGAGCACCGATGGATTTCCGCCAGAATATGGAGTGTCCTTCAAGTTAGACGACCCGAGGCTGACGCAGATGACAGCACCGACTAAGATGGTGATACCGGAGAAACTCGTGCAGTCAACACTTCGAAATCGACTCGGATCTCGTCAAACAGGCGATCATACATATGCGAGCAGGCATCCCCAGTGGAATCCCAAGCACAACAATCGAAGGAGTGAACGTTTTAATGGTCATGAATGAGTTGAATCGATATGTTTTGGTTTTTTCGACAATAAATGTTTACGGGTTATTCAATTTCTAGTTTCATAAATTAACTACGTTGACATTAGTGTAACTAAAGAAATATAAATTTTTTACTCCTTTTGCAATAACCTTCCAAATATTTTATAGATAACAGATGATAGGAAAAGATAGAACGTTTTTATCATTAAACTTGGACCAACCAGAGAGTTAACACCAACCAACTGAGACGCATGAGACGCAGCCGATAATACATCGTAAAAATAATTAAGAGAGAGGATCAATAGGATTGAATCAATATTGTAAACGACTAATCATTTAAATATTGTAATTTTAGAAATGAAAGCCACGAAAATATTGCACCAAGAGCTGAAAGAACTTAGACGAGAAAACCAGCACCTGCACCGACAACTCCTACAACAGAGTCGAGAGATGCAACAGCTGAAAGCCACTTGGGCCGAACCCGAGAAAATGAAAACATTGTACCAGCGCCTCACTGCCGCACAACAGGGCTGGAAAGAGGAAAGAGTGTTGAACCAGGCGCAGCGAACACAAATCAAAGGACTGGAGGTCGCCTTGTCGGCGTGCCAAGGGGGAAGTGCAGTGACTTACCCTCTGGTATTCGCTCCGGCACAATTAGCCTATCGCGACCAAGAAAAAACCCAATCAACTAACAAGAAACCCCGATCACACGCTCGACCAGGTCGAACCGAGCGGTTGCGAAGACTCGCCCAAGGAGTGGCCAAATGAGATAATAAACTCAATGTCTGATGATAATTTAATTTGTTTGACATTAAATAAAAATTGTTTAGTTTATTATGTTACTATTTGTAAATAAATATAGAAACGAAAAGTATTAAATAGAAAGTGATAAAAGGACCTGAAATAGAAGACGGACATAGGATTTCTAACGGCAGTCCGCTGAACCCGACATAGGACTAACCCTTAGCAGTTCTGATATCGGACTCACCTTTGGACGTCCTGTGACCAGTGGTTACATTACCAACGTTGCCTAGCAACGGGTAACCATTGGCGGGAGCAAAACTATTTTGTATGATTGTGGTGAAGGTCATCCACACCACTAACTCCACAATATAATCCCCTTAGCCTCATTTGATAAATTGTCTTTTTGTAAAAATAAAGGATACATTCGATAAGTTTCTTTTTTGCTCTTTTATCCATCACTAATTTGGCTAAACTGTTTTTGTTTGGGAAATTTTACTAATAGAATTGTGCTGTTACAATGATTTTGACATAGAAATTCATTACTTGTCAAAGTGATGAAAATAGAACAATGAACACAAACCCCAACGTGCCATGATCGTTAGGTAATCATTTGTTTAAAATTCGATTCCCGATTTAAATTACTGACAAGAAATATTATTATTATTCTCGTAGTTTTACGCAACCAAGGCTATTTTTATTTACATAAAAAATAAAATTAATGATAATTAAATTTATAAATTACAATAATTAGAATAAATTATATTTTTATTGTTATTTAATTTTAAAATTAATTAAATAAATAAAAAATTGCTTTAAATACATTTTCTTATCTAAAAAATCCTCCCTTTAAATCAAAATTTTATTTTGTTTTATCATATCAATTTACATTCATAAATTGCTAAACAAAGTTTGAAAATTTATACTTTTATTATTTTTGAAAACAGAATCAATTCAATTCTATTGGTATTTGGATGATAGAGGACATATGGTGTACACAAATAAATGCAGAACAAATTATCTGTAATGGAACTGAATTTATTAAATATGAACCACCGCTTGATATATTCGATTACTATTTTTGGGTTTATTTGGGAATATACATATTATTGATACTTGGGGCGGGTAAAATTAACAAGTTATTGATCAAAATTTAAATACATATTGAAATTAAGGTCTCATGTCCGGTCTTACGCTGGGCTTGCTAAGTCTTGACGCTTTAACATTGGAAATATTGATGAGAGCTGGAGCTGAGCCGGAAGCTAAATATGCTAAAAAGCTTTATCCAATTATTAAAAGGCATCATATATTACTAGTAACATTGTTGCTTGGTAACGCAGCTTGTGTTGAATCCATGCCACTTTTTCTCGATCGAATTTCCAATCCAATCACAGCCGTTATTGTTTCTGTTACAGCTGTATTGATTTTTGGAGAGTTAGTATCATTGATTTAAAAAATATTTCTATGATTATTATTGGCTGCTGAACTTTTTGTATTGATGACGTCCTTTGAATTGATATAATTATCATTTAAGACAAAATTGATTACATTATTCCAGGGATGGTAACCGGTTTCCAAAACCGGTTAACCGTTATTTTTTAAAATATTTCACTAACCATAACCGTAACCGAAAGAATATTCATAAATAAACCGGTTAAAATTAAAATGTATTCTACTCAATTTATTTTTTCTTCCTTTCATCATACGAATTAGTATTTCCTAAAGTTTGTGTCATACCCTTCATAATTATGGTTATTCTAATATTCTGCTGTATGACAATTTTGTGATTATTTGTAAAAAACGCAACTGCAAAATTTTAATTTCGAAAAGAGAAAAAACAAAAAATATAAAAAATGTTTATGTATAAGTATACCAAGATTAGTATATTATAAGTTTGGGTAATTATACAGTGACAACATCAAGATGAGTGCTTCGAATTTCAAAAACGAAAGCCTCAAACAACATTATGGAAAACAAACAGAAAATGCGAAACATCATCTCCTAATCGTTCAGTCAACTCAGATGTTATCTCATTTCCCGGCTGATCCCATAGTGTATTCTTTATTTTAAAACTATATATTTTTAGTTGTATAAGAGGCTAATTGTATATACACAAAATCTTGGATAAGAGCGACCTCGATAAAATGAATCTTTATAATAGCGACCCATTATAAAGTTCGCTTTTATCGATTATTCAGTATGTAGCTAGTATCGAATCGGAATTTTATCTAGGTCACGAATATATATATATATAAATTTTAACACACATATTTTTCCCTAGGGAGCCAATCAAAATTAAGTTTGTCACAATTTTCAAAATTTTTCTAAGTATTTGAAAACATTAATTTATGAAAAATTTTATATAGGTCAAACAAAAAATGATTATTTTTTCACAAATGAATACTCTTTGAAGTAAAATATGTTGAGGTATTTATGTTATACCGAATCTGTGCAAAAGAAATATTAATTCATGAAAATGCAATCTCTTATTCAATTTTACGATATGTATAATGGTTATTTATTTAATTTGTAACACCACAACCGTTGATTTAGCATATGTATCAATATTTTGTATACACAAATTCGGTCATTTTGCGGCTTGGGCAAAACATATACATAAATATTCAACTAAGTTTTCTGTTAATTAGTTTTGCTGACTCTTAATGTTTTATTAGAGTATAATATATTTACTTTCACTTTATATGATCTATCTAAAGACAGCTTTATGCTTGTTTTTTCGTTGAAAATATCTATGTTAAGTACTACATATAAATAAGCAAAGAAAAATTACAAAATTGAATAAGAGAAAAACGACAACCAAGTAAATCGAACAACATTGTACTATATATTTCGACTGTTTATAAGCCTATTTACATTAGCTAAATGAAAATAAGTAATATTTAAACAAATTAATTAGCAATAATCGTGCAAATTGTATCTAGATATTTCAAAAATAATGTTTTCAAATCATATAAACATTTTTAAAAATCAAAAACCTATTATCATTCTCTCAAATAAATTTTTATAAAATTAAATTTCCACCATATGCACGTTTAGCACGAGCAATGACCTAGGATATATAGAAACTGGCTTCTTTTCAAAAATATGACAGAAATGTCTATTGATTATTAAAAGTAAAATTTCAAGAATTAAGCTTGTTTGTCGGTAATTCTGGATTCTGTAGGTATTCTGTCTAAAATTGTGAATGACTTTTTTGTAATGACATTTTAAGTTACTGACTTTGATACTTGTCTTTTAATTCACCCCAAAAAACGTCTTTATTATAATTTTTATATTCTATGAATCGGTAGAACTGGTATGGAAAGCCGCTAAAGAACGCAACAAAAACATAATGAAACGTAGAGGCATGATAGATTCATACATGTGTGATTTCATAGAGATGCAAGGAGTCAGTGGAAAGGAAGTATTTGATAGTATTCTACAGGATATAACACTATTCTAGCCACACAATGAAATAAATGAAATTGTCTTGAGTTAAATATTGTATTTTAATTTTAAGTATTGCTTTGCAAATAAGACATAATGTTATCAAATAATGTTAAATTGTGTTCCATCAACTTTTAAAGCTTCCGTTTGATTCTTTATATTTTCTTCTCTTGTTTTTTGACCTTAGTTTAAAAGATTTAAAAAATTACTAACTACTTGTAAATTTAAAATTTAATTTAAGAAAACTTGGATAAAAATATGGAATTAAGAGGAAGTAATATCACTGGGAGTTGCTAGATTCATTGCCAGATTATTTAAAAATTCTTAGACAAAATTACATCATTATTTAAGCGTCCAAACAAGTGCAGAATGAAGTTGCTCACCAGAATATTTATTAGTAAATACCAAAATGAAATTATCAACTACTGGGCTAAACCGTCAGTTGACTGTTGTCACTTAAATTTCTTTTAGCAAAACATCATCTCTCACAAAGTTCAAAATAATGATATTGAAAAGTACATTTACGGGTCAGCTATTGGCTGTAGAAGGCATTAAAAGGCCGCGTGCGGCTGACAAGCAGAAATTCTACCATCTAAAATATAAAAATTACCATATAGTGGCAAAATAGTGTAAAAATTACGGTCGTAAGTCGGAAGGATGGAAAATCAACGAATGATTTATGCAAAAGTGCAAAATTTAGAAACCACTGATAGAAATAATTAATTAAAATTAAATTTTGTATAAATTTTAAAACAATTAGAGATTAAATGCATAATTAATTAAAATTTGGCTACAATGCACTTGAATAAATCACAAAATAGACTTCACATTTTGAATAGCTTTACCTTGATGTAGTTGATCTATTTCCACCAAATCTTTATAAATATTTATAATAAAAATAAACAATATATCTAGAGATTTGCGCTACAGTTTACTATTAAATGTGAACATGATTTCTTTATCTCTTTCATTAAAACAAATTTGAGTTTATCAGTATAATTTAATCCGAATTTTCACGATTAGTCAAATAAAAAAGTTTTGTTATTATATGATAATAGATCAATATAATTTTTAAGGATAATCACAAATTTACAACAGATTTTTTTCAAGTAAAAGTTAAAAGCCCTTTGAAGTTTGAATTAAATTTATTTATATTTTCAAATTATTGATTGTCACAAAGAATTTATTTTTGGAATTTTTATCATGGAATTATTGATTGTTTCTTGGGAGAAATTTTGAAAAAAATAATAAGTGTGAATGCTTACAAAGTAAAACATAATTTAAACTTCAGACTAATCAAGATTATATTATAATCAAAGGTTTTCTTTTACTGTAAAACCTCTTATAACTCTCCGGGGATTTCTTAATTTTCTTGAAAATAATTTTCACAACTAAACTACAACGACGAATTATTACAACCAACCATAAGAAAATATACAATCTTTAATTTGGTTGTCATTTAGGTGACCAAGATAAACCATGGGCACCAAATCAAATCTGTTCTGCTTGTTCAAACGGATTTTGCGATTGGGTAAATAAAAAGAAAGCTCCAATGCCGTTTGCCATACCAATGATATGGAGGGAGCCGAGAGATCATCATGAAGAGTTTTATTTTTGTAATCTAAACCTGACAGGATTTTCTACAAAATACAAAAACAAGATTGCTTATCCAGTCATGGATTCAGCACTCAGACCAGTGCAACATGGTGAAGAATTGCCAATTCTAATTCCCCCAGATGATGGTGTATATTCATCGAAGGCGAAGCGTTCCCCGGATCGTCAGCGGATCAAGATTACACATTGGAAGGTAGAAATTTCAAGCCAAACCTGTTAACCCAAGGACAATTGAATTATCTTGTTAGAGATCTATCATTGTCTAAGCAGAAAACAGAGCTTCTCGCCTCAAGACTACAA
The DNA here is from genome assembly GCA_022537955.1 of Schmidtea mediterranea. Taxonomy (NCBI): domain Eukaryota; kingdom Metazoa; phylum Platyhelminthes; order Tricladida; family Dugesiidae; genus Schmidtea; species Schmidtea mediterranea. Next base: position 38,678,793 of record CM039679.1, read on the forward strand.
GAGAACAATTTACTTGACAAAAATGTTTGTATCAGTTACTAACAAAACCGAAATATTAATTTAGCAACATTCCTTACAGTAGATGGTGCTCTCTGTTATTGTCATCCATGATATACATGGACTATTCACAAAATTGTCTCAGCCGTATACAACATTTGACTGGCGTCTCTTCATTGATTCATTGCATAGAACCCTGAAAGCAGTACTTTTGCATAATGGAAATGTCAAGCCATCCATCCTTATTGCCCATTCTGTCCATCTAAAAGAGACATATGACAATATGGATATACTACTTAAGGCAATCATCAATGGAACACCTGCAGAGATTTTAAAGTTTTAGGTATGTTAATGGGTATACAAACAGGATTTACAAAATATTGTTATTTCCTTTGCCTATGGGACAGTCGTGACAAAACGGAACACTACAGCAAACGTGACTAAAAATGCATTGCCGATGATTACAGAAGCAAATTTGACAAAGCATTTCTCACAATCAAGGTCACCAAGAAATATGATTTTACAAATGAAACTCTTCAATATACAGAAAGATTAATGAAAACATTTTTCAAATATAGAAGCCTTATTGACGATCTCAATAAAACACTCAATTATCATCAAAGAAATGACAATGCTGAAGAATTTTGTATAAAAATCAAATTATAATTTGATATTTAAATTTTTTTAAAATATTTTATGTTTTCATCTTTTTTTAATAGAAAATGTGGAATTATTAGAAAGTTTACAGTAATAGAAACTTGCAGAAGGGCTTTTAAGCAACATTTTAAATGATGATTTTTTAGGATGCGATGAAACAATAAACATGGAAGTAGAAAGATGAATTTCAAAAGGAGGCCGTTGAAATTTATCTGTTTCTTCTGATTGCAATTTAATGAAACTAAAATATCGAACTCAACGAACACCCTGGGATGGTCTATGAGTGTGGAAACACTAAAACGGATGATTGCAAATGGAGAAACACGTAGCATTGCTTAACATAAAAATACACATTTAAGGCTGCTTGTAAGCAACATCCGTTTTTAAAATTAAATTTTCACATTAATTGAGCTTCAAAAATAATGTAAAAAGAATATTGTTTATTTGCGATTTCACTTATCTTCATTTCGATTTCAACTATAGATTTTCTATTCAACACAAATTTTCGGCCCTACCTGATTTTAATTTGGCTATCTAATTGAAATTAATTAAGATAATTAATATTTGATTATTTTTATGTTTATTCTAGAATTATTCCTCAAGCTTTTTGTAAAAGATACGGCTTGGCCATTGGATTTTATATGCGACCGTAAGCTGATTTAAATTACGTTAATTTAGACAGTTTTTTGAAAAATAAAAATAACATTTATTATGTCGTTTGTTTTTTAGAGTCGTTTATTTCATGATGGGGATCACTCTAGTAGTTGGGTATCCGATTTCTAAACTGCTTGATTGTATATTTGGTCATGATAACAGTAATTACTATCGACGACCACAACTGAAAGCTTTGATTGATCTTCATGGGCCAACTGGACTGATTGTTAAATCATACGAAAGAAAATCTTACCGTAATTCGAGGCAATTCGAAAATGATGAAGAAGAATCAAGTCGGGAATTAAATTTCTTTTAAAATTTCGAAATCTTTTCATTAAATGTAATGAAAAATGTAATTTTTATATATATAGTTTACGAGAGGTTATCAATAACAGCAATGATCATCATCTTTCAATTGAAGAAGTCAATATCATAAAGGTTTGGATCATAGTATTTCTGTAGAATATATATGAATAAATAAAAATAGATAATTATAGAATAGTATTGTATAAGCTTGAGTATAATGAACGCTTTTTATATACCTTGCCCCTCTCAAACCGGAGTAAGTACTACACACTACTACAAAAATACTCAATTTTTATGCTGAACGAAAGTATTTGTAATTTTGTAATTAAACTTGCTAATAACTCTCACTTTACTGCTGGGGTCATTTTTGCTCCATCCTAAATTTATTTGTTTTCCAGCCTTTTATAATTTGGTCTTAAGAGGCTACAAATTAATAAAAATATTTAGTACCGGAAAATTAATATAATGAGTAAAATTGATTGTTTTTATTTGTTGTCATAAAATGAGCCATTGCTATTATTTGTGATTTTTATTTTGGTATTGTAATAATGAAAATTGCATAAAGGACATTTAAAGTCGAATGTTACATACTACTGACAAGAAATGCAGTAAGCTAAATTATTTAAATTTGAATATTTACTCTAATTTTACTAAAGTGAAAAATTTTAAAATTATGTAGTGTGTAATTATATACTAAATTTTGAAAATCAAATAAATTAAATATTTATTTATTCATTTTTGTGCATTTATTTACCGGTTAAAAATTAAAAATATTTATTTTAATCATTAATTTACTAAATTGAAAAATTTTAAAATTGTGTAGTGTGTAACGTTTCGTAAAACAATTGCTGGATATTAGGAATGGGATAATGGAAATCGACAGATCTTCACAATGTATTACATTGCCAGCAAACCTTTGTAAGATGACATCAACTAAAGACGAATTGATTCAACAAGTTTTCCCAAATATCACGAGAAATTACAAAAATCATCACGTGCAAAATTAGCCGCTACCAACAATGATGTGAATGCCATCAATTTCACAATTCCAAGTGGAATACCAGGCGAAGCGACAACATATAAGTCTATCTACACAGTGATGAATCAAGAAGAAGTTGTCAGTTACCCAACGGAATTCTTGAATTCACTGGATTTGACAGATATTCCACCGCACATTTTAATATTGAAAATAGGAGTGCCTATCATTCTTCTCCGAAACATCAATCCACCACAACTTTGAAACGGTACGAAACTTTCGGTAAAGAAAATTATGAAAAATGTCATCGAAGCCACAATTTTGAATGGCAAATTCAAGGGAGAAGATGTACTGGTACCAGGAATTCCAATGGTCTCAACAGATATACCATTTGAATTCAATAGTTTACAGTTTCCGGTGCGGCTCTCTTTTGCAATGACCATGAACAAAGCACAAGGACAATCGCTGCAAGTGTGTGGAATATATATGTGTTTCTCACATGGACAACTGTATGTGGCCACTTCACGTGTGGGAAAACCTTCCGACTCTTTTTTATAATTTTGTTTATCTTTATTCCATTCAGATCAGTAGTTTCAAACCTGAGAAAAATTGCCCCTTTTGGGTAGAAAAACTAATGGAAAGGGAGCGGCTGGCTTTTATAAAAACATGCTAAATTATAAAAAAGTTTATGCTATGATTGGTTAAGTATATGTTAGCTGGATAATATTATAAATTAAATCAAATATAAATTGTTTGATAGTAAAGCTATTTTTACAAGTAAAATTTCTTGTTTGTGCTTAATTTAACCCCTTGAGATCTAGTGTGCATAATTATACACATCAACTTAATTATTTTGTTAGAGAACTAGGATCAATATTTTTAATCATGATTCGATTATTTGTTGTTGTTAATACTTATAAACATAACCTAAAATTTCTGTTAGTGTATGTCAATTTGTTAATGAGATACTCTATAATTAAATCATGTTCGATCAATTTTTAAAAGCACATGGTTAATTTTATTTAATTTTATTTTTTACACAGAACGTGTAACTAAAATAAAAATATTTATACACAATAATGTAGATATAGCAGCCATGTGTTTTTTGTTAACTTATATTCAAAATTTAACAATACAATCGATTAAAAAACTAAGTTCATAATTATGCACATCATTGTTTTTTAATAACAAATACAAGAAAAAATATATTTTGTTTTCCTTGTACCTAACTGAACCAAATATATTAAAAATTATTTTTTATCTCAAGTAAAAATAATTTTTTTGAAAAAGATTGTGAACCCTGATTCAGATCAATGATTTGTTTTCAATTTAATTTGAATTTCGGTACAAACAATTTTTAATGGCTTTAAGAAAAAAGACGGTAAAGAAATATCATGTTAAATAGAAAACAAAACATCAATCTATAATCTGGAATGGAAAGGTGAAGAATATTAAGGACGTTAATGTAAGATTAAAAGCTATTCCACATGCAATTTAGTTAAAAATTATTCAAATAATAATTTATGATAAAAATAAATTGTGGACTTTATCGTGTATTATATAGAATTGCCAGATGTTCAAAGAAGCTGTGATAGTTTCCTGTTTTAGGACTTCTTTTTCGGTTTAAGAAAATGAAACAGAACACGGTTTTGGTAACTACTTCTTTTGTTCAAGAATGTTTTTCTTTATTTTTTTCACTATTTTAATAAATATGTTAACATAATTCAAAAAGTAATACTAATCACAAAAAACTAAAATTATCATTATAATTTCCATCCTATCATATATTTTTTTACTTATCCTTGTTTTGTCCAATTGTTTCAGTGACGGTGTCAATATAACAGAATGGTACAAGGAGAAAAATCCTTAACAGCTACATAAGTAAATTCATTTTGAAAATACACAGTGCCCTGTTTGATGCACTTGAAGAGGCAAAGGAAAAATTAAACTTTGGATTTAGAATAGCAAGTTATGGTTCAGTGATATGGAGCCTAAACATGTTCAATTCAATGAGAAAGTGAACTGTTTTACAAGATTTTGGACAGTTTTTAAGCGAAGTGGTTGAAACTATAAAAGTATAATTCAATTTCAAAATAAATGGCTTTGGGAATTAAGTTATAGGAATTTATTCAGTTTGATACAGAAAGTGACCAACAGGATTACTATGTATACCTAATCATAATATTAATGCCAAAAAATTTTCCCCTAAAATACATCTTATTTGATTGTGTCAATTTTAGTGAGTATATTTTAGAAAGATCAAAATAATGTTCCTCAGCTAAATTCCCAATATTTAATTATTTTTGTTTAAAACTTATCGTCCGAAAATTTGTGAATATCAATATAACATCTGATTCAAAGTCAAATCAAAATAAAATGTAAAAAGTAAATTAAAATTCTATCTTGCTATCTTTTTAAAATTTTGTGCTAATCTCGAAAAATACCGAGATATTGTTTTTTGTTAAGACGTACCTCGAAAAATAAAGATTTTAAAAAACAGATATAAAAACGATAAACAATAAACATTTTCATAAAAGAATAAATGTTTTCTATGAGTTTTAATAATACTTTAAAAGAGAATAATGATGACGGGAGCATATTAACGAAAGTAAAATTTGTTCAAAATGTGAATTGAAATACCTTTAATAATTCAGCAAGAAAACAACTGATATTCATAAACTTTGAATTAGAATAATATTTGTTTTATTTCTCTAACGAAAAGCTTGTTTAAGGATTCTTAGTTTGATTTTTGGGTGACTTTAATTGTTGAAAGAGTATGTTTTTTAAAATACATCTAATAGTATCCAGAAAAAACCGTGATTTTTATTATTAGAATATGATGGTCCTGGAAAAATAATTGTGAAAAGACATGATTGGAGCTACGTGATAAAAATGTCAACAGTAAAAATAAAAATAAAAACAAGAAATATAGAATGGCTAAAACAATTTTAAAAGTAAAGATAGATTTTAAAAGGAAGGGGTGTAAGATGTATTTAAAAATATTATTATATATTCGTATGTTTATGGTATGTTGCAATTGTATAATTGCTTTGCTTAGAATATTATTTATATTTAGGAAAATTCTCCACATATATTAGATAGGGAATCGTTTTTGTTTAAATAATACATAGTTTGAAACGACTTATGAATAAAGTTAAATCTTCTTATAATAATAGACAGCACAAAATTTTCACTTGATAAAGTCTAAGCAGAAAGTTTGTGTTGAATATAATAAAATATAATTTGATCTTTTGTCAAAGTTAAATAAATTATATTATAATGTCTTAATTCTACGAATGGCAGCACAATGACACTTAAACTCCAATTATTTACAAATTTTATGCTTTCCCAATTTCGATATTCATAGTTTCAAAATAAAAAAATGAATTAAAGAAATTTGTTTGTTTATTTAAACAAAACTTTGCATGCTGTAATTATTTGGTCGATATTTTCTAAATATAACTTTTTAGTCAATTTCAATCTTTTAAGGTTATTTCTTACTTTGTTTGTTCTAATCCTTATCATTGATTAAAAAAATGTCGAAAAAACTAATAATATTGTAAAATCCTCACATATATCTGGAATTTGATAGTTTTACTTAATTTAAGAGCCTGAAATTTATTAAAATATCTGTTTAATTTCAAGAGGTTAATTTTATCGTTTTAAAATTACATTTTTACATCACTTGAATAATTTGAGTGTATTTGAATGTGTTTATTTCTCATTTCACATGCTGACAAATAAACATAAATTTTCAATCCATTATCAACATTTTTATTTTAATGTAGAATTTTAAAACAATTATTGAGTTACCTTAGCCCAGTGTTTCCCAAACTTTTGGTACTGCGTACCCCCTTGATCATTTTCATTATATAATGTACCCCTTTGCTTTAAAATTTTATATATAATGATTAAATTTTTTTATAATATCTTTTTTAAAATATACGTCCTTTAAATTAATAGCATTAATGAAACATTAAATACTTTTATAATAGAAATAATGTAAAATAAAAAATACTATAATTAATTTATTGTAATTAATGAGAAGGATGAAATTGCTTATGCTGAGATAATAATTCACCAATAATTTAGTTCTCTGTTAGTTTTTAATCTTAGATGAGATTCATTATCTAAAAGCCTATTTCTTTTTTCGATTTAATATCTACAAATGTAGAAAAAGCAACTTCACATAAATATGATGTTGGAAAATGAAAGTCGCATTTCAGGGTCTTTTCTGATAAAGAAGGATATGTTGATTGTAAGTGTAACCAGAATGATGGCAAAGAGCATTTCATATGCTTATTTTTCAAGAAACCATCTGAAGATATTTCTAATAAGTTCTCTTCTTCTGCATGTGATACTCCTTCTGGCATCGATGTTATATTAATATCAAATGGATATCTTATCCATTCTATATTTTTCTTTAAATCAGTGAAAAGCTTGAAGATCGCTTCTAAGCTCAAATAATCGATTTAATATTTTTCCTCTCGAAAGCCAACGAACATCAGTATGAAAAAGAAGTTGAGTATGGTTATTTCCCATTTCTTCACATATTTCCGTAAAAAACCGTGAATTTAAAGGTCGGCCTTTAATATAGTTTATAATTTGAATACTTTCATCTAAAACTTTCTGCAAATCATTGGGCATTTTCGTGTTGCTAATGCTTCTCTATGTATGCAGCAATGTGTAAATATAGAATTTGGTGCTACATTCTGAATTCTTGTAACGAGGCCTTTATGAATACCAAGCATGATTTTTGCTCTATCTATGCTTATTCCAACACATTTATTCCAATCAATTTTATGTTCTAATATAAATTTAGTTATAAGATCAAAAATATCTTCTCCTGTAATGTGACCTGATAAAGGTAGACAAAATAAAAGCTTATCATGCATTTCCTGATTTTTTTCAAATCTTATATAAGTCATAAGATTCGCAAAATTTGCAATATCAGTTGACTCATCAACTCGTAATGCAAAATAACGACTCTGATAAATATCCAATAATAGCAAATTCTTTACATTATTGGACATTTCAGTGATTCGTTGATGGACAATATTGTTAGAAAGTGGCATTCGTTGAAAAAGTTTCTTTGCATCATCACTGATCAATTTTTCAGCCATTAGTTTACCTGCAGGTTTAATCAGAGTTTCACCAACCGTATCGGCTACATCACATTCGCGATTAAAAGTGAAACCCGATATGAGACTTCTACGATTTTTTCATTATCACAACCTGTAAATCCGGCAATACTTTTTGAGACCGATGTAAATTTTTACATAAATTTTCAAAAAAATTAAATGATTTATCCTTGTATTGATTATGATTTTTTTCAAAGTGTCTTTATAAATTTGAAAGCTTCATGCTTTCATAAACTAGGCATTGTTCGCAAATAACACATAATGGTGTAGGTTTATTTTCATCACCTTCCCATGTGAATCAAAATTTAAGATATTCTTTGTCATATTTACGAATTTTTTCAACAATTTTTTGATTGATGTTTTAAAATTCGTAGTTGATTCTGTCTGGTTTGTTTTAATTTTGAAATCATTATTTTCTTGTTCTTCATTACTTTGAAAGTTCCAGATATGAGCCAACGATCCATAATGTTAAAATTAGGAATATAAAAAAATATTCGGCGTGACTATCAAAATCAATAGGACCTAAAAATCTAAAAACAAATTTTTTCTGGTTAATATCTAAAATTAAAGTTGAAATAGAATTATTATTATGAAACAGTGGAATATATTTATAAAATCATTCTAAAAATAAATTTAAAACTAAGCGATTTACATTTTAATTACATTTATATAAAAGATTTACTTTATACTTTGATTTTTAAACTTAGTTTATTTCTAAAAATATGTTATTGATTCAAAAATATAAACAATAAATAAAAAACAAGATTATATTTATATTTTTCTGTATTAATAAAATTTTAATAAGACATTTTAATCTAATTAAATTTTTTTTATTTTTTAATATTTAGATAATAGAAGATTGAAAAGACCTGCGTACTCCCAAAAAATCATTACCCCCAAAAAATCCATCGCGTACCCCGGTTTGGGAAACACTGCCTTAGCCTATTAATTACTCTTGAATCAAATGTGCTCTTCGTAAATCAGTCAACCAAAACCCTAACACTAATTTTAACGTTGAAAACCTTGATTTCAAAAAATCAGATCTCATAAACATGATGGTGAAAGGATGTGTATTCCCCCCTACCACCCCAACAACGAAATTCCAAGAGAACTGCCATTGTTTGGGAACATTTACCAAGCCCATGACAGGGGGACATTGAAGTGTTACTTAAAGATTTTAAAACTTTATGAAATTAAAAAAATTAAAAAATTAATTTTCACTGCTATTACAGGAAAATTAATAAAAACATAACCAATGAATCTGCTTACTAAAGGAAAATTGTCCAGACTATGCTGAAAAAAATTTTGAAGTAAAGTCAAATTAGTTTTGGATTATTTTTCTTAATTTGAATACAAATAATATATAATGTGTCATGTAAAAAGAGGTACCAAGCAAGTCGTGGAAGAAGGTAAAGGCAAGAGAATCGTTTGAAATGAGTCTCTAAATTCTAGGGGCCTCAAAATTAAGCATACAAGCACTATTAAATGGTTATTTCACACTTTTATTTAAAGCCCTCTTGTTTGGCGTAGTTATACTTTTGACTTGCTCATTTTTGTCGATGCATAACTAACTGCCGACACAGATTTGACGCTATAAATATTACATTTAGAACTTTTGGGTTTTTTATTTTACAATTCAAATAACCAAAACGTTTATTTATCTCACAAACTCACAAATTGAAACACTATTTGCACATTTCTTTTAAAAAGTAATTTGTTTAACGTGAAAGCAGATAGCCCAATAGATGATCACTTTGTCTGGAATGTTAAGTTGACTTAAATTTATATCTGAAGTTTATTTCATTTGCTTCACTGTCTTCCACTGGATTTGCTTCAAATATTTCTTTTTGTGTACTTTTCGTTGGCCAACTGGAAATTCCTCTCGTTTTCAGCTTTCTATACGGTTTTCCGACAACCATTTTAATCGTTATTAAACCATTATTCCCGAATTTTGGGTCTAATTGCCTTTAATATCCGGAGTAATTGCTTTCGAAATGCTAAATTGACTCGGTCAGTTCTTGTCGTAATTTAGCCTGAATTCAATTAATTGTTTTTTTACTTCCTGAGATCTACGTAAAGCTCGGGTTTACCATTGTTTCAGGCTTTCATTAGCTCGGGTTTTCCATTAGTGGATTAATAAATTTTAATTAGTCTGTTTTTTGCTTATAACTTTTCCTGGGAACCCTAACTCAATTTTTATTATTATATTTGTGCTTGTCTCTAGATTTGGCGTTCAACCATAACTGTTTCCCTGATCAATATTAATTTTCAAATTTTATAAATTTTAATTTTTTTGTGTTCTTTAATTATATTTTATGTTTTTGACCAGTTGTTACATGATCTCAAATTTTACACATGAAAATTTATTAGCCAGTTGTTTTAAAAAGTTTAAAAGTTTAAACAAAAGTGTTTAAATTTTTAAAAATTTTTAAAATCTATAAATTGTAAATAACAGATATTTTTGTTTATCTTTGATTATTGATAATAAATTAAACAACAATTTCGGAAATTAAATTATGAAGAGGACTTTTGAAAGCGGCTTAGGTTGTTCGTTACGTTAAATTTAGCGAATTGTATTTTATAGTGGAAGAACGTTTTATTTTCTGATAAAATTTCCGAAAAAACTAGCAAAGAAATTGCCTGCTCACTTATTGTATCTTTTCAAGGACTAGACTTTGAATTTTCAAAAGTTTATTGTGCAAGGATATAATAATGTAGTCAATATGACTGAATAATGTAAAGGCGTACCATCACTTCTTTTGCTCAAAGTTTTAACAGTGCGGAGTTGACTCAGTAGAATCAAAAAAAGAAGCAGTACAAAAAAACGAAAGGTTTTAAAAAGAACATATTCGCGAGATGTTTTTACACATTTCAAAAACTAGACGGTTCGCGAGAATAGATGCTGATAAACCAGGAACCCTTCATTTAAAATTCTTACGTCCAGACATATAAAATTTGAATAAAGATTCTGGTTTCATTGCATCAAACAAAATTAACTCTCTAAATTCAGAAACCAACATTGACAAAGTGATTTTGACAAACCTATTGAAGATATAAAAGAAATTAAAATGAGTATACGGTTCTTTCAAAGTCAAAGAAAATTCCAGCAGTTAAAGAAAGTGTTTCAGAATTTGCAAAAATCACAGAATAAGAGATCAAATATCTACAGAAACATATTTTCTCAACCACATTTTCTACGAGATCACCGATTCAACAATATGTGGATTTATTAGAAGATTTAAAGCTATTTCCTCTATATGCAGCTTACTCGAAGTTCTATGGAAATTTTATGAAATAGAAAAGAGCTTAGATCAAGCAGGCAATAATTTTAGAGAATAAATAAACAAATCAAATTGTTGAACTAAATTTCCAATTTTAACCACTTGCGCTATGATTTAATTTTCGGTAGCTGGGCCGCGCTCTACTATATATGTAAAGTATCGTAAGGCATCGACGTCTCACCGCGTCAGCGAGCCGACGTTGCACACACGTCGTTTTTGTTTTTGCGACAAATGGTACCGACGTGGTATACACGTCACTTGCGGTTTTGAAAAAATCATCAAGGCGTGCCTGGCACGTCAATATAGCGCAAGTGGTTAAAAGCTGAACAAAACCGTCAGAGCTTTTAAAACAAATAGTTGAAATATGTTTTCTAAACATTTATCCAAATATTATAAGGGCTTCTTTTGATTTTCACATCTGATTTCTTTTCATGTTTCAATGACATGAAATTTTTTTATGTCATTTATCCAAATATTGTTACTGTGAGTGGAATATATTTTACATTGCCATTCAGCGTAGCAGTGACAGACTGAAGTTTCAATGTAGTCTAACGCATTACAAATTATTCACTATCAACAATGGTATGGCGACGCTAAATATTAATTGCGATATTGCAAGAAATTTAGACTATTTTGAATTATTAAGACTCGAAAAACGCTTATTAAATTTTAATTTATTTATTAATTTAGTTTTTGTTTTTTGATATTTTAAATCAAATTTCTTTTTATTTTGAATTATTAAATTTTAGGTCAACAAAAACGTAAAATGTTTAATTCTTTCAGCAGTAGGAAGCTGCATATATTAGTTGATTTGGGCCTTCAAAGTGCTCTTACATGCTGTTGTTGCTAGACATATTGTTAATTTTACATGTTCAATTTTACAATTATTTAATACAACCTTCATCTATATATATATATATATGCCTTTTTTGATTTAGTAGTGATATTGACTTACTAAATTATTCTCTTCAATTCTTTCATGATATAGGATCCTCTCTGTTTCATTTCAACGCCACTTTTCACTTTTATCAGTGCATATTTATATGATATCCTTTTCTCTTAAAAAAGAGTTGTATGAATGAGAATCGAATACGTTTGCTGAATTCTTTATATATTTAAGAAATATAAATTATTCTTTATTATTAGGGTGCCTTAGATTTGACGACAATGACAGCCAAAGATGCATTAGTACCCCTGGATCATGTCTTTATGTTATCAGACAAGGCCATATTAGATAAGCAAACAATTCATCAGGTTTGGGATCCACAATTAAATATTTCGAGAAATTATGTTGATAAATCCAGATCCTCCTAGTAGCTCATTCTAGAATTCCTGTGTTTATGGGATCTGAGAGACGATTAATTCAAGGAATTCTACTAACCAAAATGTTAATTCAATTCAATTCATCGGAAAACATAAAAATAGAACAATTAATTCATAACAATAAATGCTTTCAGCCCTTAAGATATGTTACAGAAACGACCCCCCTTTATGATCTTTTGCAGTTATTCAAAACGGGAAAAAGTGAATATAAATATAATATTTATTACACATCTCAGATAAATTGCAAATATTTTTCATTAAGCTGGTCATATGGCTGTTGTGGTTAAAAATAACATTGCAGATGAACAATTGGATGCATTGGAACGCTTTTATTCTATTGGCAATAAAATATCTTCAAATTTGGTTTCAGTTTTTCCACCGGTATACGCTTTTTAATAATAATAATAATAATAATAATAATAATAATAATAATAATAATAATAATTATAATAATAATAATAATAATAATAATAATTAATAATAATAATAATAATAATAATAATAATAATAATAATAATAATAATAATAATAATAATAATAATAATAATAATAATAATAATAATAATAATAATAATAATAATAATAATAATAATCGTTATGTATTGTGAAAACATCTTTGTTTAATTCAAAATTTGTATTCATTAAAAATTCAAAATTTATTCAAATCAAAATTATATCTTCCATATTTACGAGTATTCAAACAAAATTAACAACAGAATTTATTTTTATTTTAAAATTTAATTTTCTTTAAAAAATATAAATTTAAACAATTAAAGTAATTTAAATTTAATTTAATTTAATAATTAATAATGTTTAATATTTTAATAATTAATATTTAATAATTAAAATAATAATTTAAAATCAGATATTTTAAAATATTTTTATCTAATTTATCAAAAGTTAATTTAAATCTTATTTTTAATTTTAATCATTTTAAAACCTAATATTATGTCCGTTGATAATTATGCCTAAATATCCTCACAATAATAATAATAATAATAATAATAATAATAATAATAATAATAATAATAATAATATTAATAAAAATAATGACTGTAATAATTATAAAAGTGATAGTAATAGTTATATTGATAATAGCGATAATAGTGTAAGCATAAGTATAAAACATTGATTCCTTGGTAGCAACCTAAATTAATATAACAGATAAGTAAAAAACAAAATATACATTTTACTCAAATTAATAATTATATTGTTGAAAAAATTTTCGATTACTAAATAAACCAATCAAAAACAATAAAGTGAATTTTAATGAAAATCAGAACGGATTTTGGTACTTTCTCATTGATGAAATGAATTCTGTAAGAAACTGAATCGAAAATAATCGAAACTTTTTTCAACAATATAATGATTACTTCGCAGCAAGGTCTTCTTTTGTTATTTATATTAATAATAATAATAATAATAATAATAATAATAATAATAATAATAATAATAATAATAATAATAATAATAATAATAATAATAATAATAATAATAATAATAATAATAATAATAATAATAATAATAATAATAATAATAATAATAATAATAATAATAATAATAATAATAATAATAATAATAATAATAATAATAATAATAATAATAATAAAAGTAAATTGTGAAGATTGATAATGATAAACATTTATGTATTGAATTAAGTTATTGTGACTTCAGAAATTAATAATTGCAGTGTATTGCAGTAACATAAAGGCTTTCATCTATTAATGTAACTTTAGAATTTTAATGATGATAGTTTTTAAATTTATTTATTATCTTAATTTATAATTTACTATTAAACCTATACTTTTTATGAAAACTATTAATAGACTGTGTGTATATGTAAAAATTTATAATTAAAATATTGTTAAATAATAAAACAAAATAATAATTTAAATTCTTAAAATGATTGTATAAAAATATTAAAAATAAATGGTATCGATTTTCAGTAATCCGACAAACAAGTGTGAGAAAAATGAAATCGAAATGAAAATAAAATAAAAAACATCAATAAAAATAGGACTAAGTTGTTCTTAATAAGGAAGTACGCATTTAATAGAAAAACAGAAGTAAAATAGGAAAATGAAATTACGTTATCTCAACAGCTCATGCAAGATAGTAAACAGATCAAAGGAAGAAGACACTTTTTATATTCTCAAGTCTAGTTTGAAATGACAGAAAGATTGACCGGATGTTGCTAGGCGATGGCAATTAAAAAATCAAATATTACAAAATTATTTACACGTTCCAATGAAGGGTAAACTATAAAAGAGAGAGACAAATTTCAGGCAGCAGAAGATAAATTTGGAGAAAACTACAGAAGCGGAGAAACAGTTAACTCATAATTTATCATAATTTAGAACAGTGATTATTGGAAACACGGTTTTACAGTGATAAAATAAAGCGGAGCCAGAAATTGAAGTACCCAGTCAATCGGTAAAAGGATGTCGAGAAGATTCAACCGAGGTGGTCTAGAGATCATTGTATTGAGATATTGTTGCAATAAGCCCTGAGTTTTGAGTGGTGGACTCATTATGTAATTGCAATTTCAGAAATCATATCGCTTTTATTTGTAATAGTCAATAAACATTGGTAACATCTAGAATCTCTTATTGTTGTTAATAAAGCAAGATACGGATGAAGTCAGATCAATAATTTGAAATTTTTGATTTCGCCGACAAAACGTAGCAATATATTTGATTTTGAATCCTTTCAGTTAATAAAATTAGTAGCCGTATTAACTGAAAGAAAGTACAAAAAATGATAAATGTCATAACTATAAACTGATATTTTAACTAAATTGAAGGTTTCACCTCAAAACACTTCTGACAATATCTAAGAATAATTTTCAAAGAGTTTGTAAGATATCAATCGAACAGACATTTACCAGTAAATAGATTTGAAAGTCAAATTCAACTATTAGAATAAATACCATAATATTGAGTTTTGAAGACCACCGGTAAAATTATTATATAATATTTTTAATAATTTATTGTTACTATTTGCTGTTTTAACATTGAAGCAAGTTTTATGAACCCTAATAACCGTAAAAATATATTGTAAATCAATTATTTGATACTTTGACAATGTAAATCTCAAGTGTAAATTGACCTAACATCAAACACGTTTAATAACAAGATTTTTCTGACATTTCCTTCTTGTTAATATGCAAATTCTACTATAATAATATTATCCATGCTTTCTTCATTCAATGATTAATAAATTATTAAATTTGCTAATTTCTTGAACAAATAATAATTATCAGATTATTTAATATTTCAAACTGTAATTTATCAAATTATTAACCGAAATAAATAAAGCTATAATTTAAACAAATGTATTTTAGAAATATTACATTAATAAAAATAAATAACAATTACAAAAAAACTACTAGACAAAATTTAATAAATTATGAGTCATTCCATTAAGACAAGTTGATTTTGAAATTTCATGTTGATTAAAAATAATTTTTATTTATTGTAATTAATTACGGACTGGTTCACAAATCTCGTAAATTCATTATTTTAATTGTTGAAGTTCAGAAGTTCATTATTCTAATTCCGTAATTTTTTAATTTGGAATTTTTATTAGACAAAATCTTTCAATTTAACAATATAAAACACAAATTTTTGGTCTGGTTACTCTTCAATTACGAGTTTTATTTTATTTTTCAATTAACCCGCAAACGATTTTTTTGGACAAAAATGTCCATTTTGTTTTTTTAGTGACGTTCTCTTGGAAACTGAAAAACACCCTGCTTTGTGAATCTATGACTTTGTCAATTTTTTATGCTTTATTCAAGTAAAACTAGCAGACATTCATAACTACTAAAATAAAAAAGTTATGACAAGTTATTCTGTTTTGAGAAAAAATGGACATTTTTGTCCAAAATTCATTGTGTATTAGTTTTTAGCTTTTTCAGTTGACAATTCATGTCATATTTTCTGGCATAGGCGTTAACTCATTTCAACAAATACTGGCGTTAAAATGAAGCTGCTCAGACTTTTTTAAACAATTATTGTGACTGGCTGACACTATGATATGTTTATCACATGATGGCGGATGGAGTTCTTACAATAGAGTTCATTGATTACATATCTCTCCATCTCTGCTTTGGCAGGAATGGTCTTCCATTAACCACTCTCTGACCATAAGTTACTTTAGCCTACACACAAGAGAAATTTAATGTAGTATCCGTCTCATCAACATCTTCAAAACAGTTCTGCATTCATATTAGTTAGCTTATTCGCTCTCGTCTATTTTGTGAAGTAGGCAGACTATACCATTTTACACTCATGACATTGGTACTCTGTTTGTCTCTCTCTACTCATCCCCCACAACCTCATTTCAGGTATCAAGTAATAATGCACGTGACACTTTTGATATTGGAACCAATGAATGTCTCACATAATAATATTCTCTCGCGATCTTTCTCACCTGGATTTGTTCATGCGTTTGTCTGCACTTTGTCATACTCTCATTATAAGTGTGTGAGTGTCGTGTTAGAATACAACATTTATACTAGTAGAGTAGAGGGTTTGCTACTACATAAACATATCACAATTGACATGAGTTCTCATCCACGAGCGGCAAAAGCATTTGCTCTACGTGCTATCCTAGGAGAAAGTTCTAGTAGCAGTAGTGATAATGAAGTTGTGCTGGAAGCTGACGATGTACATGAAATCAAAAGTAATGACGAAGAACAGCTGTCTTATGACGATACTGAAAGTTAGGATGCTGACAATCTGCAAGTTGAAATCAATCCAGCTGATCTTCATGAACAAGATGATATCTTGTTGAGACAAATCAAGAAGGATCAAAGTTGTATAACAACCAATTTACAACGCTCTCGTTAAATGAGTTGAATGCTTTTCTTGGCATTCTCATTCTTCGAGGAGTATATCGTGCTGCTGGAGAAAGTATAGATGAATTATGGTCAGTTGAACATGGACGTTTTATCTTCTGGAATACTATGTCTCTCAATCGATTTAAACTTATCCGACGTATTCTGCGGTTTGATAATCTCGACACAAAAAAAGGAAGGCTGTTACGTGATAAATTGGCAGCTGTTAGATTGCTGATCGATAATTTTGTTGAAAATAGTCAAAAGTGTTATATTCCCGGTG
The DNA here is from genome assembly GCA_022537955.1 of Schmidtea mediterranea. NCBI lineage: Eukaryota > Metazoa > Platyhelminthes > Tricladida > Dugesiidae > Schmidtea > Schmidtea mediterranea. Next base: position 38,696,251 of record CM039679.1, read on the forward strand.
AATCTGTCACTATATACGACCAACTTTATCCATACCGTGGACGTTGCAAATTTGTTCAATATATGCCCTCTAAACCATCCAAATACGGCTTGAAATTTTGGGCTGTTTGTGACTCACAAAACTATTATTGCTGGAATCTACGTTTTTATATGGGAAAAAAAGATGATCGGGATATGCAAGTGTCGTACGGTGAATATATAACAATGGATATGTTGCAGGGACTATATGGTAGTGGAAGAAATGTAACGTGTGACAACTTTTTCACATCATTGAATTTATCAAAGCGATTGCTCCAAAACGGTATCACCATGGTAGGCACCATTCGTGCATCGAGGCGTGATATACCAAAGCATTTGACGAGGTACCAGGGGCGTGAAGTTTTTTCAACTATTGAATTGATAACAACAAATACAGTAGATCGTAGAGATAAAGCCTTGTTGGTTAGTTATGTTGCTAAAAAGAACAAAGTTGTCAATATCTTATCTACTGCTCATAACAAAATAACTGGATATGTCGGTTCAAAGCATAAACCGGACGTACTTCTCTTTTATAATGCTACAAAAGGTGCAGTTGATGCAATGGACGAAAGAGTTGCAACATATACTACAAAGTTTAAATGTCGAAGATGGCATGTGGCATTCTTTTGTAATATATTAGACATCTCAGCATTCAATGCATTTGCCTTGCACTATCTTGTGGAGCCTCAATGGAATGCGAACAAGTCACATAGACGAAGGCTATTCCTGATTGAACTTGGTAACAGTTTAATAAATGCGTATGTAGAAGACAGAAGAAGTACTGCTGCCGCCGACTCTCTATCGTCGACTCCATGTAAGCGTGGTGACTGCTACATGTGTATTGATCGAAAACGGTGCACTGTCACATGTGTTAAATGTAACAGATTTATATGCAAAGAACATTTACACAACATTTGTAAGAATTGCTCATAAATTATAGCTTTATTTCTTGGTATTCTGTCATTTTTGTGTACTTGGACATTTTTGTCCAAAATGAACAAAATCGTTGATTTTTATTTCCATCGTTTGCGTGTTAATTATAAATAAAAAGAAGAAAGAAAAATTGATCGAACATTACCATTTTTTATTCGGCCAGAAAGAAAATCATTGAAGCGTGTTATTTCTATTTCGATAACAATAAGTAAAATTAAAACAAACTCCAAATCTCAGGCACAGACAAATCTTTCAAATTTTTAGGAGTTTATAAACATTTATTATTTATTTATAAATCAACCTCAGGTAATTGGTATAATCACTCTGGAAGATGTTTTGGAAAAATTAATTCAATCTGAAATAACCGACGAAGGTGACATATTTCGCCATGACATCTGTCGCAGATTGATATACAAACAAAAACTTAGATGGGCGAAATTCAAAGTCACTAAAGGAATGACTTTTGAAAATGAGTTCAAAAATAAGAGGATAGGGGACTCAGAAATCATCAACGAATAGTAAGTGTTTTGATAAACTCATAGAAATGAAAATATTTTCTATGATCAGCGTCTCAAACAATTTTGAACCGACCAACAAAGATTTTGAGGATCAAACACATTTACTGTCGTCGACTCAACCTCAAATCTATCGAACTTTCTTGAATGTTTAAAGCTTCTAACATTTGAGGCTATTTACTTTTCTAAACAGACATTTTACTGCCATTATAAAAATTATCAAAACTTATTTGATTAGTTTTTCACATCATTTTTATGTTTAATGCCTTTCTTAAATAAACCTTGATTAAATATTTTATCTTTTTCACTATTGATTGAATATTTTCAATTTATTTTCGTTAAATTTTCATAAGACTATAGATCAGTGTTTTACAATATCCTTAAAAAAATAAACATTTTCTCCCCCTTAAAGATTTGAATTCCTCAAAAAATTAGTTGTTGTTTAAATGTGGTTAAAATAAATATAATAACATGTGTTTTATGTAGTTAAAATTGAATAATATTGTCTGTTGTACTTTCAAAGAGAATAAATTAAATACAAACTGAGAGTTTTTGGGATCTGAAAATATAAAAAGGTCTCCCATAAAAGGTGTAGTATTGGGGGTGAAGGTAGAGTGTAAGTTTTAAAAGTCGATGGAGCCTTCACCAATTTCTCACAGATTTTGAAAAACTGCCAAATAAAAAACTTTTTTTCACATTATATGACAACTATTATTATTAGTATAAATTTCGTTCTTCACTTTCTCTTTTCTGTTCAATTTGTTTTTCCAAATTTTTCAAACTTTTAACTTCGATATCACTATGAGATTTCGAAAATTCTTTTAGATTCTTTTCGAGGGTATCTTTTTTAACTTGATTCTTTTCGAATCTGATTTGTGTTTTGAATAGTTCTTGTTGATCTGCTACATTTAGTACATTGAAAGCATTTCCTTTTTCATCGTGCATATACTCGGATTTTGGAGAAAACGCTGGAATTCCTCGTTCGTCTTGTTTAGTCCAATCGAGATCAGAGAGCAAATAGTCACGTTCCGTAGCGGCCAACCCAATCAAAATGAGCAATATAAATGAAAAAATCTAGATAAAATAATTTAATAAAAAGAAAACCAAATCCTGAAATCTAAATAAATATAACTCACCATTTAATGATGAAATGAAGTCCAGAGTTGTTCAAACCGAATGACATAGGCTTGTAGGCGGTGTGACAACGCAACCTTATAAAATGTGAGTAACCTATACTAACCATGAAATGTACTCATCATTTATGAAGCTTTTCAAGATTAACTTGAAATATTTATGGTGATTCTATTCTAAATTAAATACGAAAGGGGGTATCAATAAGTATTGAAATAATGTGATGTAACACTAATAAAACTCGTCTCTGATTATAATGTAATTTTGGACCACCGTCAAGAAAACAGTGGTAGCCTAATAATAATTACAAAATAGTTGGTTTCGATCATGAATACTTTAGTGAAGTTTTAGAATAACTAATACATGTAACTAAAAGAATGTGTATTGGTATGTAATAAATCCCGCGTGCGCAAGCGATAGGTCGTGACCCCATGAGAGGTCATAAAAAAGTTATTGGACAACCAATTTTTCAAAAAATTCAGGCTAAAAAAGGAATTAAAGGTTTTAAGGACCAAAGTAAAATAAAAATTCGAATAAAATTATGTATCCTATTTTTATATTAAAAGGCTTGTTGGGTTTATTTATTACAAGTCGCTTTGTTTCTTTAACTTCTAGTGGCTTTAATTTGCAACAAAATCAATAATACCCAACACAATAATTTTCATTCAAATTCAACACAGTTAATACATTTGTCAATACAATCCTTTCTTTTATATATACACTCTTTGCCTTTAACAAGAAAGTCTATCAACGGCAGATTGCTCTTTTAATATCCAATTTTCTTTTGGACTTGACTAATATTAAATTCTGGACACTGACTAATAAGTTTCTTTGATTAATAAGTAGTGTATAATGAGGTCTATGCCCCGTGGACATTTGGCTTGAAAAAAAAACAGAGACCCCCTAAAAAAATTTCGGGGAGGCGCGGGATTATATTTTTTTAAAATTATTTGTTTTAATGAATGAAATTTTTTTAAATAACAAGATTAAACTTTTCTCTGAAATTAATAAAGAAAATTAGTTTCGTTCGTTAACAGAATGCCAAGAGATCTCCTGCTTAATTATGTTAGCAAAAACAAAGCAGCTTATTTTTTCTGGGACATAACTTGATTATTTTAATGAAAAAATCGAAAGCGCCCAGTTTAAAAATAGCCAGTTAGTCGAAGAGAAAATTCAAATATATTAAAGTAGTGTATAATGAGAACTATGCCTCGTGGACATTTGGCTTGAAAAAAAACAGAGACCCCACCTAAAAAAAATTTGGGGGGAGGTTAAATTTTTTAAAATTATTTGTTTTAATGAATGCATTTTTTAAAATTATTTGTTTTAATGAATGTAACTTTCTAAAAAAATTATTTGTTTTAATTAATGAATTTTTAATTAATATAATTTTTTGTTTAAATGTTCAAATTTAAAAATTTAAAAAATTTTTAAATTCACGATAAAAAAGTCTAAGTATTTTTTCTCGATTAAAAAGCCTAAAAAATAAAAATTGGTAAATCGCCTATGATTGGTCGTACTATAGTGAGGAGTATTTTTGAATAAAATTGGCTCAAATCCGATTAAAGAACCTAAAAATATTTCATCGAATTAAAAGCCTAAGTATTTTTTCATACTTAAAAACCCATAAAAATAAAATTGGCTCAAATCGCCTGTTGACTAAAAAGTCTAAAATATATTTGCTCGATTAAAAATCCTGAATATTTTTATTTTTTATTTTATTTACTTATATTATTGGTTTTAATCAAGTCAATAATATTATTTATTTATATTTTAATTATATTATTATTAAATTTAATTGTTTGTTTTAATCAAGGCAATTATTTAATTTTTTTAAATTATATTATTATTAAATTAAATTGTTTGTTTTAATGAAGTGAATTCAATAATTATTTATTATTTTATTTTCATTTAATTATTTATTTAATATTATTATTATTTTTATTTAATTAATTAATTATTTTATATTATTATTATTAATATATTTTATTATTATTAACATTTGAAATCGTGGTAACATAGACATCCATTTGAACATGTTACTCTCCTACTATCTTTACAAATAATGCAATTTGCAACACATCGGTCAGCAGATCCCCGAACGTATTCATAGTGAATCTCGAGAAGTTCTTCAATGTCAATCCCTGTGAAATGGTAAATTTTTGTTGCGAGAAACTCTGATGCGCAATAATCCAACGTATTTTTAATTCTTGAATAAAGTTCCTGAATTTTCTTTAAAATTACTTCAAAGAGATAAACTAAATTATAAAATAAAATACATATTTAAATATACATGATTTACCTTTTGACATTTTTTAATACTTAATAAATTAAACAAATTCAAACAAAATATTTATTAATTTATTAACATAGTTATTTCTGATTTAATATTTTCCACATAATCATTATAATAAAAGGATTTTATTCTGAGTATTACTACTTTCCCACTTGAAAATATATTCACACACGATGGATTATATTTTTGAAGACGTAATGCTGGAAATATTTCTGGTTCAAATATACAATTCACCTTTCTTTGTAATTCATATAGATTTATAAATTTTCCAATATCGATTGTTACAGTGATTGATTGAATTTGTAAATCATGTATATTATATTTCAAATCTCCAGTTTTTAGAGGTTGCTTACATCCCATTACCCGACATTTCCCAGATCTGAAAAATATTATCGGATACTTACCTGATCGATCTACAACTTGTTGTGGTTTTCCAAATGGGAATTTCATATCAGGTATAGAATATCTTCCTTTATAATTTATGTTACTCAACATTTTAAAATAATTTCAATTCAAGTAATTCTAAAAATTAAAACATATATAAACAATTAAATAAATAATTAATAATAAAACGGAATTAAGAAATGATGCAGTATAACAAGTAGTTGGACCGAGTGGTTGTGGAAAGACTTGATTTGTATGCAATTTATTACATCGAACTTGTTCAAATCAAAATTCAACAAAATATATTGGCATAGAGGAGCTGACGAAGAACATTGACTTACTCAAAATCAATTCTGTAAATTGAAAATGATAATAATTAAAGGATTTGATAAAAATTGGTCATCTAGATTACATAAAGGCGATGTTATTATTATCGATGATCTATACCAGGAAGCTAATAAATTAAAGAATTTTAATAATTTATTTACAAAAATTGCTCGACATATTGAAGTTACTGTTATTTTCATTACTTAAAACTTGTTTCATCTAGGGAGCGGTCATAGAACTCGTAATTTAAATGTACAATACTTGGTTATTTTTAAAAACCCTCGAGATGCAACCATTATAGATTTTCTTGTTAGACAAGCTTATCCCAATGATAGAAAATTTTTAATCGATTCGTTTCAAGATGCAACAAAGGTTCCCCACTGATATTTGTTCTTGGACTTTACACAACAATGTCCTAATGAATTACGTATTAGAACTGATATTTTCAATGAGAAAGGTGTTACGATTTATAAACAAAATTGAAATCTGAAAATATTTACTTGAAATTACGTTTAAAAAAGTTACAAAGAAAAGGGTTACTAAACGTAAAATAATAAAAACGTGTAAGAAGATTGTTAAAGATAAAAAGTGGATTAAAATATAAACAAAACAACTAGATGAAAAATGTATTTATTATGAAAGTTTAACGTAATCTACCATACTTTAATGCCTTGATGAAGGCTCCTAATAATAAAAGAATGAATATTTTACAGAATTTTCCTTCATTTGTTATAGATGATCTAGTTGAAGTTATTGCTAATGTAGTTCATGGTAATGTAAACATTACTAAAGTTAAAAAACTTGTATTACAAAAACTTAAAAGATCACTTTTATCTTTAATAAACACTAAAAATCGTCGTCTGGTGCGAAAAATAATATATAAACAAAATGGTGGATTTTTGGGGGCATTAATTTCAATAGTATTATCTGCAATAAGCGCAATTTCATCATTAACTTCTTAATGGGTACCAAGTATTCATTACCTGATAAACATAATTTAGACTTAAATATTTTGACAAATTGTTGTAATAATGAAGGAAACATTAACCAAAAATCGAATCACAGTGAAAAAGCTCGAAAAAGTATGGTCAGATCCAAAACATCCCGCTGGTTTTGGTGGTGTAAGAAAACTGTCAAAGAAAGTAGTTAATTCAAAGAAAGAAACTCAGAATTGGTTATCTGGGCAAATGGCGTACAGTTTAAATAAATTAATGTTGAAGAAATTCAAAACCCGTAGTTATAAAACAATGGGGGTCGATGATTTATTGCAAATGGATTTGATGGAAATGATACCATTCTCTAAAATTAATAAGGGATACAAATTTTGGGTTATTATTATTGAAAGTCGGTTCCCTCTGACTCCTCGTGTCCTTTTCGATTCAAATAAGCAAACCCAACACAGAATAATTTTATTTGCACTTTATCACAGTTACAACTCAATCCGTTTTATTTCAACGTTTGTAATCACAAATTCACTAATTTATTTGCATCTTTTAACCACCGTATGACTCTGATTATCTTAAGGTAGGTTTTACAAGGGAGAACCCCCCTTTCTGATAGATAACATTGACTTTACTTGGATTTAGATTCCTCTACTAACCTAGTTACATTTTCTACATTATTAAATTATTAACAATATTTACTTTCCACAGACCACCTTAGCCGACATTTGTCAACAACGTTTGGCCTATTACTAAATTACAAATTATAAAATAATTACTTCTCCGTAGCTCAGTGGCGCCTATTTAATATTGTTTAGGCCAATTTACCCTGTTATATTATTCCTTCTACACACCGGGTTTTCCTCATCTCTCGGATTTTCCACATCTCTCGGGCTTCCCATTGACTCGGGCTTCCCATTAGTAATTAAATTTTTTTAATTAATTTCTTTTTTTATCTTATATTATTTTCTAGGGACTCCTCACTAAATTTTTATTATTATTTCTGGACTCGTCTCTCAATTTGGGGTTCAATCATACCAATTTCCCCCGATCAATATTACTTTCGAATTTTTATAAATTTTTTAATTAATATTGCACTTTTATCATTTTGGTGTTTTATTGATTTTACTGTGTTTTTAGTAATACCCCAACACAAATATAATTTGACATGTGTTGATACGTGTGTTGAAACTCAGAATTGGTTATCTTCGCAAATAGCGTATAGTTTAAATAAACTAATGTTGAAGAAATTCAAAACCTGTATTTATAAAACAATGCGAGTTGATGATTTATGGCAAATGGATTTGATGAAAATGATACCATTCTCTAAAATTAATAAGAAATACAAATATATTTTGATATGTGTTGATATATTTAGTCGATTCGCGCGTGCTATTCCAACAAAAACTAAATAGGCCAATGAAAAGGCTAAAGCAATCAAGGAATTATTTATTGATGGCATGCCTCTAATTTACAAACTGATTTGGGTTTGCAATTAAATAAATTAATTAAATTAAATTTATTTTTTAGGTAAAGAATTTTATAATAGTAAAGTTAAAGAAATTATCAAAGGAATAAATCATTACTCTGTATTTTCTCGATTTAATGCTGCCCACGTGGAAAGATTTAATCGAACCAATAACTATTGGAGATGTTAGAGTCCCTCTATTAAAATCTATTTGGGTTAAAAACTACGAACAAAGGAAAGTTTTACAATTAGAAATGAAGAATCCAATGTATTTATCAATTTCAACTTCAACTATAAACAACATTGAAATTAATATTCGCGATGATAGTGGAAAATTAATTAAATTTAGTAAAGATACCAAAACACATTTATCAATACATTTTAGAAAAAAAAATGAATAAAGATTTTTATATAAATCTACCGAGTAATGGTTGTCTTCTTACTCATCCAAATAATAAAGCTGATAAATTTAACCATTTAATGCACATTTATTTTATTAATTTAGGTTAAAAAAAACATTTAATTTTTTTACAAATAATTATTATTTATGCCTATTTTATCTCACATACAAAAGCAAACATATATTTTTTTAATATTTTAATTGCGTATGATAAATTTTAAAACAAGGGACTACGCAGAGTCCAACGTTGCAATCAGTGCACCAATACCTTGCCTCTTTTCTAATTTTTTTGCCCGTGCTGTCTTTTCTTGAGCAACATACTGCACAATTTCTGTAAGTTACAGCCTATTTTTCGGTCAGAGCAATAAAATCCGGAAAATGTTTTTCCGTTAGTCGTAATGGGCTCATAAGTCTTTGTCAATAAAAAGTAAATAATGTGCAACTTCAAATATCACTGCATATACTACACATTCACACACGAAAAAGATAACTTTTAGAATGGTATTTGAGTCATAAATGTCTGGGTTTAGTCTTAGCGTAATATATAAATAAACACATCGCTAGTACTTACCGACGTAACGTAAACAAACGCTACATCCGAGAATGAAAATAATCTACCATCCAACGTGACAGATACGGACTTGAAATATTTGGACAGCAATATTTCAACATAAACCGTGACTATACGGAGCTTAAGATTTTAATACATATAAAATTGCAACGAGCCTGACGTTCACGGAGCTGTTCAATTCTGCAAGTAAGCGTTGTCCGTATATGTCACGGAACTGTGCATTAAGCGGTTAATGTTGAATTTCGAAATCCAATTTACTTGGAAGGTGAATGCAAGTTGCTCTGAACAATTTCACTTTTGTATACAATAATTTTCCATTTTAAAAAACATTTCAAATATTAAATATAGTAAGAGCACATTACATACAAGTTATGAATATTTTTACTATAACGATTCAAAGAATGAATATACAATTAGTCATGACTCTATATTTTATCTAGTATACATTGATGGAAATACTTTAAATATTAATTGTAAATATTTTCCATTTAAAATTTCATTTGACAGTATTGCAAAAGCTCAAAAATTAGGATTTAATACAAAAGAAGTAAATTTTGTTGAAAACTTGAATCAAATTAAAATTCCTTCAAATAATCGTAAAATAAAGTTTGATACAATAATTTGATACAATAATTATACAACTATAATTTATTTTTATGATGTCGAGTATACAGATAAATTTGAAGAAAATTTAATCATTACTAATTTATCACAAATAAATGATCAATTAATGACTTTTTATCCGCATCCAATTAAATCTTGCGAAATTGAACAAGGAAGATGATGTCAGTAAAGTTAAATTTAGCAAATTCTTGGCTCAAAGTTTGGGATTAAGTGAAGAATCATATTCAGAAAAAGTTATTGTTGGATTACTTTTACCAGAAATTTTGCAAAGTAATCAACAAATGATGATCTATACAAATATCATTGAACCTATTCTTTTTGGTGAAGTTTTGCTACGTCTATTGAAATGTGTATGGGTTGAAAAACATAAAAAGGATGATCTACTTCAAATTATAGAAAAACCAAATGTATTTGTCTGTATCGTCAACATATATAAACAATATCAATATCAAAACGAAATCAATATTCGTGACGATAGTGGAAAATATATATTTGGTAAAGAAGATAAAACTTTTCTTACATTACATTTTCATAAAATAAATGAGTAATCCTGACGTTGTAAATTTTAATAGTAGTAGTCAGTCTGGTGGAGAATTACCACATTTTATAGGTAAACAAAATGGAACCGGTTGGTTGAAAACAATAGGTAGATTTGTATTACCTATTCTAAGACGTATAGGCGATTTCGGTATAAAACGGCAAATGACGTAATAAATAATAATTCTGATTTTTTACCTGCTTTAAAATCAAATGCAATATCTGAAATTAAAGAATCTTTATCTAATATTATGCAAACTTCACCTAGTGTTATTAATAAAGTAAGTGATGTATTTAATCATGAAAATGAACAAAAGGAAGGGACACTTAAACGTAGAAAGATTATGAAGAAACATATAAACAAAAGAATGAGAGGATTCGGAACTATATTTGAAAAATGATTAGTGCAAAATCTGAATTATGTCTTTTTGATAGACCATCCCTCAAGCCGTGATTGAACATGGTTCATTTGACGATATTTTCCCAATAAATTCAATAACTGATGCTGATAATTCTTCGATTCAAATATACATAACGGACCACAAACAGAATATTTAGATTTGAACGATACTTTGTTATATATTCAGTTGAAAGTTGTAAATAGCTTAGGTGAAAATATTACACAAGAAGCTGACGTAACAGCAAACAATTTCTTTTTTCAAACTCTTTTTAAAGACGCTGAATTAGTTTTTAATTCTACTAAAATTGAAGTAGCAAATGATAGTTTTGCACACAAAGCTCTAATTGAAACTATTATAAATTATAATCAAGATACTAAACATACATCTTTAGGATGAATGGGTTACACTGAATATGATCTTATGCGAAAAACATGGATTGCAAAATCAAAAGCATTTTCATTATGTTCACCACTCCAATTTGATTTCTTTGATCAAACCAAATATTTATTACCAGGTGTTAGTGTCCAAATTAAATTAACAAGAACAAATCCAGAAAAAAGTCTGACATGTACTAAATTTGTACCTATATAGTATTGCTAGATGCAAAATTAATAGTTAGAAGAGTTCGTGTTGAACCTTCTGTTTTAGAGGGTCATCAAATAGTTCTTGCTACAAGAAATGCAATTTATCCAATGCGAAGCAAAGAAGTTGTTGAATTTTCTTTACCTATTGAATCTTCTTCTTTTTATAAGGAACAAATATTTGGTGATAGACGATTACCTAATTTTATCCTTGTAACTTTCCATGGGAAATAAAATATTTAGTGGTTCGTTTTTAGATACATTTACTATGTTTGATCAATTTAACGTTAAGTCAATAACTTTAAGTAAAGGAAATGATTATCGTGAAAACTACAGTCAAGATTTCTAAAATGATAATTATAGTACAAGTTATATGCAAAGTATTGTTAGAAATATAGGATATCTTAATAAAAATTTGAATTGTGGTATCAGTATGTCAGACTTTAGAAATAGGTATCCATTCTTTAGATTCGTTTTGGCGCCAGATTTTGATCTTAATCAAAGACAGTTACCACAAAGTGGAAATTTAAGATTAGATATAAAGTTTGGATCACCCTAACTGAATCTGTTACTGTAATTGTATATGGAGTTTTTAAAAAAGAAATTCAAATTACTTCCAATCGAAGAGTATCAGTTTGAACTATAAACCAGATTGAGATTTTTGAATTGTCAAGTATGAAGTAAGAAATTTAATTAAATATATATTTTTTAATTATTATTAGTTCTAATCAAATTGATTCTATAAGTAGAAAATTATTGGGAAAAGATTTTCTTGGAGTTTTCCCTCTAGATAAAATTCCATAAATCGATGTTAACAAAGCTTTGATTGTAAATACTCAATCATCTAATCTCAGAGGCGAACATTGGCTTGCAATTTATGTGAAACCAAATAAAATATATGTATTTGATCCAATGGGTTTCTATTATCCCCCTTTATTAATTAATAAACTAGAATCGATGATAATACCAATTGAATACAATCGAATTCGTTATCAAAATCCGATGACAAAAACATGTGGACAGTATTGCTTAGCTTGGTTAAAAATAATGAAAAATAAATGAATTTATTAAATAAAGTTTCTTTTCAAAATTGTTTTTTAATTATAAGTGTAATTAAAGATGAATTATGTAATAAGTATTACTTTTAAAGGATTAAGTTCAGAGGATTATATGTATTTAAAGTTTTTGGTGTTATGTAATTAAGTGCGTTTTATAAACTAAATTTAAATTGGTCGATCATGTAACTACTTACATGTTTGTTAATATATAACTGAATGCATTTTTTAAAAAATTCACTTTTATCAAATACCAAACTTTAGTAAGTTTTTTATCATATTTTTAATTAGTTTTATTTTTATTTTTAGAAAATGGAATTATAATTAAAGATTTAAAATCATTAATTAAAATGATCAACAAAAATGTTCAAAACTTCGATTCGCAAAAATAAAACAGTAAAATGTAAGTACTATTAAATTTTAACTATAATATCATAATTATAAAATGATAATTAATTATATTTGAATTAAATTTAATATTAACATTTTATTAATTTAAACACAATAAATTCAAAATAATATGATAAAAAATAAATAAATAAAAAACGAATAAAGTTAAATAAATTTTATTTAAATACATTTGGCTTCAATAATTTTCCAAATTGGTCGAATAGTCTGGGTTCCTTTTTTTATATCTCTGAATTCTTATTTTAATCATAAAATGTTCATTTTTTTTTATTTTCATAATTACATTCTTTTTCACAATTCATAAAAGTGGATTGTTCATTAAAACTAATATCTTTGTTGATTGCTAGTAATAACTCTGTTATATTTTTACGATCAATTTCTCCAATTTCACCAACTTTCATATTATATAGGCTTTGTTTCAATGTTATTGGTTACTATTAAAATTTATTAATAATATTACTTTTAATGAAAATACTAACTCTAAATGAATAGATGATTGGAAATTTTAAATATTCCATTGAATATTGTAAAAACATTACTGGTGAATTTCTGCTTAAGCTGATAGCATTTACGGAATTTTCCTCAAGAATTAACTTGACAGGATTTTTTCTAACCGAGGTTTCTATAAAAACAATTAATGAATAATTACATAATATGCAAACCATTTACTTTTTTTCATTTTATGATTTTAAACTATTTTAATCTACTTATATAAGATTTTCAAAATAAAATTAACCAATCAAATTCATTTATTCATTGTGTGTAAAATTAATTTAACGTTTATATTGTAATGATTTTTAATGATTTAATTTAATGATTTTATGATTATATATTTAAATTTTTCTTTTATTATAACAGTTAATCATTACCCAAAATTTTGCAATTCTCCACAACATGATGGAAATTGTGATACGATTATACCTATAACCACATCACCTATTTTATTTGTCCACGTGTAAAACCATCCATAAAAGAAATTATACAGACTTTTATTCAAACCATAAGGAACATTTAACACAGTTTAACTGTAAGAGAAAAAATATTTTTAAATTACCATTGAATGATTATAATAATAATAATACTAATATTAATAATAATAATATTACAAAAAAGAAAAGAAAAACAAATAATAATAATAATAAACCACGCTCTTCGAAAGTTCCTAAAATTATATATACTATTATACTTTCTGACTCTGACAAATCAAAGATGGTTCATGATGTAATAATCATTACTGATTCAGATGATGTTTCTGATGTTTTTCCTGTTGATATTCCTTCTGTTATTGTTAATCAATATGGTGGCTCGATAGCACCTATTGTTAATTTCGATTTAAACCAATCACCTGCCATTGTAAGAATGGATGATTCGAATTTAAATTTAAAGTTAATTACAGTAACCACACATTTAATTAATAAATAAAATAATTTTATCAATAAAATGGGATCTGTTAAGATTCAATTTTGGATTGATGTTTGAAAAAGATAGTGAATTTCAATCTTTCATCATTTCAAACTCTGCCAGAATAATGAATGATTCATTTTTAGATGAGGGCGCTATTCTTCTTGACCAAAAAATAACATTAATTAATGACAAAGGTAGTAACTGGGTTATAAATAAAATAAAAGAAATTCATTTTGTTCTTACCAAGTTTTCACAAATAAATCGGTTTAGTGGTCATGGATTTATTCCAACACCATTATCCTTATTAAATAAACATTGTACTCTAAATGTTGCTAATTCCGATAATATATACTTCATTTACAGTATTTTATCTATTTTAAATCATGAAAATATAAGTAACCATCATTGAAATGAAACCTTTAGCTACAGCACATCTGAACTTGACTTTCCACCTTCGGATTTACCTATGAAACTTTGTGACACTCCAAAATTTGATGCCAAAAATCCAAATCTTTCCATTAATGTTCTTACGTATGAAAATAATTTAATTAATAAGTTTTCTAACCCTGAAGTTTTCAAACATCCTTATGTCGAAATAATTCATCGTTCTAAAGTTGTTGGGAGACAACCTATTAATTTAATTATATTAGAAAGCCTCGATTCTTATCATTATATCGCTGTTACTTATTATAACGCTATCTTACCTTCAGATGACATACATTTTCAAATACATATCCCGATTTTGGTCGGTTTACTTTTAATAAACAATTTTACAGGTGAAAAATCAACTAAATAATATTTCAATTAATGCTGTTTTACCCTTTTATCAAAATAATTATAAAAATAAAAAATATTATTAACAGACTCAGACATTCTTTCGTTTTCTTAGACAACTTGTTGTTATTTGTGTAATAAGATTTTATCAGTACCGGTTAAGGACCATGATCACTTTACTGGAAAATATTTGGGAGCAGCTTGTTCCAAATGTAATATTTCTCGACAAATAAGGTTTGAATTTCCAGTTGTTTTTCATAATTTGAGAGGGTATGATCTTCACCATATACACAAGTATGGTATGAGTGATCTTAACACGTGAAAAATAAGTTGTATTCCTGTAACAAGTGAAAAGTTTCTTTTTTTGTCGGCAAGAATCAGTAGATTAACTGTAAAATTCATTGATTCTTGTCAACTTATTAATAGTTCATTAAGTAACGCAGTTAAAACATTGATCACTCTTCTTTTAACTCGTTCGGAATTTGTAGGTAGTATTATCGATACTAAAGGCATTTTCCTTATAACTTTGCAACTTCTCAAGAAGTTTTAGAAACTACATATGAACTTCCACTGATTTGGGAAGATGTAACTGAAGCCGAATATAGTAAGGCTCAATCTATTTTGGAAGAAACCAATTATAACTCTTTACTAGATTATATGATGGTTTACCTCAAACTTGATGTTTTTCTTTTGGTTGACTTTTTCCAGCAATTTCGTTCAAAGTCCTTATCTCATAACCGATTGGAACCACTTAACTTTTATGGAATTCCCGGTATGTCTTGGGCATCGGCTCTTATGACTCTTGAAGAACCAATTGAACTTCTCACTGACATCGAGATGTATAATTTTTTCGAAGGGGAATTCGTGGTGGATTAACCTTTTTTAATAAACATCACGTAGTATCTGATGACAACAGAGAACTGCTTCATATTGACATCAATAATCTCTACGGTTGGGCTTTAAGTCAACCATAACCATATGGAGATTTTGAATGGGTTACTGATACTAATCAATTAAATAATTTAATTAGTTTTTTGAATAAAGATCTTGAATCACTGTCATTTGCTGTCACATTTGAAGTAGATTTATAAATCCCAACATTTCTTTATGATAAACTTAATGATTTTCCAGTATCTGCTAAAAAATGTGCGCTCCGGGTTCTAAGGTTGAGAAGTTAATGCTAACGCATTATCCAAAGAAAAATTATGTTCTTCATTGGAGACTTTTGCAGATTTTTGTTTCTTTCCAAATTAAAATTACACATATACATAGACCCATTAAAAATAATCAAAATTCAATATTTAAAAAGTATATAGACACTAACACACAACTTAGAGTGCAATCAACCAATGACTTAGATAAAAACTATTATAAACTTTTAAATAATAGCCTCTACAGAAAAACCATAGAAAATCTTAAAAAACGAATTAATTTAAGATTATGTAATTCTGCAAACAAATTAATTAATTATTGCTCAAAACCAACTTTTCGGAAATCATTTAAAATCGAAAATGATTTGGTCTCCGTGTTATTAAATAAGGAATCGGTGTGTTTAGATCGACCGAGTTACATTGGACCAACTGTACTCGATTTATCTAAACTTAGGATGTATCAATTACAATATATAGAGTTAGAAAAATATCGAAAAGAATACACTTGTGAAATTAATAATGTTGCTGGGGACACCGATTTCTTTTTTCTAGAAATTAAGAATTGTAAGTTAGACATTCTTTTGTCTTCTATGGTTCGTGATAATCTAATCGATACTTCTAATTATGACCCAAAAAATGCCTTCTATAGTAGGAACCTTGATTCTGTGATTGGAAAGTTCAAAGACAAGAATAAAGAACTTAAATACAAGAAGTGGGTGTTCCTTCGTCCAAAATGTTATAGCCTCTTGTCTGAAGTTGAAAGTATCAAAGCTAAGGGTATAACATTGAAGAGTACTGACTTAAAATATAAGTCATTCCTAGATTGTTATAACAAAAACTTAATTTTTTCGGTACCACAATCTCGTATTACTAGTAAAAAACATCAATTATCTACAATTACAAACAGTAAAACTGCATTAAAAAATAAAGATGATAAAAGGGTTTGTGTGGGGAAAATTATAAGTGTAGCATATGGTCATTATAATGGAGGTGATGTGGTTTTAGGTAACAGTCAGAAGAATGTTCGGAAGTTAATGAAGAATATGACGATTATGAAGAACTTTGAATAAATAGATTATTTGAAAATATTCTTTGTTTTTGTATATTTTTGTTGATGTTTAAAATTTTTATGTTTTCAAGTTAGTATTATTTTTTATTAAGTATTAAAAAATGTCAAATGATAAATCATGTATATTTAAATATGTATTTTATTTTATAATTTAGTTTATCTCTTTGAAGTAATTTTAAAGAAAATTCTGGAATTTTATCCAAGAATTAAAAATACGTTGGATTATTGCGCACCAGAGTTTCTCGCAACAAAAATTTACCATTTCACAGGGATTTAACATTGAAGAACTTCTCGAGATTCACTATGACAACGTTCAGGGATCTGCTGACCGATGTGTTGCAAATTGCATTGTTTGTAAAGATAGTATGAAAGTAACATGTTCAAATGGATGTCCATGTTGCCACGATTTCAAATGTTAATAATAATAAAATAAAATAATAATAATAATAATAATAATAATAATAATAATAATAATAATAATAAAAATAATAATAATAATAATAATAATAATAATAATAATAATAATAATAATAATAATAATAATAATAATAATAATAATAATAATATAAAATAAATAATTAAATGAAAATAAAATAATAAATAATTATTGAATTCACTTCATTAAAACAAACAATTTAATTTAATAATAATATAATTTTTAAAAAATTAAATAATTGACTTGATTAAAACAAACAATTAAATTTAATAATAATATAATTAAAATATAAATAAATAATATTATTGACTTGATTAAAAAAAATAACTTAAGTAAATAAAATAAAAATAAAAAATAAAAATATTCAGGATTTTTAATCGAGCAAATATATTTTAGGCTTTTTAGTCAACAGGCGATTTGAGCCAATTTTATTTTTATGGGTTTTTAAGTATGAAAAAATACTTAGGCTTTTAATTCGATGAAATATTTTTAGGTTCTTTAATCGAATTTGAGCCAATTTTATTCAAAAATACTCCAATCATAGGCGATTTACCAATTTTTATTTTTTAGGCTTTTTAATCGAGAAAAAATACTTAGACTTTTTTATCGTGAATTTCATTAAAACAAATAATTTTAAAATATTTAACCTCCCCCCCAAATTTTTTTTAGGTGGGGGTCTCTGTTTTTTTTCAAGCCAAATGTCCACGAGGCATAGTTCTCATTATACACTACTTTAATATATTTGAATTTTCTCTTCGACTAACTGGCTATTTTTAAACTGGGCGCTTTCGATTTTTTCATTAAAATAATCAAGTTATGTCCCAGAAAAAATAAGCTGCTTTGTTTTTGCTAACATAATTAAGCAGGAGATCTCTTGGCATTCTGTTAACGAACGAAACTAATTTTCTTTATTAATTTCAGAGAAAAGTTTATTCTCATTATCTTCTCAGGTTTTCCACATTTTTCTGGTTTTCTACGTGACAAATAAATTATTATTGTTAATGTTTAATTATTGAATTTTTTTTCTGGTGACGTAAATTGATTTTATATTATCATATTTGTATTCTTCTCATCAATTGCTGTTCACAAATACCTGTTTCTCCACAATATTTCAATTTTTATACAATTAGTTAGATTTTTTGCTCGTTGTAAATATTCCGATTTTTTGCCCTTTTTATTGACCCGCTTTCTATTCTCCGTGCACTTTCATTTCCTGTTGCACCACTCTGTTCTTTATTTTCTTAATATCTATTTATAAACATATTTTATACATTCATAATAGGGCATCTAATCCCGGGTACCCAAAAACCGGATCCCGGGAATACCCGCAGATTTTGGGTAGCAGAATCCGGTGCCAAGATGATACCCCAAAATTTGTTATGTAAATTTTAATTTGAGACTTAATTATTTAAGCTTAAAATTCAAAAAAATTACTCCCTCTGTCACATAATATTGGATAGATTTTGTTTCGTGTCGGCGGATTATTGCAGGTTATTATCTACCTCAATATCTTTTTCTTATGAGTTGAATTAATTATACGATTTCTAAAAAACATCATTTACCATAAATATAACTGTATCTTATTGTTTTATTTTTATAATTATTTCATAAAAGGACAAAAATTACAAAAATCGTTGTCCCATATTACTGCATAGTTTTCACAAAAAGTTTAAAATACTCTATAGTTTATTAAGAATTAAAGAAAGTAACGATAATTTTAAACTTAATTGTTCCCATTTTACAATGTTTTATGATTACTGGACATCCCCTATCATTTTGACATTTCATTTTTGTGTTTTTTCTGTAAACACCGTTTCAGTTTTTCGTCATAAAAGCTTTATTTTTTCAAATTTTTGTCCATTAATATTGCTGGGCACCTGATGGGTAAAAGATATAAGATTTTCGCTGCCACTTTCAAGGGATTCCACCAGATGCGCACACGAGAGATATAAACATTGGATAACCGTCAAAATGACGTTGGAAATGTATTCAAATCGGCGGTTTCTAGTAAAAGGTGAGCCATATTGCCATAACTGCTAATACTCTAAAAAATCTTTGGTTCACGAGCTACCATAGAAGGTATTCACGCTCATTATAATTGTCCCTCTATAATCAATTTTATGTTGAAACAATGTCGAAAATGTTAAAAATAAACGAATTATAAGAGATCATGTAACGATTTAATTTTATAATTGTTCAAAAAGGTTTTGATAAGAGGTATTGACGATAAAATAATTATTTGATGCAGATTTCCTGTTGGTATTGTTATTAATTTGATATGTTCGTTTCAGCAGTAATATTGAAGCATATAAATCAAATAACATATGTACAGGATCCTAATAATATGTTTTTAACCGAAAATATAATCGAAATCTAGAAATTCGCATCCCTTCCCCCTTAAAATCACAGAATTCAAACTTTTAAAAATTATCGATTAAACCAAGAAATTCCGTTCTATTTTTTAGAACGGAATTTCTCAATTCCGCACACTATCTCGGGGTGAGTAATTTGAATTAAATTGGTTTACATAGATTATCGATTTTTTGATTTCAGGTTTTCCCAGATTTTACAAGTTTTTTTTCTCTTCTCATTTGGAGTTTTTAGAGAAGGTATCCCAGATCGCGATCAAATCAGGTTGTTGATTTTTGTAACTTGTTAATAAATACGTTTTTTACTAGTTGTTAATTTCTTTTTACTTAATTAAACTCTTTGTATAATATATATAGACGAAAATGAATTTTTTTCTAAACGTATTTTTTACGAGAACACGATTCTCATGATTTCTACATAGAATTTTTCTAGAATAATTATTATAGAATTATAAAAGTAAAATTCTTTTCATTTTAAACAATTTATACAAAAATTTATTTGGGAAAAACAATTTATTAAAAATTTCTTTATTGGCTAATTCTTCCACTTCCTTCGTTATCGTGAGGTAATTGCCCGTCTGCTTTCCTTTATTTCATCACCCTCCAGAGAATGAATTATTATCATATTAATAATAATTAATATTAAATACACATAAAATAAAATAAAAATTATAAATAAATAAAAAAATAGATAGCATAATAATTTATTTTGAATTCTAAGATAAACACTCTTTCCTAGTAAACTTGAAAATCACCTACAATAGAAAAGCAGATTATCTTATGACCGTATTTTTAAGATTCTAAATTTTGTCATTACATTTATTGTAATAATAATAACGTGCTTCCGTTTTTCCTTTACTTATTCTATGAATCTCTTCCTTTTCTTTACATTTTTTCTTTTTCATAATAGATACCGCTTTTAGCCAATTCTTTAAAAATTAACTTTCGTCTTTCAAACTTTTACTAGTCATAGTCATTAAATTTGACTTTATTTTCATCGTATGAAAAATAATTGGAATGATCTTCTTTCTGATTTTTTCTAGTCTTTTTATTCTTCGAACTTGTATTATAGTTAATCCTTTCCCATGATCAGCCACGCTCCACTGAGGGTCTGGCGTTGGGATTCTTGGAGAGGAGATCTAACCCGGCGAACTACCATTCACTACGGTACCTCCCACACCGAAATACTAGCTTTAAACTAGTTGGTGAAATTTTTTTTTGTGTGTATGCGGTTGATGATTTAATGATTAAGAATCGACATATGATAACAATTAATAATAATAATAATGTAATTAGAATAATAATAATCAAAACGATAATTAAAATAATGAATAAATGGTCAATAGTGATATTGGGTGAGTTGATGATTTTACGTTGTTGGTCATAATAGAGATTGGATCATGAGGCATCTCGCATACGTCAAGTACCATGGAAGCTTCGCTTCCATGGGACTTGGTCGATGCGAGGAAAATTATTCTGAATTAACTTTCATTAACATTGTTTTTTGGTCATATAATTCAAAAACATTTTTAAAATTAAAACATTTTGGTATATCCAACCTATTTAACAAATCCTTCATAGACGAAAATATAAAATCAATTCAATCGCTACTATTCTTAAAATTTCCTTAAGGGTTTGCAATAAATTAATAATGATAAAATAAATGAATAAGAAGAATTAACGATAGTTTTCCCTTACTTTTAAGGTTCTTCCAAATTGTTCTAAACAATTTCTTTTGAAAAAATTAGCATATGCATTAAATTATGTCGATCTGGCATCGAATTATATAAGGGGCTTTACACGCATGTTTTTTGATGCGATAAAACAAAACGTCTACACGTTTTTACCATATTTCATCACTTTTCCCCTAATTGTCAGATCTTCATGATTATTTTTTGTTAAAGTTTCTAATTACGTTTTAAGCTTAATTCTCATAGTTATTTTCTAGAATATAAGCGTTTTCGAAGGATTTAGAGACAATTTGATGAAATAAGTTAATTTTGCTAAAGTTTAATGTTTTTCGATTCTTTTTAAATGTTTTTATTTATTTTTTACATATATTTTGTATTTTTCTACTTTTTGTATTATTTAAGTAGGCTTATTTGATGATTTTTCGTCCATTTGCATTTTGCGCGCCCGAATTTTATCTGATGTCGCGCCAGATAAACAACAATTTAAATATTTGTTTTTACCCAACAATATGGAACGAAATAAACGTGAACTTTCACATGAACAAAGGAGGCTAATATATGAGGATTTTCTAAGTGAAAGTAACAACGGAATTCTTTAAGAGGGTTACATACAATTCCATTGCAGCTAAATACCATTTGAGTAATCAAACTGTAGCCAAAAACTAGAAACAAGGCAAATAAATCATTCCATCGAATGTGGCTTCAAAAAGGCTGTCGAGGTTGTTCAAAAAAGAAAAATTTTTAATTAAAAGGCAAAATTCAAAATTTGCCACTGAACAAACGACAAACAAACAGATTACTTGGAAGTGTCTTGAAAATGTCAAAAACGCCACTTAACAAGCTGGCAAGGAAATTTTGTCTTTCCTAATGACATGGTCAATGTCGTAAACAAAATTTCAATTGATTATTTAATTTTCATTTTTAAAATAATGTTGCCTAATGGCCCCTTTTAGATTTAAAATTATTGTTTTCTTACTCGTGGTTTCATTTATTACCTTATCAAACCCTTTCTTCCCAAGAAATATTTATCGATTTTTATACATTAAATTAATTGCTGCAATTAAATTTATTTTTCAAATATTTATTAATTTCTGACCATTATTTACTTTGCGAGGACTTTTTTGAGCATTTAAATTTTATTTTGTATCAATTTATACATTTTTCTTTTAAAAGAATTTTTTCTAGTTTTCATTTTGCAATGACAAAAAGAATTTTTTTATTGTTTCACTATGAATCAGATGTTTTATTGATATTTACAAATTTTCGGCACAACCTTTTTCAAGTGATTTTTTAAAAAAATATTTTTCTTTTATTGATTTTTACATTATATTTGTAATCAATAATAAACAGTGGCAATTTAAAATTAAAATATTTCATAAAAGATCAACCACAAATTTATTAATAACCAATATAAAAATGACAAAACAATTCAAATTGACCAATCAGTTCATTTATTATAGAAAATCAATAAAATTGCATAAACGTTTTGAAAAAGTCGAAAATGTCAGCCGACAAAAAATAAAATTTCCGATCCCAACTCACAAATGGCAATTCAAATTAGTGATCACTCCGTGATCCCTTTCCATCCGGTACTGAAATAAAAATATGCTCATATGTTACCCATTAAATCCCAGCCTTACCAGGATATCTTGCGCCAACTTCTCGTGAACTTTGGAGAAATTTCTCACAGTTCTCGCTCTAATAATTTCATTACAATGGCACAAATGACCAGCTATATTTTCTGCAAGTCTCATTTTAGCGTCAGCATCCAGTACCTGGAAATTAGGGAGATTAATTAATTGCTGTGGATTCGTGAGGAAACTTTCTCCTGTTAATCTAAGGTAGTAGTTCTTATTTCTTTTATACTCACGGTTCATCTAATAACCATAACTTATTACTCGGCCCTAGCCTTTCCTTATTAACCGAATAACCTCAAATACTAAAGTCATTTAAAATAGGAGTTACTTGAAATAATATGGTTATTTGTAGTTTTAACTAACTATGTAATGAATGGCTTTTTAAAATGACTCTGTACTTCTGGATATTCAAGTGAGATTTTCTATGTAATTGATAAATAAATCAATACTTCAACCAATAAATAGTATAGTCATATCAATGGTGTCAAAACGATTTGAATATACTATTTAACAACATAACCTATACTATTGGAAAATTACGTTATATTGTTGTCAGATCAATTGAAATAAAATAAATCGATTAAAATGACAAATCCATGTAGATTATTAATGAAAATAAATGTAAAATAGTTGTTTAAAAATTTAATAGTATTTAGAATTTAATAAAGTTTTGATTTTATACAGTTTTTTAATATTTTTAGTAAAATATTTTTAAAATAAAAATAAATTTGTTTAATTAAAAGCAATTTATTCTATATAGTTACAAGTTCATATCCTCATAATAATAATAAAAATAAAAAAGATAATAATAAAAAATAATAATAATAATGATAATTGTAATGAGTCCTAAAACTTCTATTTAAAATTAATATAGTTGAAAAAAGATAAAAAAGAGATCAGACTTTGTTTAGATTTTAGACAGCTTAATAAAATTACTGAAAAACAAGCTTTCCCTGTGCCGAATGTAGAAGAAATTCTAGCTACATTACATGGATCTATATATCTTCTATACTCCTTGGGAATGCAATTAAACAAGGAATCTCAAGAAAAAAGACAGCTTTTTCTACTTAAGAAGGTCAATTTTGTTTAAATAGAATGACTTTTGGCATCGCAGCGGCACCGGGTAAATTTCAAGAACTAATGACAAAAATATTGAAAGATTTATGGAAAGAAGGTGTTATGATATAGTTAGATGACATTTTAATTTTTACGAAAACAATTGAGGAGTATTATAATGTGTTCGGAAAAGTTCTAGAAAAAATAATGGAAACAAAATTAAGAATTAACTCGGAAAAGTGTCAGTTATTAAAGAGTGAAGTAAAGTTTTTAGGGCACATAATTACCAGTCAAGGAATTCAAACAGATCAGAGTAAAATTCAGGCTATTAAATCTTTTCAGAGGCCTAAGTGTATAAGTGTATGAGATTTATTAAGGAATATGCAATGAAATCTCGTATTTCCTGATTTCAAGAAAGAATTCACATTAGATATAGACGCAAGCTTTGATATAATTGGAGCCGTATTATCACAAAGGGATGAACAGGGACATGAACACCTTATTGCATATGGATCCCATGCAATCAGTACTCACGAAAGAGGATATTGCAGCACACAAAAAGAACTCTTGGCTATATATTATTTCAGTCATCACTTCAACCATTATCTTAACGGTAAACGGTTTGTGTTACGCACTGATCATAAAGCAATAACTTTTATGTTAACGACAAAGACGCCTATAACTGCACAATTCCAAAATTTGATAATTTATTTGAGCAGCTTGTACATAAGAATGGAATTCGGAAAAGGTACAGAGCATATAAATGCAGATTGCTGTCAAAAAATACATGCGGAACATGTGTACAATGTTTGATGGACCATGAAAATCCAAAATCAGGGCAATTGAAAACTAGATTGTTAACATTGATGACTAATAATAATGGAGAAAAATGGCAAACAGATAATGCAGAGATACATGAAATAAAAGATCAAATTAATAAAAAGAGAAATAATAAATATATGTTAAAAGAAAATATTATTTACACGAATCAAAACAAAATATGGATACCGGAAACAAAAATACGAGAAATTATAAAGGAAACACATTTGTTATTATGCCACACAGGAGTAGAATAAGTGATGAAATATATTCGAAACAATTTTGATATGAAAGATTTGCTAAATGAAATATAAACGACTATTACAATATGTGAAGCTTGTCAGAAAAATAGGGTTCTAATTACAAGTCAAAAGAAAGATCTCGAGTAATTCAAGCTTCAGAACACATGGAGAAAATATACATGGATAATTGCGGCCCATTAAGAGAAATGTTCAGAGGAGAAAAATAGATTTGCGCAATAATCGATCATTACAGTAAATACATTTCATTAACTCCTATTAGTAGGCAGGATGAAAACACTATAAAAAAGTTTTATTAAATAATTGAATATTGAAGTTTGGAGCACCAAGGTAGCACCTAAGAAGTTACATGTTGATTGTGGGAAGACTTTCGAAGCTATAAGTAATAAAGAACTAGCGAAGACAGCAGGAATTAAGTTGATATTTTCAAGTCCGTATCATCATAATACTAACGTTGTAGTTGAACGACAATTTCGTACTATAAGAGATTTTATTAACACATCACTTAAAGATGGAGTTAAGAAAAACTGGGCAGAATTAATACCTGATATAGAATACGTTTTAAATGCGACAGCTCAGAAAATTACTGGAGTAAATCCTGCATAAATTATATTAGGAAGAATAATTGATAAATTGCAATATAATAATGAAGTAGATAGAAAAAGGCTTATTCAGAGATTAGAAGCTAAAAGACAGTATGCTAAAGAAGTTGGCACAACAAGGAGTCTAGAAGTAGGGGATAAAGTATTGGTGAAACAAGAGGTTAAAAGTAAAGATCACGAGAGATATGAAGGACCACATACAGTAGTAAAACGAAATCAGAAAGAAGTTACTTATTAACAGACGAAAACAGTAGAACCATAACAAGAAATATTGAAAAGATAAAGCATTTTAAAGAAGGGATGATGTAAGGAGTTCTAAAACTCCTACTTAAAAAATATTAAGTTGAAACAACTATTTGTGTTAAATTTGAATATTAAAATTTATGTTAAATTATATTAATTATATTTCTGACCGATAGCTATATCAATATTTAAAAATACCAAGCCTCAGTTGTTTAAATTTTTAGAGTTGGAAAGAAATTTTGAATTGTTAATTTTTGTGATAATAAATAAATGTTAGAAGAAGATTTAAATTTAATTGATTCAACAATAATAATAATAATAATAATAATAATAATAATAAAATTGATAATAATAATGATAATAAAAAAATAATAAAAAAATATTAAAAATAATAATAACAATAATAATAATAATTATAATAATAAAAATAATAAAAAGATATTAAAAATAATAATAGTAATAATAATAAAAATGATAATAATAATAATAATAATAAAAATGATAATAATAATAAAAATAATAACAAAAATGATAATAATAAAAATAAACAAATATTGAAAATAATAATAACAAAAATAATAAAAATGATAATAATAATAATAATAATAAAAATGATAATAATAATAAAAATAATAACAAAAATGATAATAATAAAAATAAACAAATATTGAAAATAATAATAACAAAAATAATAAAAATGATAATAAAAAAATAATAATAATAATAAAAATAAAAATCATAAAAATAATAATAAAAATAATTATAATAATGTTAAAAATAATAATAATACCTTGGTATAGAAAATTGTAACTTGACTGTAGTTATCCTCATCAGAACTATCATGTCTGTAAATGTCCCCAGTTATGTGTTCTCTATGCTCCAGGTATTTAGGATTGTGTTGGGACCTCCGTAACTATTCGGAAAGTAATTAGGCATCTCACCTGAATAAGTAAAAAGCTCAATATAGCCGAGTCTAATGTTTACCATTGTTATCATCGACTCGCATCGGCCCATCAACCTCATAGTTTCTAAACGGACATTGCGGTTTGTTCACTGGAATCAGTTGAAAATTAGCTCCTAATCTATGCCGTTGCGTGTCACGGTAGGAAAACAGTCGTCCTTGTAACATTTTGTCGGGACTGGCCTCAATTCCCGGTATCATATTTACGGGACAAAATGCTATTTGTTCAACTTCCATGAAGTAATTGCGAGGATTGCTAGATAAAACCACACAATATGATATTATACATTAATATATAAAACAACCGATTGAGAACGATTCGACCGACTTGTATCAAAGGATAATCCTTACGAGGCCATACTTTAGTAACATCAAACGGATTGAAAGGACATTGTTCTGCTTCTCGATAACTCATGACCTGAAATATGGAACTTTTGATAACATAAAGAATTGAATTATTTCTAGATTCTTTATAAGATAGGTAATAATTGTCTCCACGTTACATTATAAAAATATTGGATTTCCAATTTATTAGAATGACCTTTCAAAGGTCACCGTAGTATTTAATAGTGTTAATATTTCAAATTATTTCATATATAATCTATTTATAATTAGAGTTTAGATGAATTGTAATACAACATGACTGCATTGAAAATATAAATAAAGAATTTGGTGAGAATAATGAAGCATTTATTAAAACTAGGAAATAACTTTCCAAAAGTTTATTATTGAAATATTAAATTTCCAATATCTGTTCATATAACTGAGTAAGCATTTATTTATATAAAAACATAAATATAATTTAAAATAAAAATACTATATGGTCTATAATTAACTTTGCAAATTTTACAAACTCTTCACATAATTAGAATTTCTTAATGATAATAGTAATATTAATAATAATAAATAATATTAATAATAACAAAAATAATAATAATAATAATAAATAATAATAATAATAATAATAATAATAATAATAATAATAATAATAATAATAATAATAATAAATAATATTAATAATAATAAAAATAATAATAATAATAATAATAATAATAATAATAATAATAATAATAATAATAAATAATAATGATAATAAATAATATTAATAATAATAAAAATAATAATAATAATAAATAATAATAATAATAATAATAATAATAAAATTTCTTTTATTTTATTTTACTCGGGGTTTTAGTATGCCGGAGATCTAAGCAACAGAGAAATGAAACAATATTATCTATTTTAAATTCCTAATAAATAGATTGATAATATAGAATGTCTGGTTATAATTTTACTCTTTAGTGTAAATCGATTGTTGATGAAACAATCTCAATAATGCATGTAAGAATTATGAGCTTAAATTTGTGCTGGTCTTACTGTATTCTGAAGGTTTTACAGATTATAAGAGGAAGATTAGTAAGAGAAGATAAGTAAGCTGGGAACTTTAGATTATAATATTGTTTCTAATTCATGTAAGGTATGCAATATGTTCATTAGTCAAAATTGCGGTTGGATATTGCTCAGATCTCGTTTATCAATTTTACATGTAATGGGTGTAATGCCACATACATTGGAAAGATTTCCCGTCATCTCTGTTCTAAAGCATTGTCAAGTGAAGGTTTGACCAATATTAGTGAGCACAATAGAGGCTGTAAGAGTAAAATAGGAATGTTTGATTTTAGAATTTTATTGAAAAGTTTTAATAATTATTGGAAACGGGTGACATGTGAGGAATTGTTGATAAGGTCATTGAATCCAAAAATTAATATGCTAAATGTTGTGAGTACGAATGTTTTGAATGTTTTGAAATAGTTTGATTATTTATTGTTTGGCTAATATTTTGTGTTTAAAATTTAAATTTTTAATATTAATTTAAAACTTTTTATATTAAATAGTTTATTTTAATTAAAATATAATTTATTAAAGTTTATTTTAATTTTTAAACTAAAAAGTATATTAAAATATTTAAAAAGTAATAATTTATTCGAAGATATATAAATTGAATCCATATTATTAATTTGGTTGGATGTTTACATGATGATGATAGTGAATATCTTGAGTTTGAATGGAGCTTTCTTGTAAATAAATTATTGCTATGTTGAGAAAACTAATTATCATTATTTATTATTATTATTATTATTATTATTATTATTATTATTATTATTATTATTATTATTATTATTATTATTATTATTATTATTATTATTATTATTATTATTATTATCATCATTATTATTACTATTATTATTCTGGGGAAATACTCGATAAAGAGCTCCATGACATTTATCGCGAAGAGTGAATAATAATAATAATAATAATAATAATAATAATAATAATAATAATAATCAGCAACCGTGAAAAATAATCAATAAAGAATCTCACCTGAATGTAAAGAGTCCAAGAGGGATAATTGCCAGTTTCTATAGCATTGAATAAGTCTTTAATAGCATAATCTTGATCAGTGCCACTCAATTCAGTTGCTTTCTCAACACTCAAATTCTTTATCCCTTGATTTGTCTAGAATTGCAATATTATGGAATTATCTCATTACTTTCCATTGTGTACCTTGAATATGAATTTACAATAAACCGCCTCATCTTTGTCATTCACTAATTTAAACGTATGTGAGCCGAAGCCGTGCATGTGCCGATACCCATCTGGAATTCCTCGATCAGAGAATAAAAATGCAAACTACGAAAAAATGTGGAGAAATTTGTATGAATGCATGCGTATAAATTATTGTAAAAAATTACATATAACTATTAAAAAAAGATTTATAAAATATAATAATATTTTGTAAAACCAAAAATGATGTAATTACTAAAAATAGTAATAACTTAAATCATTATCTGTTTAATTCGGAGAATATCAAATTCCCATTGGTGATATCAAAACTGATAATTTTCTAAACGCTTTCAAAAGACAGCCTATCTATAACTCAGTCTTTTTCAAAGTAGACGTTAACGCCACCTTGTGGGTGTTTGGGACCTATAGTGGGCGTTAAAGGGCCCAGAAAAAAATGAGGGACGTTGACGTGGGTTAAGAGGGTGATGGTAGATTTGTAATTTCATTTACTTTATATTTTAAATTTCACTAAAATTAAAACCTACCTACTACACAATAATGAATAATTGGTTTATATTTCTACCCTGTATGATGGTACAAAAACTTAAAATACTTAACATTGATTTAGAAGGTTAGCCCGCACGCCGTACGCAATCAAGTTGTAACAGGTTTCTGTTAAATAATGCTATTGGAGCAATTCGGTAGCAATTGTTCTGTACCATTAAAATTTATTTACATGTAATACATTTTGTATATTATGCAATTAAATAATCTTTAGGTGGTAGCAAATCAAATTGTGTCTTAACCCTTAATAACCTAGAGTTTTAATTTTGATACCAATCTTTTAAACCTAATGTTCACATTACTATTAGTTTTTTTATAGGTTGGCTGTTCGTATTTTACTGTTGTATAATATTCTTTCCAAAGAAATTAAAAAAAAACAAATGTCATTATTGTTTTATTTTATCTATGACATATTACTTGCGCGGCAAAGTGAACAAGTAAACACATTTTACTAAAAGTTTTGTTGAATACAAATTTGATATATTTTCTTTTTCTGAAGAATATAAATACTTTTGAGGTAAGTGAATATATTATTTTCGCTATGATATAATTACTTTTTGCGAGTGCATGTTTTACTTGAAGAAACTAGTGCTATTTTTGTGAGTATCAATTTTGATACTTCAGTCATTCCGCCCTACATAAAACCTACCTACTAATTCTTTAGCTATAAAAATTTTTTGAACTTCCGTTTCATTATTTTTCTACATAGCTTGGTGTTGGGAAATTATGAAGTCTAACGTACCCAGAGGAACATATCACGAAAATGTGGCCTCTCACGAAGGCCAAGAATTTTCGGCCACAAGTTGGAAAGACAACAAACAAGTACTATTACTTTCCACGTATGTTGGCGCTGAACCAGCGGATACTATAACCCGCTACGAAAAAAAATTAAAGGCCAATGTTCAAGTATCATTTCCTCGGGTCATAAAAGAATATAATGCACACATGGGCGGCGTTGATTTGATCGATAGCTTCATTGGTCGATATCGCATCCGCATAAAGTCGAGAAAGTGGACAATGATGCTCTTCTACTACTTGTTAGACATGACTGTCATCAATGCTTGGGTACTATACAAAAAGGTAAACACAGTGAAAGGAAAACTTCAGAAGAACATTATGAAGTTTGCAGATTTTAGAACTGAGCTTGCCGATACTTTATGTAGATATCAAAGTCACTCGAAAAATAAAAGCGGAAGACCCAGTAGCAACAGTCATCAAAACACTACAGTACCTTCAAGCGATGGTTAAAAAAATGAGAAAAACTGCTATAACTGAATGCAAGTAATCTCCAAATTTTCTTCGGATATATTGAGCAGACAAATCAATTCAGGTGCGACGCTAGTTCGACCACTGGCTCAGTCGTTAATGAGTTATAGTGCGTTAATAATACATTAATTGACAGAGAGACTGCATCGACTCTATAGCTTATGTTAACAACAACTATAATAATGATAGTAATATAATAATAATAATAATAATAATAATAATTATATTAATAATTATATTAATAATAATATATTAATAAAATAATAATAATAATAATAATAAATAATCATAATAATATTAAATAATAATAAAAGCAATAATAAATTTGTCGATACCGGAATCATTATGAAAATATAATTTAAATAACTATGTAAGCCAATTTCCGCAATGTTTATTCATAAAATGAAATATGAAATATTTCAACCTAAAACATGTCCTGATCACTCCAAAACAAAATTTAACAAACTTTTTCGCTTTCTGTTTCATTTCTGATTTAGTATTTTATTTACTCATATGTGAAAGTGTAATAATAGTGATGATAAATTTATTAATTTTACTTGATGAGTTGTTTCTGGTCGAAGCGATTGAAAATCCCAAAACATGTTGGGATCTCTCAGATGAGTTTTAGGATTTCTCTTTTGTGTATGAATAAAACTTGGAAAGAATATTGGATCTCGAATGAAGAAGATTGGAGTATTATTCCCAACGAGGTCCCAAATACCAGTTTCTGTGTAAAACTTTATTGCAAATCCACGAGGATCTCTTACTGTGTCAGCACTACCACTTTCTTGTCCTATACTCATTTTGAAATGAAATTTAGATGTGTAATAATTTCAACATACCGACTGTTGAAAATCGAACACCTATATCTGTCCGACAGCCTATCTTGTTGAATATAGAAGCTTTTGTGTACTTGGTTATATCATGAGTGCACTCAAAGAAACCGAAAGCTCCTGTTTAAATTGATGATACATAAGTGAAATTTTTCAATAATTTACGTAATAAATAAATGATTTTCAATTGATGTATATTTAGTACAATAAGAGAAAAATTTCTACAAGAATCTTTCAAAATTATTTACAAAATTCTTATAAAAATATTCCTAAAGAAAATTAATGGGAGTAATGATATTGGCTTGAGACTACTTGACGTCCTTATAAAAAAGAGATTATTTCCCAGAAAGATTTACCGATTTTCGTGACTATGAAATCCTTTTGTTGAATCTCCACATCATAATACAGACACTTAATTTTGATAAAATTTTATTGTTAATTATTTTTAATTATTGGTTTTTATGAATTTATTTCGATTTATTTTTTTTCAAATACGAGTATTTGTTTTCTTATTGATTTAAAATTATTCGTTTAAAACTTCAATTGAAAAATCATTTCAAAATCAATAAAAATTTATTCTAAAAATCACAATTCTCTGTAGAGAAATGATAGTGCTAGAAAAAGCTTGTAAAGAAGTCTGACAGAAGAAGTCCTAAAGAAGTGCCCAATTGTATTTTTCATGTACAAATATTTGTCGATGTCAAGTGCCTAAAATATCATCCACATAAATAAGAAAAAACAAAAGACACTTTTTTCCTTTATTTTTTTTACTGTAAATGTAATACTGTGTAGTCTGTACTCTCAGTACATTGTTATTATTTATTTTTTTAAATTTCATTTTGGTTATTTTTTTCTGATGTCCAATACGTTATGTTATGGAGTCAGCGAATGACGTCATTATTTCGCGCCTTTGGCACCTTTATTCGTCCACGCTTGAAATGATTGACCATAATATTAATAAATATTTCTCGAATCCCCCCTTCATACATTCCTGGCTACGGCAATGGTTGCAGGAATCTTTTTCCACAGAAAGAATTCAGTGATTGACTTACAGCCATTTCCAAACAATAGAATGTTGTATTAGGATAAATCAGAGTTAAATTTGCCTCCCGTCAGGAATTAGAGCAATACTGGTCTCATTATGATATGTGGAAATTTTGTCTTGGCTTTTGGAAGTTTTTTAAGTCATTTAAAACGTTATCTTAAAATGGCATTTCAAGGAATATTTTTCCAACAAAAAGTTCGTATATTTTTATACAGATTTCTAGAAAAACCTTCGTTCAAAATTGATCAAATAAGATTTTTAATCGGTTTGGTAAATTTAGTAATTCTTGCCAACTCCTCTTGGATGTTTTAGGAGCGGTTTGCAAAATACTTTGAACATCTCTAATTGGTTTACCATCTTCATATCAATGACTTATCGTTTCTCATTTCTCTTCAAAAATCATATTTTTTGCCATTTGATATTTTAATTATGATTATATTGAATAATAAAGTGATTATATTTAATGGGAAAAAACTAAAATGACTAGAAACCCCCTCATTACGGTGTCCATGTAATTATTGAAAACTCGGTAAACTAGCAATTATCATTTGATTTTACGCTAAAATATTAATTCAATATTATTTATATTCTCAATTCTTTATCACAATTGGCCAACATATGATCCCAATAAAGAAACAATTAATAATAATTTACCAGCTCCTTTTGCATGTACCACTCGTTCAGGGATTCTTTCTCGGTCAAAATGAGCCATTTCATCTAGGAAAACACTATCTTGGAGCAATATCGGCCCCCTGTGACCGACGGTTAAAGAATTAAACTTATTTCCAATCGGAGCCCCTGTGTTTCGAGTCAATAATATTTTTTCATCCTAAATAAATTTTATATATATAAATAATTCTTTTCTAAATAAAAAATTCAAAATAAAATCTCAAAATTGGGTTGTCAAAAAGATACAATTTACCAATATTAGTATCACAAATATGCAGGCCGTTCTCTAGTTTTGGCCCAAAATATTACATTTAATTTACTTATAATTAGTTCAAAGCATAATTTATAGTATTAAAACATAAATTCATGCCAAATAAATAATACAACAAATAATTTGAAAAAAACTAAAAATGGCTTGTCATAAACACTGTTCAAGCTCTCCCTTCCAATATATATATATATATATATATATATGTGTGTGTGTGTGTGTGTGTGTGTATTTTAAACATATAACATGTCTCATTACATATGTGTTATATTACTCTTTAATGATGTCATCATAATACAATCAACTCCCCAATCATAATATTATTATTATGTAAATTTAAATGTGATTTAATAAAATCCAAAAATGGACAATGAATCTGAAATTATCATCACAGTGATGAACTTGTAGATAGGATTAATAATATAATATAGATAAAATAATATTCAAGATGAGATAATTTTGTTAAAATTCATGATATCGTAAAAGTATCAAGATGAATAAAACCAAGAAAATTAACACTTGACTAAATTATGTGACTAATATTTGATAAAGACTTCAAAACCTTCGTGGTCTCATTTAAGAATTTAGTGCTCCCAAACGATTGCTATTATGTACATGTGAAATTTTGATTTTAGCATAGCATAGATTTCTCACACTGGCGGAAAGTTTTTCCATGTGAAATCGTTTAAAATTTACACATTTATAAAAGAAAATTTTGAAATTACATCATTTATATAACGTTTTATAAAGAAAAATGTGAAAAAGGCAAATGTATCAAATGTGAAAAATCATGTCCTAACTATGATTATAAAAAATTTATAAAGCATTATCTATCAAATTCATATTCTTCTAACAATTCGTTGCTTATGTATCTCATTTTATCTGGTTATCTAGACCATGATAGTTTGCTTTTGTAAAACTTTTTGATATAGATTCGCTTTATGAACCAAAATAATCAGACAATGAAATGTTTGCCATTTCAACTGAACATGAATATAGTGCCGAAGTTTAGGTAAAAACAATATGTGAAAAAAACTGTAATCAGTAAGATTTTAAGGAAGCCTGAATGCTTTAATTTCAAAGCCTAAATCGTCTAACAAGATATAACGATGAAATTTGCCAGTTCAAACTCAGGTAAACAATTTACATTGTGAATATGTAATGAGATTATTCCCAAATTCTGTAATTGTTTTTGAGATGGTTGAAAATTATTAATCATAAACAAAATCATTTTGAATTAAAAATTATTATTATCAGTGCGCTAGAGAATATATAAAATAACTGATTTCTCAAAATGGGAAAATTAATAAATGTTATTCTTCTCATACCCCAAAACAAATAACATAAACAAAAATCTAAGTTTATTTATCATTTATAAATCTAGAAATATTCAAACGTTTTAATTTTTGTATATGACCCTATAAAAACACCTTGACAAAACAACCCTACCAGTATTAGTATATTATACTAGTGCGGTAACGAGAAATTATAAGGTTTATTCGTCAATATTTTAATTATATTCTTAAATTATTAATGAAAATAAGCTTTTAGAATTATACTTAGAAATTCACCAATAAGGATTTTGTTGAACTGTTTCATCGGAGCTATTTTTTTTACTGCAAACTCAAACCTCCTGTTTTATTCATAATAAGTTTAATTTAAAATTTCAATTAATGAAACGAAAAGTTAAAAAATTCTATAAATTCAAAAATTTCTATTCAACTTTCATTTCAATTTTTCTAAATAATAATAAAATAAACTGTGGAAATTTTTAATAAAAATAAAAAGCATAATCAATATAGAATAATTATCAATAACGTTTCAATCTTCATTAATTTATAAGATTTTGTTCACATTCATCAGTATGAAAATCGGAATGTATCAATTTAATTAATAATAAAATTAGATATATAACGCTATACATTACATATATTATTCAATAACTATAACTTATAAATCAATTAAATTGAAAAATATTACTCGATGATCAGATTTGTAAACCGATAATGGATCATCAGATGGAAGTGGCATTCTGAATACTTGAATAAAATTAATTCAAAATATTTTTCAAATTTCTTCTTACTCGAATTTATTAAAGGAAGTATTTAAATATTTCAAGTTGTAGTTTCTAAGTCAAGAAAATTATTTTCAAAATTTGTGTATTTATACCAATATGAAATCGTGAATATTAAAACAAAACCATTGAAATGTAAAATTAAGTTAATTCAAGAAAACTCGATAATTCACAATAGAAGCTGTTAGTTACAGAATTAAAATTTTATTAAAAATATGTATTAATAAATTAAATTAAGTTAAAAATTTTGTGAGATAAGTTTTTAAGTCATTGATTCGTAAAACAAAAGTAATCAAAATCTTTATATTAACAAATTAAATTTAGTAAAATGTGATAAATTTAATAACTTCTTGGTAAAGTCAATGAAATTTTTGTGGAGTACGATCTTGTTATTTCCTTTAACTTGATTTTTGCAGGTTTCCTAAATCAAATAAAAATAGACCTTTGATACCTTAGAAAATTAATCTTGTAATGATTTAAATTCTAAATTTAATTGCAAAGATCCCAAAAATGAAGAATTCTAAAACTTATTAGAAATATTTGTATTGAAAGGAAACATCAAATCTTTCGTGTGTGTGCGATGTTATTTGTATGTATGATTTAATTAGTGTTGACAATATTTTCATTTCCTTCCTTTTTTGTATGTTCAGGGCTTCACAATTTCTTTTCACATAATTTGATTATTATTTTAATATTTAATGAAATAATACTCTATATCATATAGTAAGCAGGGATAAACTTACTAAAAAGATAAAAAAATTAAAAAATTGATTATGAAATAATCAAAAATATAAAAAGATTCTGAAAATATAATCCTGGAAATTAAAATATTGGAAAAACGTTGGTAACTTATGTTTTTCTTATGGTTATTATTCGAATAAAATTGTTGTTTAGTGGTAGTTTAATTTTCATTTATATTTTAACTTTTAACAAGGAACCAATTCATATACAACAGATAGAACTTAATTATATATATATATATATATATATATATATATATATATATTATGAATCTTTATTAATCATGACTTCATTAAAATAATTTTTATAAATGTTTTCCGATGTTATGGCTGCATAAACATAATATTATGCAAATTAACTAGAAACTTAAAACGGTGTAAAAAAGTCCTGAAAATTAATTGAATTACAGACTAAAAACTTAAAATATTCTAAGCGAGAACACTCAATACAGAGTGAAATTTAAAAAATAATGCGTGTAAAATATAATATTGTCAATTTTAAAATTTATCTACTAAATCAGAAAGAGAATCTAAGCAAAGGAATATGGTTCTCGAAGCAAACCAAGGATAAAGAGAACATCCCTGGCGATTAATAGAAATGGGTATGTATAAATTAACTATTCCACTACCTACCATTAACAATTTGAAATATTGGGTAAAATTATACGAAATAAACAAATTTGCAATGAAAAACTTTCAAATGTCAGAAAAATAATCTTCTGATTATAACCGAGTTATAACAGAGTCAATGTTATAGAGCCGAATTAGTCCAGCATACAAAGTATTATAATTATTCTTGGTCAACGCATATATCCGGCATTCGAGGTATTGAACTCGTTAACTTATTTAAATGGAAATTGTCAGTAAATTGTCAGATTTAAAGAAAATCAAATACGATTTTTCATTACATTAGATAGAGATTGTGGTTTTATGGTGGGCATTATAACTTACAGGGCTTTATTCATTTCAACAAGAATACGATAAGTTAAAATTGATAATTGTCCTACCGAATTAAATCGAAAATCCAAAAATAAGATGGAGTGCCATACATTTGAAAAAATGATATTTATTAAGTTTTTGTAAGTGTTTTTGCAAGAAACATTCTTAACAATCGAAAATCTTCGTAATCATAGTTGAAAAATTTTTAATAAACAGTAAATCTTAGTTTTTAATCGTATTTTTACCACTATAAACTAATAGTTTTCAAAAATTAATATAAATTTTTGTTGCAACTTTTTTCAAATGTTTGTGAAACTAATTTTATAGTTAAATAGTTTTATTTCTTTCACAGATAAAAATGGCGCACTGAAAGTTAATACATTTATCGGTATTATAAGTATAAAACGGTGATTCCTTGGTATCATCATAAATTAATAAATCAGATAAATGAATAACAAAAAAGCCCTTGCTGCGAAGTAATAATTATACTGTTTGAAAAAAGTTTCGATTATTTAAAAATCCTCTTCAGTTTCTAGAAAGTACGTTCATTTTACTATTCCGGGCTCATTATAGCCAAGTTCCCTTGAATTTATTAGAATTCATTTAATTTCAAACATTCTAAATCATTCATGAAAATTTAATTATATTTAAATCTTATTTAATATTTGTATTAAATTACAATTATTTAATTACAAAATTATAAGCTTTCTCAATGGCATTTATGACAAGTTAAATCCATGGTCAATCAAAAAGTTGACAATCTTCTGATTGTATTTCATTTATTTGTTTGAATCACATGTGATACATTCTTCAACGAAATGATAAATTTCATAATCATGCATCAATGAGAAAATTAGTGCGCATTTGTTAGACCCATGTAGAAATTGAAAATAAGTAAAAATCATTAAAACTAAAAATTATAAAAAATTTTGCATATCTGCACAAAATTTTGATATTAATATAAATATTAATAAATTTTATTTTTTTATTTATTATATATATTTTTTATAAAATTAAAATTAAGTTTAATCAATTTGATTCCATTTCATGTATTATTTATCGTGATGGAACTCGTATGGGGTTTTCCGTATATTTGAAGTTGTCACACAGTGCCCTTTTGACTCAACATGAGTGATTTTTATTATTAAGCTCATGGTTCAACTTCCGTGTTCTCGATCAGAATAAGAATTATATTCACAATTATGCTTGCGAAATTCAATTATAAAATAATAAAGCGATATAGTTTTTTGAACTTTATCTTAGTCGCTTTTTAATTCTGGAAACTTAGTTTGAGTCCTGAATAGCCTTCTGTGTCACCTACGAAGGAGCGTTCTCCTTGGAAACGTCTCCGTAACTGATGAAAAATAATAAATGATAATGAAAAAATTAAATGATGATTAACATTAATGAATTAAATAATGAAAAGAATAATTTAGTTAATAAACCGGTTAAGGTGGTTTATCTTCGAGTTGTAACTAAAGTGTTGAAACAAAACATAATATGATAAAAAAAGCAAAAGCTGTTGGAAATTTAATGAAAATTCATAATATTACAATATTATATTCAAGCTCTTATCATTGGGCAAATTGAGCAACAATTTAGAACAATTAGAGACGCCTTTCATATCACATTAAAGAATAAAGACTATGAAAATTGGGTGGAGTTATTACTAGAAGATTAATTTATCATAATTTCAACTTTCCAAAAAACTGTCGGTCAGATATCTAGTGAAAGAATTTTCGGAAAGCGTATTTATAAAGAATGGCTTATGAAAATGCATGTGCTAACTTTTGCTCTTCCAAACTTCTATGGGGTTCGTGGACTGTCTGACCTTGAACCCTTGACATACAATCTTACGACCCTCCACTGGTTACCCGTTGCTAGGCAGTGTTGGTACTGTAACCAAAGGTTCTGAGACCGCCAAAGGTGAGCTTTATTCCTTAAACTTCTAAGGCCCGGTCTGCAGCTGGGTTCAGCAAGCTACCGTTAGAAGGTATGTGCTCGAATTACACTTTTTCGGTCCCTAACTTTCACATCGTATATTTCCTACATCCCTCAGAATTCTAGAGCCTCTTAAGTTACGGCAAAATAAACAAATAACAAGAAAACTATAACTATCATATTATTTAGCAAAACATTCATTCTATTCATCGCATGAATTCATCAATTAATCATAGCATTCGACGAGTTCATTTGATTTTGTCCTCGGTCTCCATTGGGCTTATTGGTTATAATTATGCGTCGTCGTCTTCGTTTGTATCTTCCTGGACGTGAGTGAGGTCGGTTATTCTTGGTTCCTTGTCTAGGTACGGCAATTGAGCTGGGACGAAAACCAATGGGTAGGCAACTGCATTTCCCTCTTGACTAGCAGTTAACGCTACGTCCAACCCACGTATCTGAGTGCGCAACGCCTGCACTAATTGTCTTTCCTCCTGCAAACCGCGTGAAGCTGCATTCATCTTTTGGTAAACTTTCCTCGCCCACTCGGGTTTGATCCAGGTTGATTTGATTTCCTGGCATTCTTTACTGACCTGTAGTAACTGTTGGTGGAGATCTAGGTTGATGGTACGTAGACGGGACAGTTCTTGATTGATCACCTGAATAGCTTCCATACCTGAAGTGAAAATATTAGTGAACGGTAATATGACGAGTGACGGCAGAACCAAAGATTTTTTGGATATTGGTAGTATCACAATTTACAGGACTCTATATAAATTATGGACTTGATTTATTAAACTAAGGATCTTTACTTCGAATTAACTCATGAAAATTGTCTCTCATTACTTATATTCTAAGTATGAATTTTACAAGTTGAATATAGGTTTCCAAAAGAATTTTACTTGATATGGTTTTAGGAAAATAATAAATATAATTGATATAGCGGGGAAAAAGTCATTTGAAGGGAAATTGGTTAAGAGGGGAATTTTATTTTAGGGGGAAAATGATTGGTTAAGAACAAATTTGTTGATATTTTTAAGGGGATTAAGCCGGTTGAATATTGTTATTTTATGGGTAAATATTATCTAAATGGGGATTTTTATGAAAAATAATGAATTAAAATGGAAGAAATATTGTCATTTAAAAAGAAATGATTGATTAAGAGGTGTAGTTATAATATTTGTAGAGAGTTATATTTGGATGAATATCGATATGTGGGTGAAAAGATTGTAGAAATAATGTCATTTGATGAGAAATGATTGATTGAAGGGAAATTTATTATATTTTAGGTGGGAAATGATTGGTTAAGAAGAGAATTTATAATCTTTTAAGGGGCATTGATCGATTAAGAACAGGTTTGTTGATATTTTTAAGGGGTTGAGTCAGTTGAATTTTGTTATTTTAGGGGAAAATGATTGGTCAAGTGATGAATTTATGATCGTTTAAGGGGATTTCAAGAAATCTATTCCAGTGAATATCGAAATAAGTCGGTGATTTTTATGAAAATAGTGAATATAGCTGAAAGTGGAAATATTGTCATTTAAAGAGAAATGATTGGTTGAGAGTAAATTTTATTTTATTTTAGGGGGAAATGATTGGTCAAGAGAGGAATTTTATTTTAAGTGGATTTCAAGAAATTTATTTGGTTCAATATCGAAATAAGTCGGTGATTTTTATCAATAATACTGAATATAGCTGGGATTATTGTTATTTAAATAGAAATCATTGGTTGACAGTAAATTTTATAATATTTTAGGTGATTTATTAAGTTGGATATAGATGTCAAAGGATGGATACTTAGCGAAATCAATACATTTTCATTGAATAAAGGATTATCAAAATATATCAATAATATTTTGGTTATTTTTAATGATATTATTGGAATCTGAATAAAATATACGATACGTATTCGGTTCTAAGAAAATGTTTGATTCGTGTATTCAAATATTTATTTGATTTTATTATTATGTTTGTAATTTAATTTAATTAAAAACCTAAAATTGACTAGTATTTAAAAAATTTATGTTACCCATTATTTATGTTGTTATTGACAATTTTCTGAATAATTTAAATACTTATGATTATTTCTAGGAATGAAGAGAAATTGTACAATTAAATACTATGAGCAGTCGATAACATATATTAATTTTCATTCAACAAGTACCTAGAACAATTATTTATTTTACAACTTAGTTAATTTAATTAATTTTTTAATTGAGAAGTACTCTTTTTACAATTTTTTTTTAAAACATTTTTATTCAAAATATTAACAAATTTTATTAAAGATCTATCAAAACTTGTCAAAAACTAGTCAAAATTTATAATTTTTTAGAAGTATTACTCAATAACTACTATTTTCTTACCAATTTGCCAAAGGTCTTATTTTAAAATTTCTTCAAAGTACTAACATAATTTACAAATTAATCAGTTTTATTTAACATCTTAAAATATTTCTCAAAATTTTATTTAAATACTATTCACATACTAATCATAGTTTAAGGATAAGTCTTATTTTTACAAAAAAAATATTTTACAACAATTAAAAATACATTTTTGGATTTTTAGTAGATTTTATCGGTATCTATCAGTACACAAGTATCTGTTCCATGTAGTTTTTTAAGCTTTGTTAGAAATTCAACTTATTTAGTGGTTGGTCGATATTCATTTAATTTCTAGTATTGTGCTAGATGATCATTATTTTATCTATTAACTTTATTCGATGATTTTTAGAAACTTAAAAATCTAATAATTTTCAATAAATATATGAAAATTTATTTCAAGTACTGTGAAAATAATATGTTTTGTGAAATTAATTTAAGAATATTTTTCTAATCAAGTTTCTTTTTACTATCAATTACAACCACTTATATTTACTAATTAATTTATCAATAAGAAATCTCTATAAAGATTTCCATAAATTCTGTTTTCGACGAAGGTAATATTTTTGAATGGTTCAGAGTTAATAACTTCATCCACTTTTTTTTCTTAATTCTCGTGACGGTCTTTAAGAATTTGAAAAGCATTAATTGTTCATTTTATCAGTTGATCAAAAGATCATATTTATATTTCTAGTTTGAAGGGCATTGGATAGTATAGCTAAATCAACTAAGAAATATTTGTTTTGTAATTGTTTTGCCATTCCAGAAAACTATTGGTTATAGTTAGAAGAAAAAACTTATACAAAGCAGAGTAGCTTGGCCATTCATCAAGAGCAGCTCTTAGGCTACACGCTGCCCATCTTGGTCCTACCACTCTTTCAATTTTAATTATATCTAAAGTAAGATTAGTTCTTTTTGGTTTTTATTAAATTGGTGGGAAATTATATATAGTTTGTCCATGAACACTTTAAAATGATTAAATTGCTTGATGTCGTGTATGGAACACTCTAAAACCAGTTGGAGATGGTGATTAAAACAATGTCAAATAATAACAAAATAACAAGTCACTTAGAACCAG
This sequence comes from Schmidtea mediterranea, assembly GCA_022537955.1. Taxonomy (NCBI): domain Eukaryota; kingdom Metazoa; phylum Platyhelminthes; order Tricladida; family Dugesiidae; genus Schmidtea; species Schmidtea mediterranea. The sequence continues at coordinate 38,739,669 of CM039679.1, forward strand.
AATAAATTGACGGAATTTTTTATTTTTTGCAGTTTTTTAGGAAATTAAAAATTACCATCGCAATAAAAACTAGATAAAAATGTATAAATGAGCACAAGTTAAAATTTTACAAATTATCAAGAGTGGTTAAGTTACTCTGGAAGCGCAACTGCAATAAAAAAAGAATAGCCTCATTAATTGTATTGTCGGGTCGCCACATTTTGGTAAATATAATAAAGGGCTCAAGTTCTAGAAAGGACAAAGTACAAGATAACTAAATGTGTTGATTAAACTTATAATTGATAAAACTCTGTACTCGCTGAACACGTAAATGTTAATGTAATAAAAATAGATTGACATTAAATTAATGCGTTATCCAGGGTTGCCAGACCTCCCGATTTCGTCGGGAGTCTCTCGTTAAAAAAGTATATTTCCAGACTCCCGATATGTATGGCAAAAGCCCTCGATTTCTGCTACCGTTTTCTAAATTAGGTTTTCCCAGCAATTGGCATCACTTAACATTTTGAATTGAAAATTTTTCGTTACTCCCGGCATGATGTTTTCGAAATATGGCAACCCTGGCGTTATCTGATAAAGGTTCCACGTCTTGGGTTTTTAAGTTTACAGATTTTTGTTTAGTATTAATGACCTCAACATTAAAATCCCAAGATAAATAGAAATATACAATGCTACTCATAGTTTTGACAGCAAACAGTTTACGTTTATGAAATAACAAATTACAGCCCCTTCTTTTTCTAGCGCTTATGGAATTTGGTTGTATATGTTGAAGTGAAGGTTCAACAAGTCATGCTTTTACAGAGGTTTCACGAAATATCAGGCTTAAAATCGTCGTTCCATGCTTCTTAAATACAGTCGAGAAATTCTTCTTCTCTGCTATACTGTCCACACTTCACTTCAGAACAGTCCAGAAATGCTATTACGTATTCAAATCCGAGATGTTTGGTTGTCACTTACAGGTGGTTACTTCAAAATTGAATTTTATTTATAAATGGATACGCTTTATTTACCAGTTCTGGCTCATCTTTGGTGAAAAAAATTCTAAATCCGTCATCTTAATCTTTATCAGCTGAATTGTTCTCGTCTTCGTCTTCAAAAATTTCTTCAAATTTTCAACTTTTTGGCATCACAGTCGTGAGTTGTTATGCAGAGAATCAGGGAGCAAAACCACATTTGCTATTCAAATGAAATGATTAAAATTTTAATACCAAAATTGCCGTATTTAGACAAACTCTATTTCAATACCAAAAAACATCCAGGAATTGCGGGAAGTCGAGAGTCTAGTATTCAATCCCATTCATACTGTATAGCGCAGCTGGCGATGCAACTTTTCTCGTCTCGTGTAAAAGTTGGCTCGTTACATGTTCTTTCACAAATATAAACTGTACGACAGTTTTTGTAACATTGACGCCAGTGAGAGGCAATTTATGTGCTACATTTGGTTGTCAATAAACGTTTGACGAGCGTTTAACATAACTTGAGTAACAGCAGAATAAGTCGTGATCAGTGGCATAAATATGAGTACGCAAGCTTCCCAATCACAAAAAGACCCAAGACCAAGAGGCTCGCGCCTTTGAATCCTCGATAATTTTAATTTAAATACGCATATTGTATATAATTATATTAAATCTTAGTTACGCTGTGACTGGCACTGCTTTGTGGTTTTTGGAATTGTTAATAATAATTTATAATTTTAATTACTTTTAGTAATTAATAAATATTGCTTATCAAAATTATATATCTGTGTTATTTCTATGTTGTTAATAACAATCTGAACACACTAAACGAAATTAATTTATTATATGGGGCAATATGTGATAAATGTGTGGCAATAAAAGAATTACATGAATGAAAAATTAATTATTAAGTGACTAATGAAAACATTTGAAATTACAAAATTAGGTGAACATGGAAATTAAAAATATGAAAATCAGATAAAAATAAAAATTAATTAATTAATTCTCTAATTGTAAGTCCTGGTTAATGGAAAATCCGAACCAATGGGAAACTCAAGCATCATAGGATACTCGGGAGATCATCAATGATATTTTCAAATTCAGAAATAATTGTAGTAGTAATTAAAATGTTTTTCGGAAACATAACATGAAGCTGCAGAGAGGGCCGTTGTCATACTGTCAAAGATTGAGAAACCAAGCGAGGAAACTTGAGGTTAATTTATTATCATAGACGTCGGGAGAAGTGTATATCCCCTTGGGTCTTTTGATTTACACAGAGAGATTTGAGAACAAACAAGCGTGCAAATAAAAACATAGTGTAATTATGTGTTTTAAAACGGTTGATAAACGTATTCTGTGTTGAGTTCGTCTTATTGATGTAAAGAGAAAGAACACGAGGAGTCATATAGTAACCGACTTGGTAATAATAACCCAATATTCTGATAGATAGTGAAAATGCAGACCTTTACAAGAGTTGGTAACTAATTTATTTGTGAGACAGGAATAATATATCAGAGCCACATCTGCCTACTGAAACAGGCGATCACGTTGAGAAGTAATAAAATGCTCTAAGTCAGTACCATTGGGGTTATGTGAAACTAAGGTAGAGGCATAGAATTATGTGCAAAGCAATTAAAATATAAAATTTCACATAGAAAAATGCAACAAATAAAATAAAAAAGTAAAAGTTAATATTTTTCAAATGAAATGGATATGTGTAGGTTGAAAGGGATGAGACAAATACGAATACAGTAATATAAAGTTGATTTTATTTTATTAGAAAAAGTTGAGAAATAAAGAATACTAAATTAATTAATGGCGAAAAACAACTAAATTTAATTAGGAATGTAACCACCAGCCAGCAAGCTGAAACCAAAGTAATTTCGCTCATAGTGAACAAGTAATTTTATTTGGAAATTAATAAACGAGAAGCGAGTTCTGTGAAAAGAACTAAAAATTTAGTCAAATGGCCATAAATTGTACAACAGTGAATAAAGATTTGAATAGTTAAAGCGTTTTAAAAGCATCAAACTTCTATTGAATTTAAATCAAATTAGTTTACACCTGATTCGGTTCATTAAAAACTTCTACACCTAATATCAAACACTGGTAGATTGTATGTGTGAAAATTTCAACGATGATTGTGATAAACTGTAATAAAAAGTTAGTGTTAAGCTATGGTTCTGATAGTACGAGAGGAGTTAAATTTATAGCTTTATCCTGCTGAACAATAATTACAACTCAACAGTACTATGAACCCAGGGTTGCCAAACGTCCATATTTGAGAGGGACTGCCCTGAGTCCTTCCGCGCTGACTCTGAAAATTCCGACTTAACTACACTTGTATAAGTACAAAAATATACGCATGTAGTTAAAGGGTCCTGCTTAACTTTTGTAAACCTGGTGTACGATATTTTATGAATAAAATTTGAGTGCTCGAATCAGCCTGTTTTGAGTATGTTCGAGAGCAACGACTTTTTTTTATCATTCTGGCATCCATGTATTGACCTGAAAAGTCAAAATATTCCATTTAAACACATAAATAGTTTCCTATGCTCACCGCAAATTCAATGTTTATGTAAATTTAACACTAATAATATTTGTCATTCATTTCTTTTCTGGGAAATATGAAATCTGTGAATAAAAAGATTAAATTTTTGTTTTTTAACAAGAATTTACAATGCAGATTTTTCAAATTATTACAAAAACTTGAAAGGCTCTGCAAAAAATTTATCGTAAAGAAAAAACATGTTGATTATTTAAAAATGACAAATAGTCAAAAATAATATATAAAATAAAATTAGAAGAGATCATTGGCGAAAAATAATTAATATTTTATTTATTTTACGGAATTAATTTTTTAGAATTTATCTTTTGCAAATGTAATTTATATAAAAAGAAAAAAAGATAAATTTTATTTGACGCAAAATCAACATTTACTACTAATTCAATCCAAATAGTTTAAAAAGTCGGTAAGAATGTCATTACAAATGGCTGGTTAGGTTGGTTTTTACGCCATAACATTCTTCCATGCATTTCTGTGGGTTACCATTAATTTACATAATAATAAGGTTACAAAAACTTACTAATATGTCTTTACCAAGATTTTCATGAACTTTAGAAAAATTATTGACTGTTCGCGCTCTAATAACTTCATTCGCGTGTCGCAAATTTTCAGCGATATTCTCGGCAAGTCGCTTTTTGGCACAATTATCGAGCACCTGTTAAATACAATTTTAGAATTTCTCACATCACTCGTTGTTCAGTATTACAATGTACTTTTACATCTTATAGAGCGATTTGTTGTAAGAAAACAAAATTTTAATTTACTTGCATGGGAATGACTGATGATAAAGAATTGAAAATTTTATAAGTATTGCATATTTTATTAGGGTTAACCAAATTTCCAAAAATATCGACAATTTATCTGTCATTGTCCTATAAATGAATTATTCATCAATTTTACGAAAGAAAATTTTCTTATTATGGGATATAAAGAATTCATTTTGACTTATAACAAGTATTTTGTTTTGTACTAAAAAATCATTAATTATATCAGTGATGTCCAAAATAAGAAAATCTTCGGCCCCATAAATAAGTAAAAACGTTCCGATAATAATAAATTTTTCTAGATTTTTAAATGAATATAACTGCATAAATCTTTGGTAGAATTTAATTCAGGGCGGATCCAATAAGTGCGAGATCCGATTGGATTTTTAAATTTTAAATAAAAAATTAATAGTTAATATATTTAAATTATCTTGTGTTTAAATAATTGATTATTTGGCACTTTTTATGAAATAAATCTTGATAGAATTTAATTCGTTTAAAAATCTGTACCAATAATAAAAATATTTTTTTATAAAATTTTTTATTAAATTATTTTTTTTTTTTTTTTTTTTTTTTTTTTTTTTTTTTTTTTTTTTTTTTTTTTTTAAATAATTTTATTAAATATAAACATATAGAGATGTTTTAATATTTCTAGATATTTAAATGAATAACTAAATAAATCTGTCAAAAATTAAATATAAATTTTCAAGTGCGGGGCCCAATAGGTCGCAAAAGCTTTAATCGTTTCTTCATACGTTCCCGTTAACCATCTATAGCAAATACTTAAATAATTTCGTAAGAAATCAAAGTGATGGTGCTTGTGAGAATTTAACATGTTGCAAATACATAAATTAAAATAGAATGTGAAATTTTTAGAAATGATGTAATTGGAAAAAAGATAAATTTGAAAAAACAATTTTTCAAAAGAATGAAGATATTTTAAAAATATTTTATCAAATTTTTCAATGACATTGAAATCACTGATGATAATATAAATATATGCATTGAAATACACATTTTGATTTGGAATAGATTCGGATAACTTTAAAAATTAATAATTACAATGTTACTTTTGATAGATTTATTGAAATAGTAAGCAATATACAATAATGTTAATGCAATTTTAATTAATATTAATTAATTAAATAGCGTTCTAACTTATAATATTACAAATATTTCAAAACTTTTTTCCTTTTGCAAATTTCTCATTTGAGAGTTTTTTAGTAGATTGCTGTCGTTTAAAATCACACGAAAATTTTCACAAGAATTTGTTAAATTATATTTAACTCATGATATGGCGGCTTCCATTGTCTCAACATTTAATTGTGATTTATAAGATTTCCGAGAAATCGGAATTTTTGTTAAAGCCGAATAAATTGTTTAAAAAACGAAATTTTAGGACCTCTGGTCACCTTATCTTAGTTTTCAAACCAAATTATTAATATTAAGGTGACCAACTATTTTTTGTATAAAAAGAGTACACTTTGGAAAAAGACTACACTCCTTGGTTAAATCCACAATCTGCAATATGGAATTTTCAATTGCAATTCATGACGTAGTGCAATTGAAAATTCCCTATCGCAGATTGTGCATTTAACCAAGGAGTCATCATTTCGACTTTTAACTACAATGAATGGAAACTCTTTTTTTAAATTTTCGTTTAAACGATTTTTCCTTCTTTTGTTATCGCTCATATTTGAATTAATAATCTAAAAATTATATTAGTAATATATTTTTTTAATTTTGATTTTAAATAGATATTATAATCTGATATTAAGCAATATGCGCTCGTGAAATTTAAATCACTGTCAAAATAATTTTAAATATTTAATTAATAAAATTGAAGTAAAATAATCTAAAAAAATGTTTTAGAAATACAAATGAGTATAAAATTATACAAATGAGACTTTCAGAGTACATGATTTGAAAAGAGTACGGTTTGCGAAAAAAGAGTACAAAACTCAGTAAATGAGTATAGTTGGTCACCTTATTAATATTAAATTAATTGATACTGTTATTATTATTTAATGTTAAAATAATTTGTCGAAATCGGAATCATTTATAAAAATACAGTCAACTCTTTTATTACGCATTGTTGAAGTTATGCAGTTTTCCCCTTCGGTCCAGGAAAGAACTAATCTTCATCAAACATAAATCAACCAGATATTTTTGAATAGAGAATCATTCAAATCACAAGGTTCTGTTTCAAATTTTTAAAAAATATTAAAAGCAAAAACTTTTTTTTATTACGTAATTTTATGTTTTTTCAATTTCTCCGCCAACTCTTAATGATTTTTTGGTAAAATTATAGAGAACGTATCACTACTTATACAACGCAAGTCGTGTCTTTTCTATGCGGTTTTCTGAGGAACGTATCTACCGCATAAAAAAAGAATTGACTGTATAATTAAATAAATAATCATGAAAAATATTACGTAATTCATTACATGAAGGATTTGACAGTTGTGAATTAAATATTTTATAAATAACTACAACAATAAAACCTTACTTTGGTGTAAAAAATTGCAGGTTGACTAAAATTGTCTTCATCCCCATTGTCAAATCGGTCAACGTCGCCAGTAAGTGTATCGCGATGTTCTAAGTATCTTGGGTTATGTTGAGGTCCATTGTAACTATTCGGGTAATAATTTGGCATATCCCCTGAATTATTAGATGCATCAATCAACAAATGTAATGGAAATATGATGTCCACCGTTGTTATCATCGACTCGCATAGGTCCATCGACTTCGTAATTTCTAAATGGACATCGAGGCTTGTTGACAGGAATCAAGTTAAAATTTGGACCAAGTCGATGTCGATGAGTGTCACTATAGGAAAATATTCTGCCTTGTAACATTCTATCCGGACTAGCTTCGATTCCGGGAACCATATTTGCTGGACAGAATGCCGCTTGTTCCACTTCCATAAAATAATTCCGTGGATTTCTATTTAGTACACATAAAGATATTTAAACATTGAATAAATTAACTTATTGAGGACCATCTGACCAACTTGGATTAATGGATAGTCCTTATGAGGCCAAACTTTGGTAATGTCGAATGGATTAAACGGGCATTTAGCAGCTTGCTCATATGTCATCACCTATGTAAAAATAATGCTTATAAAATGTTATTATAATCAGATATATATGAAGAATAAAGTACACAACCTAAAATAAGTGATAATATCTATATATTTAGTGTTATGGTTACTTAGCAAAATAGCAAAAGATTTTCTAATAAATATGTATGTTGTATTCTGTAGTCAGACCAGACTACCCAATGTGAATAGTTGCCATTGAAATATTGCATTTTAAACTCCAGAATCCCGATTATAAAATGTTAAGAAATTATTACCACCATATGAAAAGACTATTTAAAAAATGTATAGTAAAGGAAGAAATTTTAGGTGGATTGTAGATATTTTATATTTCAATAAATAAATAGATGTCTTAGCATGTTTTATATAAATCCAGAATTTTGAAAATTTATAATAAATTAATAAAATCTATCTTTAAATTAATTTTATAAAATGTGTTTCATCTTCATCTTGGTAGATGCCGGCACAAATTGGATTGAAGCAATATTATATAAAGATAGAACATCAAGAACGGTAATCAGTTGTCTTTCTAATATATTTTCTAGATTCGGATCACCTAACTGTGTAGTAATGGATAATGCTAAATCAATAAAGTTATGGCTAGAAGCAAAAGCAATGTTTTAAAATCCCCAATATATCATCTGGAGTTGGTGGAAAATGCCGTTCAAACCATAAAGTCAACAGTAAAAATATAGAATAAAAAGAATTATAATAAATCGTTTGATTCATATCTTCTCAACTTATTATTTAATCACAGAGCATTCTCTGGCTCATTCAATAACTCGCCTGCTGAAATGGGAAAACCAAAATCTTTTGCTAATCCACCCTTAAAAATTGGTAAAAGCATTCACTATAAGAACAGTAATATGAAAGCACCGATCAAGGCAGCATTCATCATACCTGCTGGCAATAACGCCTCGTATATAAATATAAATGATGAATTAATGTTAGCCAGCAATGAACAAATTTCAAAAACCCTGTCAATGGAAGAAAATTCAGAACACGAAAAAGAAACCAACGAGGAATCAAATCAGATACCGGAAATGAAAATAGCAATTCATTGCCCAGAGGTATTTGGATTAGAGGAGCGTATGTATATATCAGGGGTGGCCAACCTGAGGCTCACGAGCCGCATGTAGTCTACCTTGACTATTTGTGTTTCAATTTTTGAGGAGTTAAAAATTGAAACATAAAAGGTCAAGGTGGATAAGGTGTGGCTCGCTAGCCGCTGGTTGGCCACCCTGTTATATATTACATGTTGTTTAAATATTTATAATTAAATAAATATTAGAGATTCAAAATTCGTTATTTCAACTTCTCAACATAATCGAAAAACATTATACATTTTTTTTAAAATTCAAGGGTACAAAATAATGTTCCCATAGGTCCTACTAAATGTCTTTAGGTGTATAGAATGCTTTTTGTATTATATTTTATTATTTTCCGTGCGAAAATAGGGCCCTCGCCAATTACAAAACCAGTAGATAGCGATGGCGTAATATCACCTCAAGTACTGTAATAAGTACTCGTGTTATGAAAAATATTGATTCAGCTTTAAACTGTTTTTTACATTTAGAATTTCATTTATATTTCGGCTATAGATCAATGTCTTTTCTATTTGGGGATTCGAATCAGTAACATTCCGCAAACTTGTTCCATATTCATACGTTGTACGCAAATAAATATATACCTACAATTTTAGTAACGGGACCCAGAATGTTTGTCCCTACATTATTTCGAAGGAAAACTAGAGCAACATTCAAAAACAAAACTTTAAAGGTTAGTATACAGATTTTAGCAGTGTTTTGAACTTATCTGAATTTTAAACGTTACTTACAAGAAAACGTCATAATTTCCAATTAATAAATAAAATGACAAACTTGAATACACATAGTCCAGGAAGGATAATTCTTATTTCCGATTGCGGCATATAAGTCCTTGATTGCGTAATCGGGCTCTGTGCCAGCTAATTCAGTTGCTTTGTCAACTGGTAGGTTTTTAATTCCTTGATTAGTCTAAATTTGAACAATTAAATAGTTTTTAAATATTAATTTCAGCGATTCTTACATTAAATATAAATTTGCAATAAAAAGCTTCATTTTTATCATTGACCAATTTGAAGGTGTGGGATCCAAATCCGTGCATGTGACGGAAACCGTCTGGAATTCCTCTATCAGAGAATAAGAAGCAAGCCTTGAAAAATAATAGTTTTATTAAGAATTCAGTCATTTGCAATTAAATAAATTTTCCATTTTCTTTTCTATTCTGTTTACTTAACTTTACAATTTACTAATGATTAAAGTTATTATACTCTTCGTAATTCGACAAAAGGTACCCTGCTATGGAAACATTTACTTTCATTCGAATATATTTTTATGTAATTTTCCCTTTTTCAATGTTAGTAAAGGAATATAATGAATATTTGTAACATTTGCTTAAGTGCAAAATCTAATTAAATTATAAATTTCTATTAAAAGTTATTGTTAATTTTTTATAACCAACATTTTATTCAATATTACAATTTACCAAAATGTCTCAGAAAATTTTTTTATTCATTATTTTATAGGAAATAAAATGGCTGACAACAGCGGGAAATAACTTCGATTATTAAATAATCATTTTCAGTTTCTTGCAGAAACTTTTTTTAACAATATAATTATTACTTCGCAGCAAGAGCTTATTTTGTTATTTTTTGTTATAGCTTTATAATTAAGTTGGCAGGTCCTCTATTTATTTATCTCGTTCTATTTGATTGTATATTTATGTGTAAAAATTTCACATTCATTAATTAAAGTAATTTTTTCGAAAGGAAATGGCGTTTCAATGTTTCAGGTGCAAAATGCTTTCTGTTAATAGTTGAAAACGGCTAAATAATTTTGCGTGACGCAAATATTGTCTTACAGAGATAAAGCAGAAAACCTCATTTTCTTAACCATTCTTTCTTACGCTGAATGAAATGGAAATCTACCAGTAACTTGTCATCATAAATGCACCTACGAATCACTGTCGGATATATGCAGATATTATTTTTATTCTATTTTTACAAATTGATTTTGTTTTAATTTATCAGATTTAATTATTTTGTTTGAGTTTGAATTCGGGTGTATTCAAACAATTATCTAAAATCTATTTCTAATAACCAAAAAGCTAAGTTTTACTCTATGTTATGAATGACAAGCAGACCAAGCAGGGACGGGGAGTTCTCATAGAATAAACAAATGGGTATTCAGTGAATGCAAGTTCAAACATATTTTTAAAATTGTAATTAGAGCACGAGGAATTATTCTAATACGTTATTTAATGTGAAATTGGCCAAGTTGTCTTGCAAGTTTTACTTTGCACTGTAACACAATCGTAAATGACTTACAAATTTAAATGACCAAACAGTGTGAGATTAAATAATGCTTATTTCTTCAAAACATAGAATGTCCTTTTGCTATTTAAGGTCATGAGTTGGAAAGCAACTAAAAAAGACAGAATATGACACGGAGTTGGAAGGTGTAGACATATATTCTTTTTAATGGGAATGTCTTAGACTGATTATTTTTTAAAGATGTTGATAAATATAGAGTTTTAAGATATTTGTACTTTGTTGCATTTGTAAGTAGAAATAAGAGACTAAGAGTACAATCCTTCACACAATCGAATCTCTTAGATCAGGGGTCGGCAACCTTTTAGCTGTGGTGTGCCAAACCACACTGCCAATTAATTCAGGGTGCCACCTTATTTTTTTATATATCTAAGATAAAAACCAACACTAAAAAGTACACGTTTCAGCTGGTATCACAACAGAACGAAACGCATTTTAAAAAGACCCGTTCAATTCCACGACGAGAGTCCGAAGAAAATTAAAGGGTTAAATTTACCCTCTTGTTGAAAGCCCCACAGTAACACATGTGTGATATACAGCTTTTCAATGCCACGTGTCAACACAAGAGATGCTTGTTAAATTATTTGACATTGTATGGGAAATTGGTGTTTAATAAAGCAAAAAATACCATTTCAACACAAAACAAATATATATTTTTATCTAATAATATTAGAGAATATATGTGGAGCCATATTTAACAATATAAGAGTCGCTATTACCCAGACCACTTTATAGTGGTGTATAGAGTGCCACTGACAACTCCACCACGTCCCAAATTTGGCTCATGTGTCATAGGTTGCCGACCCCTGCCTTAGATGTTCTGCATCACTGTAGAAGCTACTGAATCAATAATACTGATTCAACGCCATTTTGAATGGGAAGAGTTTTTTTGCGCTAACTATGAGCAATTTTATGAAGAATATTAATTACCAATAATTTAGAAAGTTATTTTTAATAAAATTAACAGAAATTTACTAAATATAATACGTTATATTTATACAGAATAACAGTCTTCCTCCGAACATAAAGCCTAGTACGAATAGTACGGCTAATGAAGGAAACTATAGTCGAAGCAATTAAAGATTTATATATTGTATACTTCATTTATATACTTCATTAGTAAATAAAGCATTGAATGGGTTACTTTCTTTGCAATTAATACAAAATGTTGATTTATTTGAATTTTAAAAATAAATATTTTGGTGAAATTTTATCCTCAGGAAGCCTTTTAAATCCTTTGAATTTACACAAAAGTTTATTTCTTACCTGGTGAACCGTTTCTGGTCTGAGAGACTGGAAATCCCATTTCATATTAGGATCTCTTAAATGGGTTCTTGGATTTCTTTTTTGAGTGTGAATAAAACTAGGGAAAAATATTGGATCCCGAATGAAGAATATTGGAGTGTTATTTCCAACTAAGTCCCAATTACCTTCTTCAGTATAAAATTTTACCGCGAACCCACGAGGATCTCTTACAGTGTCAGCACTGCCACTTTCTTGACCTAATTCGATTGAATGTCTCACAAAAATTGTATAATATTGCACTAACCAACTGTCGAAAATCGAACTATTAAATCGGTTTTTTTGCCAATTTTATTGAATATAGCAGCTTTGCAGTATTTTGTTATATCATGAGTGCATTCAAAATAACCCAAAGCTCCTAAAAATATAACAAACTCATTAGTAAAATATAATAGAAATAATAATAACACAAATTTCGTTATTAAGATGCTAAAGATTCAGACACAAATTCAATTTGTTGGAATATCCCTCTCAAAGTTGTAATTTTATTAAAACAAATTGTTTTTACAAAAAATAAACGCACTAAATGACCACTAAATTCAATTCCTAAATATCACTTTTTTAAATAAAAATATTTTTTAAACTTAATAAATCATAGAAAATTGTATTATGTAAGAAAACAGAGGTTGAGTGTGTAAAATGGTTGAAGCAAAATAACTATATACTATATTTTTGGACGATGGATTACAGGTAGTCCCCGACTTACGACCGAGATAGGTTCCTAGTCATCGGTCGTAAGTCGAGTTTCATCATGAATAACTAAAGAAAAATATTAGATACTGTACTACTAACTTTTAGGATCAGGAGAAATGAAACTACCGAAAATTCATATAATGAAAACTTTATTAAAATTTATAAAATGAAATAATAACCCAAAAATATATATTAAATGTGTACTAATAACACATATTATATATGTAAAAAATTGGTCGTAAGTGCGGATGGTCGTAAGTCGAGCGGTTGTAAGTCGGGGACTACCTGTACAGCTAATAAATCATAGTTTGAAGTAAATACTGCTGAAAGTAAAAAATAATAACAGATTGATATTATAATTAATATATATTATATAAGTAATATAAGAGATTTCGATGTTAAAAGACTTGTCTATGTTAATGTTCTCACGGGCCAGATAGAAACTTATGCTGGATATAGTTGACCCGCGGGCCGAAGGCTGGCCACCTTTGATATAAATTATATAAGAAAAAATCCTAAGTAATAAAATATAATAGTTTATAAATAAATTCAGACAAAAGTGTTGATAATCAATTAAAATAGAAATGCTCAATATCATTAAAATTGTAGTAAATAAAACTATGAAATTTAATGCGGAAATTATATTTTTAATATAATTTCTTTTTTAATTTTAACCTTTTTAATGTTTGTGATGTGCCAAAACAATATTAGCTCATGTATTATCCTATACCCAGCAAAAGAACCAAAATGTCTTGTTGAAAGTTAGTAGACTAAAATTACTGAAGCATTTCGTTCATTTTTTCTAACTTTACGGTTGCCAACAGTCCTTTGTCCTTCTTTTAGTTTGAAACGAACGCTAAATGTCCTTTATTTTGAAAATCCTTTTCTCCATAAGTCTTATGGAATAAGACAATAATTGTATAATTTATTAAAATTTAAAGCTAAAAGATTGGCTGAATTTGAATGCGAATTACCTCTTTAATGAAGTGATTTTAATTGAAAAATCTTTGATACTATTCAAAATTCTGAACTCTCTAGTTTAAGAAAAAAAGACGTGACATACCAAAGTAAAATTATTGATTAATTAAAACATCAAATGTCAATCCTTCACCTAGTTTATAACAGTTTTTGTTGTCAGACATTTTCGGATGACGTGCCTTTCAATGTGTTAATTCATTTGTTAAAATAATCCATATCGCATGATCTTATTATTCTAAATTATTTACATGTTATATTCAAATACAATCCAACAGTGCAATGTTCGATTGAGAGTAAAGTTTGAATTAAAAATCTAGGTGCCTAGTTGGTTTCACAAATTTGGGAAAATTTTTAACAAAAATGGCGAAATTTATGCATATAATACAGAAGGGAGAAAAGTTTAAAATTGAAATATTCATTAAATTCAGAATAAATTAAAATTAAAATACTGACGAAATTATTGCTTATAAATGATAATGCAAGACAGGTAAACAGTCATAAAAACTGCAGTTTTATTTACATTATTTACCACGTATTTATCACAAGAACAACTATGTTGGTCTTCAAGTGAAGATTTAGAAGCTTCGTGAGGTTTGATGAAATCAAAATATGTAATCTGGAAAATAAATACTATCAATAGGATATATTAAATTAAAACTTATCTTTAGTTGAGACAAGGCCCATTTTGGTACTGAATGTTTAAATGTTGCATCAAATAAATTGTGGTTCATAGTACGGAAATATTATTTTTACCAAGTTGATTTCAAAATGTTAAGAATTAGAAAAAAGTTAAGTATTTAAAAAATATCGTTATTTTACGTTTTCTAGTTATGTATTTTAAAAAGTGCGCGAGCGCGCTAACACACACTTTAAAGGGAACATTGGACCATACTGAAGGTCTCTGAGTTTCCTATTAAACTCCGCATTCACAATAAAAATATAAGATTTGTAAAAGAATAACAATAAAAAACAATAAAACTCTAATTAACACATACATTCGGACCTTTATGATGTTTCAATTATGTAGGTATTTAATGATTGGACAAAATCCGAATAGTTGAGATGAAATTGGAAAAAAAAACCTTATCTACATCTCCATAACTGTAATATGAAACTTAATTCCACCCATAAGCGTCCGTATGGAGAAAACACACAAAATTATCTTGTTTTACGTGGTATTAACTACTATCTTCTTCAAACTATAAATGACGTGTATTTGATAGTTTTAGGTTTTTCTAGGTTGTACCTTCAATTCAAGAGATAATGTTAGATAATATTATGAAACTCACCATGAAATTTAATAATTTTTGGAATACATTATAAATCATCTTAAATAATAAAAAACAAAAATATTGAAAAGTTATCAGACACGTCATAACAATCAATTACATAACATCAACTATCTATGAATGTGCTAAATATCGTAACTTAGTATTGAAATATTTAATTTCATTGTATTTAATAAATAAAATAAAAACATCTTTCAATAATTTTCCAAAAAATATTTACCCCCTCCTTTGGCATGAACAACTCGTTCTGGTATTCTTTCTCTGTCGAAATGTGCCATTTCATCGATAAAAACAGAATCCTGCAATAACATCGGACCTCGAGGTCCAATTGTTAACGAGCTAAACTTATTACCGATAGGTGCTCCAGTTTGTCGGGCTAATACCAACTTCTCATCCTTAATAAAAAAAACAACAATTACGACTATTGGTGTATTTAATACACTGTATTTTTAGTTTTAGTTGAAGTTATGTAAATTTTGGATTGAATTTTCTTTTTTTTCTACTTACAAAACTTTAAATCCAAATTATCCACAACTAATATAATTTTTTAATGCAACCACTTGTTTTAATTAAATAAATATTTCAATATTTTAAATACTTTTACTGAAAGATTTATTTGTTAAAATATTTAATTAAAAAATAATTTGTTTATATTACATAAATAAATTCACATTAATTTGGTTGGTTTTACACCTAAATATGACAGTTATCCTGTCGAAATATATTGTAAAACGAGTATTTGAATGGCGCTTTATTTTAATAAAATAGTTTCCAAGTTTAACTATTTATTTTAATTCAAGGTAAATATACGGTTAGTTTTTCATGTTTTGTTAAGGCTATCAATGTCATAAGATAATACTTTCGATAATGTGAAAATTTATCTTCCTAGGCCAATATTTTTCCATTGACAACTTATTTTGTTCTCGCCTGAAGACTGTAAAAATCTATATTGAAAACTTTATATCAGATGAGACTAGAAAATAAAAAACAAACAAAAAATGCAGTTAAATAGATTTTGAAATGAATTAAAATTTGCCGGATTCGTTTTTGACGGATTTTGAGCTAGCCATATTATATAATATTAGCCTTTTTCGGTCTGTAAAAAAAGTTGCCCGCCAGGTCCACAATTATTTTAATGATTTTTTGTACATATGATTTTCTAAAAAAATTGGTTTTTTTTTAAAAGTATTTTTTGGAATTAAAATTTTATTTTATGACAATCATACAACATAAATAATCATTCAGATTATATTTTGAATTGCTCAAGGGTATGATAGCATTCAAAACACTCTCCTAAATGGAGACCAGGCTTTCTATCGCATGTGTGGCATATGTACGTTGTCTCCATTCTTCCACCTGGGATGTTCCTTTTGTAGCAAACAATGCAATACTTATTCGTTCCTAAAGGATGTGCATATATGAAATGCGATTTTCCGCCCAACCGTTGCTCCCTGTCTGATGTAAAAGTTCGTCCTGACTTTTTACTGGGTGCTCTGAAATTACCAATGAGTCTCAACACTATCGATTCTCGAAATTTCTTATGATCCGTTGGCCTTTTACCATTTTTTATCGCACATATATTTGTTCATAACAGGAAATGCAAAAAAATACATACAACGAAATCTGAAACTTCAAATAAGCAATTATTAGACTCGACCTAGGACCTGCGTGGAAAAAGTCGATGTCTAGTCAGACTCTACATAGGACCGCAAAGGGTTAGTAGCTAAGATATGCTAACAATAAATTTTTGAAAAATATTATTTATAATTATAGAAAATAAAGTAATAGAATTGGAAATTAAAAATATTTTGAAACTGAAACCAAAACATAGTTAAATCTAAATTTTAATAAATCATTCCTATCTATTTCCAAACAATTGTCAATTTAATACATACTTCGAACTAACTAAATAGTTGGGTTTAATTATAATTTTAAAAATTTTCATTATGTAATAGTTGTTTTAATTACACAACCTTCACCTCGGCTATCCATATACAAATTTTTGTGACTGGGTTGGACCTACACTTTTCTAATTCCAACTACAACTATACAAAAACTAATATTTCTAAGATTTTATTTCAACGAGACAAGGGATGCCAGAACTTAATTGACATTTACGCGCCATTACTTTATAAATACGTAAATAATCAAAATATTACGAGTAATACGTATAAATGCACATAAGTGGTGTAATTTGAAGTGTGACGAAATTTGATTTATACTTAAATGACCTTTTATTGATTTGAAAATACTGACAATTAGTTAAATAATATTTTACTTCAAATGAAACCATATTTGTCATTTTTACTGTCAAGTATAATATTGTAAAACATAAAAAACCGAGTACATTGATAAAAAAAATATTACAATAATGAAAATTTTCACTATAAACTTTAAAAAAAACGGAAAGATTTCCAGTCCTGAATTTAATCTTAACCCTTTGTGGAGCTATGTCGAGTCTAACTCGACATTCCAATAATTGCTCATTTGAAGTTTCATATTTCGTTGTATGTATTTTTTGCATTTATATAAATGTTATTTAAATAAATATTAAAATTTTTATTTATATTATATATTTTTTTTTTAAAAAACAATACATAAACATGATTTTACTTAAACGATTTAAAAACATTCGTAGTCACAGCACTTTGCACATTAATCTGTGGATATAATGACCTTATCAGCAATGCTTCATATATCACGCGTTCCCAATAATTATTAAAACTTTCCAACAAAATTCTAAAATCAGACATTCCTATTTCACTTTTACAGCCTCTATTGTGCTCACTAATATTGGTCAAACCCTTCAATCGACAATGCTCTAGAACTCGAGTACAGAGATGACGGGAAGTCTCTCCAATGTATGTGGCATTACACCCATTCTGATCTCGTTTTTCAATTTACATGTACTATCCTATGCTGTGGTAAAATATCATTGAATCATAGAAAAAACAGTTGGAAACAATTAACTAGTTCGTCAAATTGTAGCCAATAATCACAAATTGACTCAAAAAGTTTTGACAACTTTTGCCGATAAATTAATTAAGTCAAAAATGAACGAAAAATAAAAATAAACTATTTAATTCTTTAATAAAAAATATTAAATTATGAATATTACTGATAAAAATATTGAATTGATAACAAAGTACAAATTTTAATAAAAATATCGAGAATCAGCATTGAATACAATTTATCAAAAAAAAAATTTAAATTCAATTTTACTACGGTAGCCTTTCATATTTATCAACGATAAATTTTTGCTTTTTTAAAATAATTTCTTTTCACTAGGACTTCAGGTCAAAAATTTCTTTTCCTAAATCACTCAAATAACACTTGATAAAAAAAACGCGAAAAAAGTGTTGCATAGATAGTTTTTATATTTAGAAATGAAAATAAATGAAACTACAACGTAATTGTAACTAAATAACTATCCTGGAATATAGAATGTTATCTAATAAATATGAAGATGATCAAAATAATTTCTTTACATAAACAATTAATTCTAAAATAATAAAATACAATTTTGAACAATTCTTAACAAACTTCAGAATTGTTAATTCAAAAATGGCTAATACAAATTAAGAGGAAAATTTAAAAATGTAACTATCAGAATTAATTTCATTTTCCAATGTTCTATGGAAAAATATTACCAATGTATTAAAAATATATAAAATATTCTATATTAATAAAACAGATTCGTATTTTTATTTGTAAATTTAAAAAAAACAGTTAAAAAGTAATCATAAAATTAGTGTATAACATATCACATGATTTGTTATTTTCTCATAAAATAATATTAAATAAACAATGAAAATTTAAAAATACTTTGTGCTCCTCTCGATAAACAGCTAATGGATCAGAACAAGGGCACGACATTGTTAGTAACTCTCAAAAATTAATGAATATCAATCCAAGTCCAATTTAAATTGAGTTTACATGCACACATGCAGAATGAATTATCCAATTGCATTAATCGAAATTATTTTAACATAATAATTAAATGTAGGTCAACCAATAAACTATTGGACATTTATTGTTTGTAATTGGTAGTTTTTATAATAATAATTCTTGTTGCTTGGGGAATACTTGATTAACATTTGTGTATTTCTTAGGGAATTTTCATATCATTATTATTTGAAAATGTAAAATTACAATTAAATTTATTTAAAATGATCTAGAGGGATGATCCATCACAGAATGAAATCATTTTTCAAATAATAGAATAGCGTAGCTAGGGTCTTCTGCGCCGAGGGACAAAACGCAAAATCAGCGCCTCCTGCATACGATCTTTATAAGATACATAAACCATAAGTGTTTGGTGCAGTTTCCTGGTGGGTTTTAAGGAGCATTCTGTAGTCACATATTTCATTAAATAGCTCAATTCCTTCAACATCCAAATCATACATATTTACAAAGTCAATACAACGTTAGCGGAGACTGTTCAGATCTTTGTGATTTAAAAGAATGTGTACATCAAGTAAGAATCCGAATTTGAAGTTCAAATCTTTGAGACGAGTAAACTTTGTTGTCATCTCCTGTAAAGTCGATCTAAGATACTCTTCATAATATTAACAATTTCTTCTTTGGCAGAAAGTCCTGAATTTCTTGCAAGTTCTTCAGGCATCCTTCTCTGTCGTCTGACTGTACTTTCTACAGCCACACCCCATAGCTCACATTTTCCTCTTCGTTTAGCATTAAATCATGGTATATGTCTTCACGGATTCTTGTAATTTCCATCTACAGAGACTCAATGTCCAAAGACGCTTCGTTAAAATTAATTGTTGGATCGTGAAGTCTTTTATGAACACGGTCGATTATTTGAGTATGTCATATCAGAAATGAAGGAAAACTAAGAAGTTGAAATAAAGAATATTTTGTAGTAGAATTAAAGCAACGCTTCTAGTTTCAGATGTTTCAATTGTATCATCAGACATTTTTTCTAGTAGACTGACTATATTATCAAGTCTATCATGGATATCTTTAACACATTCTTATCTAGCACTTCATCGTGTTTCTCACTCACGCTTTGCTGTATGGGCACTGTTTCTTTAAGTTTTCCCATCGAAATGTTGATCTTGAAAAGAATATTGTCCAAAAAAAAGTAACTACAATTGGATCTTGGCTTGCTGCATGCACTCCTGACAAGTGTTGGGCCAGAACACAGACGGCCTTGTAAATGTTTAAATGAATCGGTAATACACACGCAAACATAGCATGCAGATTTAAAATCGAACCTGTTAAAATATCAATTAACCCTACTAAAATGCGAGAAAGAGAACAATTAAATATAAAATTATAAAACACAAAAATAAATTAAATAATAACAAAGTGCAACAAGATCCGCACGAAATAAACATAAACATAACATGAAAACCCAACAATTTGACCGAAATTTGACAATTTATCAAAAAATGTGAAATTCCATAAAAATGGAATAAAAATCAAAAAATTTGAATTAGAAATAATTCAATTAAAAATGCAAAGGAAAAATTGTCAAATAAAATTTCAAAATAATAAAAATTAAGAATAGAATATACTAGAAAATCACAAGGTCAAATTTTGTTTTACTAAATCAAAAATACCACGCAAGGTTAGGGTCGTACAATAGGTATATATACCGATTCATTTTTACACAATTTTAATCGGTTTTTAACCTGAATCAGTTTTACGAAACTTGAAAAGCGATTTTAGCCAGTTTTTCCGAAGAGTGATTAAAATGTGAGTGAGAACTTGTGCGATGCTCTCTCCAATTCGTATCCTTGCAACCTCGAATGAGCTCTGCTTCGATTTCAGCGTGGGGAGAGGGAATTATGACACATTATGTATGCAAATTATTGAACCACAATGTATTACGCGATAAAATATATCTTTATGACAAAAATTTGTTTGTTTACTGTCGAAATTTTTCCGGCCCACAGCCGAAACATACTACAAGTCATTAAAATCAAACATACAATTCGAAATCGTGTAAGTGCGTGTATTATCGCCAATGATTCGTACCCGTGAGGGCTCCGGCGTGAGAATTCAGGAGCTGTAACGTCAATATCATTCTGTATAGGTGAAAATGGTGGAGGGGAAATAGTCTTTTGGCTGTTTCGTCGACACTCATTTCCCGTAAAATCGACCTAAAATCACTGACAACGAACGGCTCAAAATATTCACACCGAGTAGTCCAGTGGGCACTCAATAACTATAATATGAACACAATGCGCCTAAGGTCAATCGGAGGGATGGTCACGGGGAAACAATAAAATGAAATCATTGTTATAGACTTCTGATATAATGTTTAAAGTCAATAAAATTGCTTAAGAGTAAAAAATAAATAATGTAGTTGTTATGGACTTCTGATATAATGTTTAAAGTCAATAAAATTGCTTGAGAGTAAAAAATAAATAATGTAATTTCA
Organism: Schmidtea mediterranea; assembly: GCA_022537955.1. Taxonomy (NCBI): domain Eukaryota; kingdom Metazoa; phylum Platyhelminthes; order Tricladida; family Dugesiidae; genus Schmidtea; species Schmidtea mediterranea. The sequence continues at coordinate 38,761,090 of CM039679.1, forward strand.
ATGAAATTGCTTAAGAGTAAAAATTTGAATAAGGTAATTGTTATGGACTTTTCATATAATGTTTAAAGTCAATAAAATTGCTTAAGAGTAACAAATAAATGATGTAAATATTACGGACTTCTGATATGATGTTTAGAATCGATAAAATTATTTAGGGGTAAGGAATAAATAATGTAAATATTATGAATTTCTGATACAAGGTATAAAGTCAATAAAATTAATTAAGAGTAAAAATTCAATAATATTATGGTCTTCCACTAGGTTACTTCGAATCAAAATCAACCCCTTCGGATAAAGAATCGATAAAACTAGTTGGGAAGAATAAATAATACCCTTTTTCTTTTAAATAATGTAAATTCCATATCAAGCGTATAATTTCAAAGGTTTTTAGATATTAATAATTAAACAAACCCCGAACCGTATCTGTATCAACCGTAATAAAAATCCTGATAATCTACACCCAAATAACTGATTAATAACCATGAAGCATTTCTAGAAAAAATATCGGAGGAAAAATGATCAGCAGATAAGTAGGGATTCCTATCTCCCCAGCACGACAAAAACCTTATCGCGATAACAAATCTGCTCCCACCGAATAGCTGCACGTCAGACATCGATATTACTAACAGCTAAGTAATAAATAAAATCGACCTAGAAACTGCCAACAAATAGGTCACTAAAAACCGCCTAAGAATTATAAAACCAGTATCCAAATTAGCTCATTAAAATGTCCAAATCAGTCCTCTCCCCGAATACAATAACAAACAACAGTTCGAAAAATTTGTATTGAATAATAGAATGAATAAAATCCATGATTAAAATGTTGCCGACCAGAATCTTTAGCTATGCCAGGATATGCAGAAAAGGATACTCTAAAATCCAAAAGTTAACAATCCATGAGAACTTAATTATACTATTACCTGCTGGAAATGAATCAACGAAAAGTAGCTATCAGCAAGCATTAACTAACCGAAAGATCGTCGGATGAATCGAGAAGGCGAATGACCCGAGTGGAATAACATTTGCTATTTGTATAGCTGATTTGGCATTTACATTCAAGCCGATCAATAGTGGTAACTATCTCGTGCACACTAAAGCGAAACTAAATTCGACAGGCACACAACATTCAGATGCCCCACACACGCGCTATCCAAAAAAATTGTCGGCGTGACCTTTGAAATCCTACCGATCATCTATAGCGATAACACCCCGACAATATAAATGTCGCAGACTACTTTAAATTACAAACACATTAGGATTCATTACCATCCAAATGAATTAGACCGAAATTCTCCAGTGAGATTCCTAGAAGAAGTTGCAGCTCTAGGATCCAGCTCTAACATCACAAGTAAATTAATTCTTATATATTAACTTCCCTTTAACTATATAAGTCCTAGACGGAAGCACTGAGATGACTATCTCCAGTATCAACCTAGCGAAGCAACGTTGAATTAAGGACAATTATAAAAATAAAAATTCCTTTAAATAAATCCTTCATTGATTTTTTGAAAATAGCTTATGAGAAACTTAACAAACATGATAAATTACTCTCAATATTAACCAAGTGTACGAGACGTCAAACTACAGGCACAATCTTTGATCTGACTCTGACCCGTTCGATGAGGGAGAGATTCGAGTAACGATCCGAATTTACACTTTGCCAAAGGGGATAATAATTTAGCTAGGCGTAACTGAAGATAATTTTTTTTTAATTGATGAAGCTTACAATCCTTGTTGTCAAAATGTCATGCCGAGAAAAACAATTGTAGATTATTAATAACGGGTTTAAAGTAAGGTATTTAAGTAGTGGGATGTGTCACCTCCAGCACATGTCACATCCAGCACAGTATCCCCCCCTGCTGAGAGAAATTTTTTCTAAGTTCAAAAGTACACAAAAATTTTAAGACAAAGACCATGACTCATTCAAGGCCATTGTATGACTCATCATATTTTCCAGGTCATTTAAACAAAGACCATGACTCATTCAAGGTCATTGAATGACTCATCATGTTTTTTCAAGGTCATTCAAAATTTCTCAAGGTCATATTATTTTTAAACATTTTTTAATTTTAATTTACTACTTATTTTTTATAAGTAGTATATATTTTGTAAATTTATTTTATTTTTATTATTATTTTTATTATTATTTTATAAATATTATTATTTTTTTTATTATTATTTAATAAATATTATTATTAATATTATGTAATAAAAAACCAAGACATACAACAAATTTATTATAAAGAGATAATTCTACTATAGTAGTATTGTCGAAGAGCTTTATTCAAAGCCCATTCCACATACTTCCGATATCGGGCAGCGCAGCAATGACATCCATCACCGCAGGGGTATTCGGGTTCCATATCTTTTGACAAATTGTTTTGTTCGATATCCCATAGGAACTCATCGATTACAGTAAATATCCATATTGATGTATGATTGCATATCAAGTCTGTAATTATTGATGCTGGCTTATCCATGATTCCATGTATTTCTGGATAATAGAATTCCAGACGTTCTTTAATAACTTTAAAATAATCATCTAAAAAACAAGTAATAATAATAGTAACAATAAATTACCATAATGTTTAATTTCATTCATAGCTTGAACTGCGCTCGGTACAACCATTTTAATGATAAAATTGAAATAACAATTACTTTTATACTAATTTAGACTAATGAGAACACACACACACACATACAAATCTTTAGCTATAAACAATAAATATTAATTTATATTGTTTTGAAAATGATTAAAAAAATTTTAATAATATTATTAGTTTTTAATATGGTCAACTCAATTGTTGTAACCGTTCAAGGTAAAAATTCAACAAGATGTGTATGTCCTGATACAGCAGTATTGATGGATATTTTGTATATGATAGATAGGCCTAGATATTTGAAAACTCCAATCAAAAGATTATCTGAAAGAATGAGTAATTTAGAATTCCGATTTGAACATACATATGAGACTTTAAAAAGAGCTAAAAACGAATTATATGATGATATTATATATTTAAATAAGACCATTGGTACTATCAAAAATGAATTAAGAAAATCAATATTAGAATTGAAAGAAAATCATAAACTTAATGAAAAAATGATGAATAAAATTTTATTCTAATAAAACAACTGATCAGTTCAATCGTATAATGAAATTACAACACCCAGTTCACAGTGGTGGCAACAACTTGAAAGAAGTTAACAGTGCCAACAAATCATCATTGCCATTTCCATTATATATTTTTACATATTTTCTTAGTATTGCATGATTCTGATTGGTCGAATATAGTATAAATAAGCTTACACTTTGAAATATTTTTATAAAATGCCAGAAACTAAATTTTTTATAACTTTATTGAATGAGCTGGTCTCTAACAATAGTGAAGAAGATGAAATCATTAAAAACATGAAATTTATGGTAAACCGTACCGAGAAAATCGTTGAAGACATACCATTTGATTATGAAAAAATTCTCAATTTGCCAACATTGGAGAGAAAGAAGGCATTCCAATCATTATTTAGTTACATGTTTGATGAAAATAATAAATGGATGGTTCACCACAAGATTCTATCATAATATTTTCTATAACATGATCAATACAATTCTTAAATTCGGTAGGCTCATCTTTAATAATTTCGGTAGTAGCTTCTTCAACATTAATAAGTGTATCATCAATAATTTCTTCAGAATCATTAATAATTTCAGTATTAATTTTTCCATCATTAACGATTTTAGTATCATCACTCTGACATTCAGAATCGCCACATGAATCTTCTTTACTCAATGCTTCAACTAGAGTCAACATATCTCTAATTTTTACACCGGTTATTTCTTCGAGTTTATCAAACAAAAAATTTATTAAATATTCTAAACGAAATTAACTAATTATTTTATATTTTTATATTTTACCTTTTTCAGACCTCATTTAAAAACTATTTTAAAACTACTTATAATTTTGTTTATAGAATAACAAAGAAAACATAAATACATTTATTAAGCACTATACATTAAAATAATTGTGAAAGTCTAGCAGTAACAATTTTCCAGATTGGAGAAAGCACATCATTTTGATCAGCTTTATACCCTTGGATTGTTATTGTTATATACCAGTTTTCCTGTTCTTTGAAACCTATTTCTGTAAATGCATCATAATATCTGGTATTTTGACTGGTGAATAAAGCATTTTCATTGCATTTTAAATTTGAATTGATCTTTTTGAACGTATTATCAATATCCTTGATATCTAACATTGAGAGAGTCCCAGCAAGAGATTGAAATTGAGTTTTATTGAGTTTGACTGGATTTGTCAATTGCATATTGATAGGCTCCTTTAAAAAATACATTTTATAATTGTGGAACATCTGAACTGGTTGGACACTTATTTTCTTGGTCATGTTTGATTTATGATCTTTATAAGGTGGTGACGCACTGTTATACCATTGACAGATAATGATTAACCAATCAGAATCATGCATAGTAATTCTGGTTTCTTCATATATTGCAGCTTCGATCTGTGCAGGCTCCTTTATCTTCAAAATTTCTTTCATTTGCGGATAATAATAAATAATTCTTTCAATCACCATAGGGGCATATGTATCTAAATAAATAATAATAAAAGAAAATAAATAAATAATAAGTTTACCATATTGACTGGTATTTTTCTTCTGCATATTTTTCTTCGGTGTAGTTTCCATTTTTAAAAATGAAATGAAATGAATAAGCAAGTTGTTTTAATCAATCATTAGCCAATCAGATATCGACCAATCCGGTGATTTTATTTTGTATGTCACAAACAATATTTTTGTACTCTAGATTTCGCACCCCTAATATGACTATTTTGCCACTGGCAAACACGTTAACACACATTGGGTTGTATTTTAAAAGCCTCAGTGCAGGAAATAATTCTGGTTCGAACATAAAAAGACATTTTGTTGACATGTTGTATAGATTGATAGATTGTCCCATATCCATGGTAACTGTAATTGACTGTATTTTAATATCCTTTATTCTATATTGTAATTTATTGACATCTACAGGTTTCTTACATCCCATGATTCTGTATTTGCCGGATTTGAAAAATATTATAGGGTATTTTCCACTCCTATCAACAATTTGCTGGGGTTTACCAATCGGAAATGTCATTTTTGATACATCGAAAGTTCCTTTATAATTTATATTTGATAACATAATTAAACAATAAAGAAATATTAAGTTATATATATTATTTTTAGGAAGAGTTCATTAAATCATATAATATATAAACAAAAACCTATAATTATACAAATTAATAATGGAATTAAGAAATAATGCTGTATATCAAATCGTCGGTCCAAGTGGTAGTGGTAAAACTATGTTTGTGTGTAAATTACTGAAATCTAATTTATTTCAAACAAAATTCAACAAGATTTATTGGCATAAGGGTGCAGATGAAGAACATGGATTAACTCAAGATAATTTCTGTAAATTGAAAAACATGAAAATAGTAAAGAGTTTTGATAAAAACTGGTCAAGTCGTTTAAGGAAAGGTGATGTCATCATTATTGATGATTTGTATCAGGAAGCTAATAAAGAAAAGGATTTTAATAATTTATTCACAAAAATCAGTAGACATGTTGGCGTTGCTGTGATCTTTATTACTCAAAATCTATTTCATCAGGGTGGCGCACATCGAACAAGGAATTTAAATGTTCAATATTTAGTTATTTTCAAGAATCCTAGAGATGCAACAGTTATTGATTTTCTTGCTCGACAAGCATACCCTAATAATCGTAATTTTCTTATCAGTGCATTTCAAGATGCTACAAAATCACCACATGGATATATATTTCTTGATTTCACACAACAATGATTTACTGGTAAAAACCGATATTTTCAATAAAGAAGGTGCCATGGTATATAAACAAAGTTGAAAACTTTAACATGTAAAAATGTTTATGAAATCCAGGCTTAAAAATATCCGAAAACTTAAACAAAGTATTAAAAAGAAAAACAAAGTTCCACCAAAAACCAGTTATACACCATCTAAAAAACTAATAACCGAGAATTACCCTGCAATGAATCTTATTTCGAAAAACATTATTAAAAAGAGTAAGAAAAAAGTTAAAATTGTAAAAAATCATAGGAGTTTCCCATATTTTAATGCACAGTTAAAGGCTTCGAGCATGAAAAGAATGTCTATTTTACAATAATTTCCAACTTTTGTTGTCGATGATTTACATAAAATTCTATTAAAAGTAGTCAGAGGTAAAATTAAAATCAGTAATTCTAAAAAACTAGTATTGTATAAACATCGTAAGCCTTTGTTATCGCTAATAAATAATAAAATTCTTCAGCAAATGAGAAAAATCATATATAAACAACAAGGTGGATTTATCGGAGCAATGTTACCATTAGCATTATCATTATTATCACAATAAACGATGGGGCAATCATTACCTAATGTTAAATTAAAATTTAAATCATCCTGTTGTAATGGAGAAGATATGGACGAACCCAGAAGACGAGGCAGGTTTCGGTGGAGTGGCAAAGTTAAAGAAAAGAGTCCCAAAGTCGAAAAAGGAAACTCAAAAGTGGTTGTCAGATCAGCTTACGTACAGTTTAAACAAACCAATGCGGAAAAGATTTCCAACGAGAGCTTATAAGACATTCGGTATTAATGATTTATGGCAAATGGATTTGATGGAGATGATACCGTATTCGAAGATTAACAAGGGTTATAAATATATTTTAACGTGTATTGATGTTTTCAGTCGTTTTGCTCGCGGTGTACCAACAAAGACAAAATCTGCAGAGGAAATATCTAAAGCAATTAACTCAATGTTTAAAAATGGGCATCCAGACAATTTGCAAACCGATTTAGGTATTATTATTATTATTATTAATATTATTATTATTATTATTATCATTATTAATATTATTATTATTATTATTATTATTATTATTATAGGCAAAGAGTTTTACAATAGTAAAGTTAAGCAAATCATGGATCGTCTCAAAATAAATCATTATTCTGTACATTCTCAATACAAAGCCGCACATGTTGAAAGATTTAACCGGACATTGAGGGATAGATTGAAGAAATATTTAGTGCATCAAGGTAATAAAATATGGATAAATGTATTACCGAAAATACTTGTTAGTTATAATAATTCATCACATCGAGGTCTAAATGGTTTGAGACCCGTAGATATTAGCTCGAAAACATTAGCTAAATCAGTACGGTCTAAAACAGTTGCTATTACAAAACCAAAATATAAAGTTGGTGATCACGTTAGAATTAGTAAAATATCTGCTTCACCTTTCATCAAAAATTTCGATAGTAAATGGAGTGATGAGGTATTTCAAATTATTAAAATTAATACTAAACAGAGTCCTGTAATGTATGTTATTAAAGATAGTGATAACAATGTAATACAAGGGAAATTCTATGAACAGGAATTACAAGTTATTTCCAAACCTACTGTGTTCAGAATTCAGAAAATATTGAAAACTAAAATGGTGGGTAAGGATAAACAATACTATGTCAAATGGCATGGATATTAAAAAACCTTCATGGATATCATCAAAAGACCTAGTAAAATGAGTTTCTATACAATTTTACCTAGCAATAGTTTCCCACTAATCCATCCGGAAAATCAAGCAAGTAAATTTATGGTTGATCTTCAAAATCCCATTTATTTACTTGGAAATTGGGAAGTTGCTTTGCAAGACTTTACATTTGTGTACAATACATTCCCATTTTATAGTCATTGTAAAATAAGTTACAAGAAACGTGTTCCCAAAACATGTAGTGGTATTTTCTCAATCAATAATTTTGAACGATATTGTCATATTCCGAATCAAATTTTAGATGAAAATTGTGGTATGTTTTCAAAGATGGATTGAATGTTAGTTGTGATTATAGCCAAGCGAATGGGTTGTGATAAGCTTAGCATTGTTGTTCCTGGTACTGAATACCTAATACGTTTCAAAACATTTGATGAGAAAAGTGTAACAATCGAAAACATCAAAATATCAGTATCATATATTAATGAGGTTGAAGAGACATTTACATTTACTAATGATTTATATATTAAAACACTTGAAGAATTACATAAATATATTTCATTCAATTGTTTACATATATTTAAAACTATTGAATTTCTTAGATGGAATATGCAAATTCAGTCTGAATAATAACATTTGTGAAATTACATTTGATAAAAATTTGGCTAATACATTGGGATTAGATAAGCAAACATAAAGGGAAAGTGCATTTGGTGTACGCAAACCAAAAATAATAAAACTTCATAGGCAAATGTTCATATATACTAACATCATCGATCCTATAATTGTTGGTGATTCTTTGGTTCCTCTATTGAAATCTGTTTGGGTTGATAAACATGACCAGGATGAAGTTGTCAATATAAATATCGATAATACCATGTACTTACCGGTATCAACATCATGTATAAACAATATAGAAATAAATATTCGTGATGATAGCGGTAAATTTATTGAATTTAGTAAAGATACAAAAACTCATTTGACATTGCATTTTCGTAAATTATATGGCCAATAACGATATTATTAGTATGTATAGTGGTAGCCAAAGTGGTGGCGAATTACCATATTTTATTGGTAAACAGTATGGATCAGGATGGTTGAGAACAATTGGTAGATTTGCACTTCCTATTCTTAAACGCCTTGGTAGCTTTGGCATGAAAACTGCTAAAGATGTGATAATGAATGATCAGAAAATATTACCATCGCTGAAATCAAATGCATTATCTGAGTTAGGGAAAGTTCTACCTAGTGTTGCAGGTATGTTTCAAAAACCCGAAGCACCAGAACAGCTCAAAAACGTAAAAGACCTCATAAACATATAAACAAACGAATGAAAGGACATGGAACTATATTTCAAAAATGATTTGCGGTAAATCTGAATTATGTTTATTTGATAGACCATCTCCCCAAGCAGTAATTGAAATGGGGGCCTTTGAAGATGTATTCCCGATGAATTCTACTATGGATAGTAGAACTGATATTGCATTTTATATTAACGGTTCCCAAACTGAATATTTAGATTTGAATGATACATTGTTAACTGTTCAGATCAAAGTTGTAGATAAAGATAGAAAACCGTTGGGTGAACCTAGTGATGTAATACCAAACAATTTCTTGTTTCATACGCTTTTTAAAAATGCAGTTCTCGGATTTAATAATATCAAGATTGAGGGTGGTAACAGTACATATATTCACAAAGCTCTAATAGAAACTATTATAAATTACAATAGCGATACTAAAAATACATGTTTAACTCCTATGGGTTATGGTAGTGATGACGATAGGAAAAAGTGGATTAAAGGCTCGAAATTATTTACAATGTGCTCATCATTATAACTCGATTTTATTGATCAACCGAAATATTTACTCCCAGGTGTTAATGTACACATTAGATTGAAAAGATCTGATTCGGCATTATCACTAACAAGTGCCACCACAGCTCCAATTTTTCAATTGATGCAAAATTATTGGTGAGAAGAGTTCGTGTTGAGCCTTCTGTATTAGCCGGTCATCAACTGGGGCTTAATTCTAAGCATGCAATATATCCATTGAAAGCAAAGGAAATTGTTCAATTTGCAATTGCTAAGGGTTCAGCTTCTTTCTATAAGGAACAAATTTTTGGAGATAGAAGAATGCCCAACCTTATATTTGTAACATTTCAAAGTGAATCTCAATATAATGGATCATACTTAACATCGAGCTCAATTTTCAAAAACTTTGGTGTAACATCGCTAACTTTATCGAAAAATAGTGATTACAGAGAAACATATACTCAAGATTTCGATAATGATAATTATTGTGCTACATATATGCAGAGTATAGTGAGAAATATGGGTTATTTGGATAAAAACCTTAATTGTGGTATAACTCTTGAAGATTTTAAAAGCAAATATCCATTCTTCACATTTGTTTTGGCACCCGATTTTGATTTAAATCAGAGTCAATTACCTCAAAATGGAAATTTACGATTAGATATAAAGTTTGCTAAAGCTACAAATGAACCGGTACATGTTGTAATATATGACGTATTTGAAAATGAGGTTCAAATAACTGCAAACAGAACAGTATTGGTTTGAACAGAGTTCAAACATTATTGGTTTGAACGAACATTATTGGTTTGAAAATGTTGGTTTGAGTGGTATAAATGTATAGATAATTTATGATAATTTGTCATGGAGTAAGTTTTTTATGTAATAGTAATATTATTGATGTAGTTCTGTTCAGGTCTATCGAATTGGAAAACAAATACTAGGACATGAATTTTTAGGGGTATTTCCTCTTGATAAAATTCCATATTTACGTAATAATCAAGCCATAATCGTCAATACTCAATCGTCTCATCTTGGTGGAGAACATTGGTTAGCAATATATATGAAACCTAGCAAGATATTTGTATTTGATCCCATGGGTTTCTATTATCCGGCTTTAATGGTTTCGAAACTTCAAACAATGGGTAAACCTATTGTATATAATAAAACTATGTATCAAAAACCATGGACCTTAACATGTGGTCAACATTGTTTAGCTTGGTTATTATCCAAACGATTTGATGTTTAATAAATGTTTTATTGATATTGTTATGTTTTATTGTTATGTTTTAACTAATAATATTTTTATTATTATTATTACATGTTTTAATTTTTATTAAAAGTTTTATTTTTTATTAATATCATTATTATTATTATTATTAATATTATTATTATGTGTTTAATTAAAGATAAGCTAATGCATGATCACAAAGACGATGCATGATAAGTGCGTGATCATCGCATGATAAGTGCATGCATACACACTGAAGACTGAATAAAGAAAACACATACAAACAAAAGTATGTATGTGATTTACAAAGAACGCATGCATACACACTCAAAAAAGAATAAAGAAAACACATACAAACAAAAGTATGTATGTGATTTACAAAGAAAGCATGCATACACGGTATAGATTGCATGCGTAAAAATCTCTCACCTTTATGTGTGTATTGCTAAAATGTGATTGGCTAAATCCTGAAAATATTATTCTCTTTATAAACATTGACAAATGTAGAATTTGTCACAATTATTTCAAAAATTTCTGAAGCGCTATTTTCAAAAATTTTCAAAAAATGAACAATAATATTTTAAGAAGTATTCTCGAGAATGAAACTGGTGAGGATTTTTTATTAATTTTTAATTTTATTATTATATTTTCTAGATTGGTATACATTAACAGAAATACAAGATCAGTTAGATCTTGAAAATAATGTTATTATTATCGAAGATGATGGTAAATTTTAATTTTATTTATGTTTTATTTATAAATTATTTTAGAAGTTATTTTAATCGAAGATACAATTGTTATCAGCGATAGCGAAGACGATATTATGATTATCGAAGATGGTAAATTTTAATTTTATTTTTGTTATATATTTAGAAAAAAAAACATTTTAGTTGATTTGGATGCAGATGTTCATGATTATACCCTCGTTTCTGAGGAAGACAATGCTCGTCATAATGCCCTCGTTTCTGAGGAAGACAATGCTCGTGATAATGCCCCCGTTTCTGAGGATGCCCCCGTTACTGGGGAAGATATGGAGGACCTCTCTTCTATAGAGGATGATGATTCTTCGGAATCAGGAGATAAATGTTAGTTTTTTATTTATTTTTATTTATTTTTATTTATCGAAATTAAGTTAATGATATTTGAAGTATTATTAAAATAATACATCAAATATCAATAATTTATAATAATTTATAATAATTTATAATAATTTATAATAATTTATAATAATTTATAATAAATTTATACTAAGGATCTATTTATTTCAAGTTTTATGATAAATATATTTTTAAATTGATGAAATTTAAAGTATTATTTTAATAATACTTCAAATATCATTAATTTATAATATATTTCAAAAAAAAGCATTATTACTGAAACATATATTAACCTAATAAATTATAAACAAATATAGTTGAAAAAATCGTTATTGAATTATATAGGCCTTTTTTTATTATAGATCTTACGTAATTGAATTATATATGGATTATATAGGAATTATTTTAATAGATATTTTATATCATATTTAATAGTTTGCAGTGAGCATGCAAATATTATTGTATTTAAGGTTTTATTTGTTAGAATTATTAGATATTTTATTTAATAGTTTGCAGTGAGCATGCAAATATTATTAGATACTTTATATAGGTTTATTTGTTAGAATTATTAGATATTTTATTTAATAGTTAGAATTATTAGTTACTTTATATAGGTTTTGTACATTAATTTTTTATTTTTTATTAGGCACTTTTTATCCAAGATATTGTATCTCATCATTGCAACATAATGAAAGTTGCCATGAAAAAATGAAAAAATATTACCGCCATAGATTTAATGGCATCAACTTTTTTATCTGCGCCATATGCAAAACATCCCAGAACATTAAATATAAAGAATTTTATAGGGAACATGCGGTTCATTTAAATTTTTTCAAGTCGAGTAAAATAAATATGTTTAAGAAAATTAATAAAAATAACGTCGATATTTTGAATATACTACAAAATAAAAATACATCAAATAAAAAGAATAAAAGACCTGCTGCACCCATTAAAATTAATATCCCAAATAAAATAATTAAAAAAGAAGTCATCGAAATCAGTGATGATGATGACTCTAATATTATAAATAATGTAAATAATATACCTATTATAAATAATGAAAATACTATACCTACTATAAATAATGAAAATACTATACCTACTATAAATAATGAAAATATTATAAATAATATACCTATTATAATTAATGAAAATACTATACCTACTATAAATAATGAAAATATTATAAGTAATATACTTATTATAAATAATGTAAATAATATTATACAATTCGGAGGTTCTGTATTAGAGAATGAGCCGAACATTTCAGTAAATTTAAATGGCGCTATCAAAACTTTACGTTTTGATAAATCTAACGCGCAACTAATTACAGTAACTTTAACTGAGCGAATCAGTAGTAAATTAATTTTTGAGATAAATAAAATGGGGAGCGTTAAAATTCAATTTGCAATATTAATTAAATTTGAAAAAGATGGTGAGATCCGTGACAATTATTTTTCGAATAATGCGGAGACATTTTCAGATAACTTTTTAGGCAAAGGGGTTAATAAGCTTAATGAAAAAATAGAACAATTCACCCATTTAGGCAGTGGATGGAGTGTTATTAATATTATGGAAATTCATTTTATTTTAACAAAATATGCTCCTATTAATCGTTTGTCTGGACATAAATATATTAAAACCTCTTCAGCATTGAAAAATAAAGGAGCTATAGTAAATATAAAAAACAATGACGACAAGTGCTTCCTTTACTCTATTCTTTATTTATTAAAGAAAGATATAATTGGTGAAAACCCCCAAAGAGTCTCTAAATATACAGAGTTTTTAGACGACTTAGAGTACGATGAGATCACGGATTGTCCCATGAAATTAATAAACATCCCAAAGTTCGAAAAGAAAAATTCGACTTTAAAATTAGCAATAAATGTGTTTTCGTACACACCAACTGTTATAATTGATGAGGTTCCAGATAAGTATGTATTTCACCATCTTCATTTAAGTTTGATCCATAGAAGCAAAGTCACTGAAGGAAACCCTATTTATTTATTATTACTTGAAAATAATGATAGATATTATTATACCGCAGTGACCAATATTGATAGGTTAATGAATTGCCATCAAACCCCTGACTGTAACATTCAAATTAGATGCCGTTGGTGTCCACATTGCCTTAATGGGTTTAGATTAGATAATGCATTCAATACACATGTTGCATTATGCGCCAAAAATCAGACTGGCACAACCCTATACCGTGCCAAGGCTATTGTTTACAATGGTCTTGAACCTCTAAACTTTTATGGCATTCCGGGTATGTCATGGGCTTCAGCGCTTATGACATTAACGGAACCCATTGAACTTTTACAGGACATGGAAATGTTCAATTTTTACGAAGGTAGAATACGGGGTGGGTTAACATTTGTTAACAAACATTACATTGCTGCTTCGGAGGATACAGAATTATTGTACATAGATATAAATAATCTGTATGGTTGGGCTCTCAGCCAAAGTCTTCTTTACGCTGATTTTACTTGGGTGTATGATAGTTTGGATGAGGTTTTGAGTGAATGTGCGAATGTTGTGGATATTGCAATCCTTCCATATTGATATACTATGGAAGTTGATATCGAGATTCCAGATAATTTACATGATTTTTTAAATGACTTTCCGATTGGACCAGAAAAGATGTGCCCATCAAATTCAAAGGTTGAGAAGTTAATGCTAACGCATTATCCTAAGAAGAACTATGTTCTTCATTGGAGGCTTCTCAGGCTTTATCTTTCTCTCGGTGCTAAGGTTATATATATACAAAGAGCTATTAAATACAAGCAAGGTCCTATTTTTAAACATTATATCGATAAAAACACTAACTTGCGTGCAAATGCAGTTAGCGAATATATAGAGATTTATTTAAATTGTATAACAACAGTCTGTATGGTAAATCTGTTGAGAACCTTAAAAAGAGGGTGAATTTGCGATTATGTAATTCAGCTGAAAAGTTAATTACATATTCGTCAAAACCGGCATTTAGAAAAACAATAGAGATTACTGATGATCTTTTTGCCGCTCATCTTAATAAGGACTCAATATGTTTGGATAGACCTAGTTATATCGGTCAATCAGTTCTAGATTTATCCAAACTACGGATGTACCAGTTACAGTATGCTGAGTTACAAAAATATCGTGATATTTATAATCGTGATATCAATCTAGTAGCGGGTATACAGATAGCTTCTTTTTGGAGATAAAAAATTTAAAATTAGAAATTTTTTTAAAAGCGATGATTTCGGATGACCTGTTAGATACATCAAATTATGATCCTTCTCATCCTTTATATTCTAGACGACTTGACTCGGTTATTGGCAAGTTCAAGGATGAGAGTAAAGGGTTAGGATATAGCAAGTGGGTTTTCTTGCGCCCTAAATGTTATAGCTTGCTAGGAAATAAATCAACAATGCGAGCTAAGGGTGTAAAATTACCGGGTACCGACATTAAACACCAATCATATTTGAATTGTTATAATAACAATACTATTATGTCGGTACCTCAAACTAGGATAGGAACCCGAAATCACCAGCTGTTCACTTTTAAAAATTCTAAAATAGCATTAAATAATCATGACGAAAAGAGAGCTTGGGTAAGGAAAAACTCGAGTTTTGCATATGGTCATTATAGAGAGGTTGATGTCCTTGATGTTGGCGGTAATATAATAATGCCTGAAACCGATCCAGCAGTTCGCAATCAACAATTTGATGAGATATTTGACAATGTTATTGATATTTATTAACTTGTAAATATTCGAAAAATAAAAATTGTGAAAATTTTTCTTTGGTATTTTCATTTGTTATAATTTATTTTTATTTATTTATTTTTATTTATTTATAATATTTTCATAATCAAATGCCAAGCGTGAAGAAACGTGAAATAAAACTTGATATTTGTTTAATTGTATTATTAATAATTGATTTATTTTTTATGAAGTTGCTGTTTTTTTATATATAGTTGTTTTTATATAGATGTTTTTTATATAGTTGTTTTTATGTATTTGTTTTATTATATATATATATATATATGTATTATTAATAAAAAGTAATAAAAATAATAATAATAATATTTATAATAATAATAAATAAAAATTTTTAAAAAATAATAATAAATAAAACTTGTAATAAGAATTAAAACATGTAATAATAATATTAATAATAATAAAAAATTATAATCTTAATAAATAATAAATAAAACTTGTCATAAAAATTAAAACTTGTAATAAAAATTAAAACATGTAATAATAATATTAATAAAAAATAATAATAATAATAATAATAATAATAATAAAAATAATTGACTTGATTAAAACAAACAATTTAATTTAATAATATTAATAATAATAATAAGTCATAATAATAATAAAAATTATTTCCATGAATTTCAATGTAGCCAAGAAATAACACTTTTATTAAAACCTCCCTTTTATCGAAATTTATGTCAACATACCTGATAACTCCAGATATTTGCTCCAGGTGTGCCAAGTCAGTAGTTAAATCAAAGAAAATCCCATAGTATTTATTTTTTCTGATGTCACTTATGCTGGGCACTGATGAGTAATCAAAAATGTAAATCCAGCCTAAGGGTAACTACTTCCCACCCAGCGTCCGCATAAGAAGTTTAACCGCTAGACACCCGTCAAAAGTTGACTTTGATACTGTGAGCTAGTGGGTTGAATATTAGCAAAGGGTGAACCTCTTTTCAAAGACTGCCAATGCCCTAATATTCAGATGGGTTCACGAACTGTCGTAGAAGATATCGTGCTCTTATTTCAATGGTCCCCGTCTCAATTATTTAACTATTTTTAAAATTTTTAATATTTAACTGCTTTAAGAATTTTTAATCACCAAAATTAAAATCAAACACAAATAAGATTATTATTTAATAAATCAAGTAAATAAAACAATTATACAACTATCACAGTTTTATGTTACTGTGGAACTTAGAACCCGTTTGCGTTCAAAATATGGCCCACCATTCGAGCCTTGTGCAGATTAAATAATCGCTCACGTTCTTTCTTGCCAGGCCAATTCCTCTTTCGGTTTCTTTTCGGCACTTCCTCTGGATGTCGTGAGGATCCCGGAGTGAGAATCTTCACTCCAATATCTTTGTCTGTAACATTTCGAATGACTATCGCCTATTGCTCGGCCGATAGTATTGTCCCGCTTTGGACGAGTCCAGTACGGATCTCGTCTTTTAACTTCAAATCCTTAATCTCCTTTTCTAGTTCCTGGGCCTTCTGCTCGGCTTGTCTCAAAGCATCATCTTTCTGCGTTTACTTAAATTTCAAAGCTTTTATCTCTGCTCTTAATTTTGCCACTCCTTCGGGTCGGAGCCATGTTTGTTCCAGGTGCCTGCAATTGCACACCAGAGCTTCAGCTCTTTGATTCTGGACCATCGCTTCGTGGTGATACTGAGCGACGACCATACGGAATTTTTCGATCATGCGTCGTTTCGATTCCCTACAACAGTGGTCGTAAACGTGGCACCGGCCAACCCAGTAGGAACACCGTTGGGGACACCTTCAGTTACTTCATATTTCCACTAGATCAAAACAATATCAAGGACCATAACAATACTGTTATTAATTGCTATAATAATCACTAAACCCCATAATAAAACAAGAAATTCCATAATTAATAATAATAATTATTATAAAATCAATAACAATAATAATAATAATGACAGTGATAATGTTAATGATTACAATGATAATGATAATGTACTAATAGCAATACCATTTATTTTTAACAGGGGCTGCACGGTTTACTCGTAAGACTTATAATGATCCTCCTAAAGTCTTAATAGTATTAATAATAATTACATAATAATTACAATAATAATAATAATTCCTATAATAATTATAAGTTCAATAATAACAATAATAATATTAATAATCCAGATTTAAAAAATGTTAAAAATTTGTCCCTAATTTTCCTAAAAGGGAAACACTATAATCCTTAAAATATTAATTTATTGGTGTTAAAAAATAGGATTAATTAATTTAATTAACTATATAGTAAGGTATAGAATTTCAATTTATATAACATAATTAACATTAGTGTATATGAGAATTTCTTATTTTATATTACGGATTTTCATCACAACCGTTAAAAATCAAGAATTTAGGAAATATTTCAATATATAGTATATCGCTTATTATTAATTTAAGAATAACCTAAATTTATTTCATTTCGCTTGCCATTTATTGCCATGGTAACTTATTATAGGATTTTTAATTCCTGTAATAAAAGTAAGTATTGATTTTCTTCGACACCTCTAATCCAACCCTCTCGGGCAACCAAGACTCCCAAGAAGAACCAAGAACACCCCCCCCCCCCCTATTGCATCTGCTAATACTGATGCTCGTAACAAGGTGTATTTGTTCATTTTTCCAATATATACAACCTTTAAATTGTAGGATTCCCAGCTTCACCCCCGGAACAACATCCCATAAAAACGGGAATTCTTACCACTACAAAACATTTTGATATTTTTCTTGAATAAATTTTTCAATGGTATTATTTTATTTTTTGTTATCTATAGGTTTTAGGACTGATGAAGTTTTAAATATTGATAATAATGAAAAAATAATAATGATAATAGCAACTTTATAATAACAATATTAACAGGAATAATAATAATAATAATAATAATAATAATAATAATAATAATAATAATAATAATAATAATAATAATAATAATAATAATAATAATATAATAATAATAATAATAATAATAATAATAATAATAATAATAATAATAGTAATGTAATAATCATAATAACAATAATGATAATAATATTACAATGATAATAGTATTAATAGTTTTAAATATTGATAATAATGACATAATAATAATGATAATAGCAACTTTATAATAACAATATTAACAGGAATAATAATAATAATAATAATAATAATAATAATAATAATAATAATAATAATAATAATAATAATAATAATAATAATAATAATTATAATTATAATTATAATTTTTATGAAAATTTAAAGTAACGATTAAAGGCTGATATAAAATTAAGATAATATGGATCTAATTGATACAGTTTGTTTTTCGACTCCCGTTTCAAAGGTAAATATAAATTTGCAACATTAACATTAAATTCGGTAACTTAGTGTAACAATATCAAAAAATTGATAACAATAACAATAATAATAATATAAAAATCTGAATATGTGTCGGAACGAATGTGTATTCTAAGTCTTACTTTGAGATGATTTTTATCAAATATGGCTGTTTATGGTCGGTTGTGAGATACTAATTCAAAATTTCTTCTAAAAATCACAATTATTCGATTATTTCTTTGACTAAAATTTATGTAAACTAGTAAATTGTTTTGGTTTGTCGTTCATCCTACAGTTGGTTATTGGTTTATTTCGTCTACATAAACTTCTTTATATGTCTTTCATTGTCATATTGTTAACCTTTATATTTAAAACTTTCCCAGGACCTCAACACTACTCTTTCGATGGTTGGGCTATAGGATTTAGGAAAGGAGAATACTGAGCGGTTCTAGCTACTGCCTTTACCAGGGGTTCCCCATTAACCACCGGTTTGATCCGGGGTAACAAAAATTTCATTTTACTCACTTGCGTGCGTATGAGTTATGGTATGTGAAAAATTTAATTTAGAGTGGACTTTCAGTTTAATCCTCGTGATGGAGGTTCGAAAATAAAAATAAACCATAAAGAAAATTACTGCGAACATGAAATAAAATAAAAAAACATATTTTAGGCCAAACTTTATTTTCGCAATAATAAAATCCTGTTATATAAAAACCAAATAAAATTCCCAATAATAATAAATAGAATAATAACATTAAAATAAAAAAATGTTTACTTTGTTTTCTTTCGTTTCAACCCAAAATTCATAAAAAAGTAAAAATGTAAGAGTTTTTAAAAATTGAGTAAATAGAGAAGTAAAGAGTGATTTTTGCTCGACCAGCATTGCCTTATATATCACGATTTCCCGTGTGTGTGCTTTGATACGGTAACATTTTGATATTTTTCTTGAATAAATTTTTCAATGGTATTATTTTATTTTTTGTTATCTATAGGTTTTAGGACTGATGAAGTTTTAAATATTGATAATAATGAAAAAATAATAATGATAATAGCAACTTTATAATAACAATATTAACAGGAATAATAATAATAATAATAATAATAATAATAATAATAATAATAATAATAATAATAATAATAATAATAATAATAATAATAATAATAATAATAATAATAGTAATGTAATAATCATAATAACAATAATGATAATAATATTACAATGATAATAGTATTAATAGTTTTAAATATTGATAATAATGACATAATAATAATGATAATAGCAACTTTATAATAACAATATTAACAGGAATAATAATAATAATAATAATAATAATAATAATAATAATAATAATAATAATAATAATTATAATTATAATTATAATTTTTATGAAAATTTAAAGTAACGATTAAAGGCTGATATAAAATTAAGATAATATGGATCTAATTGATACAGTTTGTTTTTCGACTCCCGTTTCAAAGGTAAATATAAATTTGCAACATTAACATTAAATTCGGTAACTTAGGGTAATAATATCAAAAAATTCAAACCTCAACACTAATCTTTCGAGTGTTGGGCGATAGGATTTAGGAAGGTAGAATACTGAGTAGTTCCAGCTACTGCCTTCGCCAGGGGTTCCCTGCTAACCACCGGTTTGATCCGGGATAACAAAAATTTCATTTTACTCACTTGCGTGCGTGTGAGTTATGGTATGTGAAAAATTTAATTTAGAGTGACTTTTAGTTTAATTCTCATGATGGAGGTTCAAAAATAAAAATTAATCATAAAGAAAATTATTGCGAACATGAAGTAAAATAAAAAAACACATTTTAGACCAAACTTTATTTTCAAAAAAAATGATTTCGCAATAATAAAATCTTGTTATATAAAAACCAAATAAAATTCAGTACGGTAAAACAAGGAATTTTCCAGAATTTTCTAAAATTATAATTTTTTAATTCCTTTTGATTTAAAATTAAATTTTTTCATTTTTTTGTATAAAACTTTTATTTAATTTTTATTTATTTTATTTTTCTTTACATTTTCCATTTTTCTTTCTAAATTTAAGTTTTCCGCTCAAAAACACACAGCCATTATCGTGGTGGTCAAACAAATATGGGCTTAATCAGTTTTTTCCCAACACTTAGCCACTGATTTCTCACATTCGAAGCAAGAATGCTAATGAATTCATTCTGAATTTCCGAGGATAAATATAAATCAGATCCTGGATTTTTTTAGTATGGTTAAAATTGGATCATACTAGTAGTTGAAGAACAGAACTACATTTTTATTTTCTGTGGCGTCATGTTTCTCCACGTGTGTACGCAAAGCCAAGTTTTGATTGACTAAAATTATTATGCAGTTTAGTATTTGCTTCAGAATATCTCGCCATCTTGCAACCTCTGACTGAATTTCAGCTTTAAACGATGCTTTGATTGCTTTCCCTTGAATCAATCTGCGCTCTACTTCTTTACATACATTAAAATATTTCCTGTGTTAAGGATTGTTCTCGTTTCTCTGGTTTCCTCCACTTGCCGAATTCAAAAGATGATTTGTACTGTATTTGGGAAATAACAAGCAGCAAAAACATTAATCCCATTCATTCAATGGCGAATAAACTAGTCAGTCCAGTGAAGAAAATAATAATTATTTTCTTTCACTTACCTTATTTGTTTTCCTTCAAAAAAGAAATTCCAATTCCAAACCACTTTATTCTCTTAATAAACGGTTATTAGTTCAGTAACGTAGCTTTTATAAAATTATGCTAACCATAAATAGTCAGAATGAAAATTTTTTTTGAAAAATAAATTGTGATTTTTCGAACGTTTGAAAATATCTGTAATAAATTTAACTGGTTTTTTCAATCACGTTTGGTTTTTGAAATTATCATTTACAGTTTTTAAACATATAACAATCCCTATTATTATTCAGTCTGAACACAGATCGAGATTCCACCGGACTGAAGTATAAAACTCTGTACATAATTAACATATTTAGAATAAGGGGTAGGTGCAACCCAATGTTGATGCATCCTCATAGCCTGTACAATGTATATTGTGTAGACTTGTTTTTATCAGTAAAATTTCATTTCACTGCCTGCAGCTCCCGCAGGCTCAGCTCCCGCAGGCACTAAATGCTACATATCTCTCAAAACAGAGGTTTCTAATTTATATTCATATTTATAATACTGACAGATCATTATCTGTGAACACATACAACTTTACTGCAAATGGAGATCCATTCAACAGTTGAGATGCTACAAAATTTGGTGGAATATTGTGCAAGTATAAGTCTCTTGATACATGTCTCTTAATCCGAGTTGAGACTGTGTTCCGTTAATACACATCCCATAAGTCCGAGTTGAGACTGTGTTCCTTTAATACACATCTCATAAATCCGAGTTGAGACTGTGTTCCGTTAATACACATCCCATAAGTCCGAGTTGAGACTGTGTTCCTTTAATACACATCTCATAAATCCGAGTTGAGACTGTGTTCCGTTAATACACATCCCATAAATCCGAGTTGAGACTGTGTTTCGTTAATACACATCCGATAAATCCGAGGTGAGACTGTGTTTCATTAATACGCATCCCATAAATCCAAGTTGAGACTGTGTTCCGTTAATACACATCCCATAAATCCGAGTTGAGACTGTGTTTCGTTAATACACATTCGATAAATCCGAGGTGAGACTGTGTTTCATTAATACGCATCCCATAAATCCGAGTTGAGACTGTGTTCCGTTAATACACATCCTATAAATCCGAGTTGAGACTGTGTTCCGTTAATACGCATCCCATAAATCCGAGTTGAGACTGTGTTCCGTTAATACATGTCCCTTAAATTCAAATTGAGATCATGTTCCGTTAATACATGTCACTTAAATCCAAATTGGCCATTGTTACGATTAAGATTAGACTTTTTAACACGAATCGAGAATCATCGGTTCTTTATCAGATTTTTCTGTCGGCTTCGCGATCGTTTTATTTTCTAGTTTTATCCATTCTTCGTTCGAGCTCGTTAATTATTTCTTCATTGGTATTAATTTCTATTCTCTTTGTTTATTTCTTTGAATATTTTTCTATACGCGCGCTTTCCATTCTGGCTCCTCGAAATTATTCACCTGCCCCCAGATTTAAAATACAAAAACGGCTTCGTTGATCCACCACTGCAGGGGTAAGGTGATCAGCCCTACCACAGTAGCTTCCCAACTTGGCAAACCTATCCGGAAGGTCGTCCGATACATCTCCTCTGGGTGATAGGTGATCCCCTCTCGATTTAGCTTCAGGCGAACTTCCCGAAGGTAGCTCAAAAGTATTTTACCCCTTTTTTGAACTCCATTCTGGATGATCGGGACACTTTCATTTTTTAACTTTCTCCATTCATCACTTTTCTATTTTCATTTTTTATATATAGAAATATAGGCACAATATCAGTTTGAATACCGACCATTATCATCCTTAATGTGCATCGTTGTTTAGATTTTATTTTTTGACTATTTTCTGTTATTCCCACGTTATAATTTATCCGTGATGTTTTTAATTGTTTCTATGGCTTTGATTTTCAATTTGCCAGTTCCGCGTAACTTTTAATTTATTGACATTGTTTCTGCATTCATTTAACTGTTTTGCGCTCTTCAATTTTTTCTCTTTACTGTGTTTGATTTTATTTGCTTTAATTTTTATTTGTCCTTCATTCATGTTTTATTCCTTTTTACTCATATATAAGTCTTTCATAATCCGATTAATTGCTGTTTTTGGGTTGTAGTTTACAATTGTATGTCTTAAATGACGTTAATTTTCTCATTTGACTGTTATTCGTTGTCTCTGTATTTTTTCTTTTGGTATAATTAGTGGTTTTACCCCTTTTATTTTTCGATTTTCTGTTTTCTATTATCGCCATTTGTTTATCGATGATATTATTCATTGTTTCGATATTTATTCATTTTGTATTTTTCGTTATTCAACTTTCGGGTTATAAAGTTATTCGTTGCATCTTATTTTTCACATATCATCATTGACTCTATTCATTCTCTTTCATTTCATTTTGATATTTCTATTTTTACTGTTGTTGAAATTCATTTTTCTGTGATATTTTTCCCGGTCTTTCTATTCCGTCATCAGTTTACTCCTAATACTATTTTCCTTTATTTATAGTTTTTATTGCTATTATTTTCACGTCGGTTTAATTCTTATTGTTATGGTTATCTTTTTATATATTTTTGTCTGTTATTTTAATTTTTGTTAAGACCCCATCCTTCCACATTCTTACTCTATATTTTTACTTCATCAAGCTTCATACCATTCAATCATTTTATTTTATATACATTCATCATACCATGCTTCTACCTCATCATTCCAAATTTTCACCAATCATTCAGTTTACCTATCCATGCTTTTATACTTTATAAATATTTGCGTGCAATGTAAAAATTCTATCATACAACAAAAACTCAAAAACATTTTTAGTACAGTTATTATTACCATTATTACTATCCCTATCATTATAATTATTATCACTATTATTACCATCATTACTATTATTATTATTATTATTATTATTATTATTATTATTATTATTAGTATTATTATTATTATTATTATTATTATTATTATTATTATTATTATTATTATTATTATTATTATTATCATTATTATTATTATTATTAATAAATATAATTAATTAATAAATATTAGTATTATTTTAAACTAAATTCCTTCCAAATTATTATTATAATTAAACAAATTAGGTTGATGAGCATTCTGTCATAATGTAAATTTTAGTAGACAATTTTAAAAAAAAATCAGCACACGAATTTACAGAATATTGATTATGATTATAGACACGTTCCTGTTACCGTCGCTTTAATCTTGTCAATGAAATGACTTCGAATCCCGGCCGAAGGCGCATTGATAAAACTCTCTGTTATTTCTTAAATGTTTCTTGGTTTTCACCTTTCTAATTGACATTGCTTTCATCCCGGCTGAGCCCCCAAAATCATGTTGACGAATAGGGTTGATTTTTATTTATTATTATTCTATCCCTCCTATGTACTCCTGGTGATTGCCATGTTGGTATTGCACATATGGGTTGAAAATTCATGGGCAGGTGAGCTCCATTTTTTAGAACTATTCCTCATGATAGTTTCACTTTCGAGTTCTTGACTGGCGATGGAAGGTCTCACGTCTTTCTCTTTCTATATCCTGGTCTATCCTCGTCTATTTCTATAATTCCTATATCTATTTGTCATCTTTACCAATTGTTTATTAGAGTATCTTTCAAATATTTGAGCAGCGCTCTGCCCTTATGTTTTGGTAAATTTCCTATTTCATTTGTTTAATCACTGTATCGACTACATTTTTGTCCTAGTTTACCCTTTATCTTTCCCTATATTAAAAATTTGATTAACAGTTCCTAAACTCCCGGTACATTTCCCATGATTTTAAGTAGTTACAACCCTTTGCGGTCACTTTAATAAACACTACTCTCTTCTGCAACATTATATCCTTCAACTATTGGAAAATGCTTTCAACTTTATGTTCCTACACTATCTTATCCTTTTTTACTTGATTTTCCGATTAACTTTCCGACAATATTTTAAATTTTCTATACAAAACTTTATTCCCTCTTAACTAAAGTTGCACTTCCCATGATTTTAAGTGCTCACTCCGGCCGACGTTTCCATTAGACGCTGTGAGTTTTACAACGACGCCCTACGAAAAGTCCTCCGTCTTTCAACCAGAACTCGTCGTGGACAGCCGAGGTATTAGGAGTAGCGCGACCAGCAGTCACAACTAGCGAAAACAAACTAGCCAGCCGAACCCCCAGTCTGCCCTCCTAAAATTCTATTATACTTATTATAAGTAAGATTTTAAGGGGACTTGTCAGTGGCACCAAAAGATTCCACGACCATCCAGAATAAAATTAAAATAACAAAACTTTAACATCGAAATATATATTTATACAAGATAACAATACTTACAATCCACAAGTTTGTCAGCCATGCAACCAAATTTGAAAAATTGTCATAAGTTGGCATAAAAATTTTCTCAACAATCGTGTTTACAAATGTCTAAAAATTTTGTCTAAAAAATTTTGTGTCTGTCTGACTATCTGAAATTATGAAAATGACTGCTGTATATATAGTGTTTTCATGCCTGGGTGCGACCAATCAGAGAATTTTGAGCCTTTTCCGCTATTTTTCGAGGGGTTTTATTGGTTTTATTTTATTTAAAATATTTTATTTTTCTCCTTATTTTTCTCTATTTTTTGATATTATTTTCTCAATATTTCGAAAATTTTTATTTTTTTTATTTATCTATTCTCTTTGATTGTTTCTCTTTTTACCCTTTGATATTTAAATTTTTGGTCGTCGCTTCCGCCTATGTATTTTCTAAACCTTCTTTTGCAAGGTATTGGCGGTTTTATGTTTTGGTTTTGTGTTTCTTTCTGCATCTGTAGGCTTTTCAATGATTTTAATTAATATTTATTTTATTTAATTTTGTTATGTTTATATTTTGTTTTATTTAATATGTTTTATTTTATTTTTGATTTCTGCTTGCGGTACGTGTTTGTGTTACAGCAGCCATATTGAAAATTTCCAAACGACATTAATTATTTTATTTTAATTTACACAATTTTCTCATTTTTGTTTAAATTATGGCTTATAGCCCAAAACTAGGTAAAGAAGAAGAAAAATACATTTTGGTCACTTATATTGTGCCACCACTGCCAGGCGCCCCGGGACAACTGCTCTCCCGTGCCACCTCCTTCCTACGCCACTGAAAGTTAGTAAATTTTTAAAGAATGAACATTTAATAAATGATAAAAAAATTCAATAAGTCAATCAAACTGAGTGATTGAGTCCTACTGACAATGGAAAATTTTTATTACAAACGTGAGATTTTATTTCAGTTGATTGAAGTTTTTGTTTTTTTTACTTCTGATTTCATTTGATTTCTTAGATATTTTGGGCAAAAGCTTAAAAAAAACTTTAAAAAATGTCATTAAGTTAAAAACTTGTTTGTTCAACCCGAGAACTTATCAAAAATTTTCGACAAAAAACCGTAAAATAATGTTCAAAGGATGAATCATTAACAACAAAGAAAAACACCAAAATCAATTAAAAAACTAAAAAGAATCATTAAAATAAAAAAGCATAAAAACACGAAAATGGTAATTAAAATAAAACATTGGAAAATCACCAAATTTAGTCAAAAACTAAAAGAAAAAAATAAAAGTGTTTCGGATATTAGGTAGGTGAAATGAAGTATCACATGAGCAAACCAGTATTTTGCATTTGAAAAGTAGTTTTAGACTCTTATCTATAGCAAGCTATTTTCACTAACTATTAGAATCCCGCTTCTTGAACTATTGTTGTCATAATCTTTTATTAAATTTAAAAATATTTGAACATTTATTTAAGACAAATATCTGTTTAGGGTCCAGCCATAAATGACGTCACACAATTTTTTACTCCTCCCTTCCTTCGTTACAAAAAGTTAGATCCCCTCAAACATGACATCACAAACCTTCGCCCTCCTAAACAGCCGTATTTCATAATTGAAAATGAACATGTTTCAAATCACTTTATTGACATTTTAGTATGTATTTAGTGCAATGCTGTACTAATATCGTATGAGAAAACATGTATTAAAAAGGAGGCCCTCGAAAGCTAAAATTAGTATAAAATTATGTTGAAAAAATATAAAATTTAAGATGTGAATTTACAGTTCTTAAACACCCCCTCCTCCTCGTCACAAATGTGCAACCTCCTTCAACTATGTGCATGACGTCATTTATGAACGGCCCCTTATAAAAACCAACATATTTTATAGAATTAATAGATGCATTAGGATTACTACACAATAGTACCTGTATATAAATAAATTTTGAATTTAAAGTTTTATCCATTTTTTAATGGCAAAATTAGAAAAACTCACAAATTTTATAAAGTTATTATTCTTAACCTCTTAAGTGGCTATGACGGATATCAACATATGCATCAACATTTGACAAAATATGTTAAAAATATATCATAAATATTACTTTTGTTAACATATTATCTTAATAAATATCATCCAATAAGATATTATTTTATTTCTGTGACACTATGGCAAATGCGTATATATACGCTAGCGAATAACAAAACTCGCCGCTGAGGAGCGCATTTCGTTTGACGAAATAAACCACTTAAGAGGTTCATAAATTAGATTACACTCAAATCCTTTCAATATTTACTTGTGGTATTTGCTGTTGCGATAATTATATCTATTATTAATAAATGCACCTCGAAAAGTAACTTTTATAACTTTATTCAAACAAAACTATTTAAAAAAATCATTCTAAATAAATTACTCATCAATATTTTTTTATTTCATAATAAATAATTATAATTAATTAAATAAATGCAAAAAGAAATATTTTAAATTTGTACCGATTTTTACAATTTTCAAAATGAATTTACATTTTAATAATTATTAATAATAATCATTAAACAAATACCAAAGCTTCATAATGGTGACATTAATTATCCATTCAAATAAAACGTAGCCTGCCATAGAGTTAATATTATAAACATATGAACTGAATTCCATAATATAAATAATTATATAATTATTATATACATTTAATGAAAAATCAAAAGCACATTCTGACAAACTGTAAACTATTTTTGCTGAACATATTTCACTAAAATATCTGCAAAACCTTTCGATTTTATATTGTATTTTCTTTTTAACATTAATAGTATAATAATAATAATAATAATAATAATAATAATAATAATAATAATAATAATAATAATAATAATAATAATAATAATAATAATAATAATAATAATAATAATAATAATAATAATAATAATAATAATAATAAAGTTTTAATAATTTTAAATCATAGAATCATTTATAAAAATATAATTTAAATAAATAATTATTTAAGAAATTTCTGCAGTGTTTGTTTGTTATAACAGTGGTCCCAATCCCCCGCAGTGGAATTTCCATTTTAGTTAATGTGGTGTATTTCTATCAGGATTGTGCTAAGTTATACTTTTCTAACAGACGAAAACTTGTAACTATTTTAAATTTTTTTATTTGTTTATCAAAACTTTCAAGATTATCAAATAAAATTGAAAATAAATGAAAAAAAACGAGTTTTATATAAAACAATAATTAAACGGAACGTCATTTATACATAAAAATTATAATAACATCAACATTATCAAACATGTAAACTCTACATAGAAATTATTTCATAGTTGAACGCATTTGTTATAAACTTCAAAGAAATTGTGACCGTTAATTTGAACATTCTTTACTGAAGTTTCTTGAATTTCAAATTTGACATCTGCAAAACTCAACTGACGAGCTAAATACAAGCCTTTCTTTTTTAATTCCACGGTAATAAGTTCCATGGCTCCCACTCCGTGTTTTGTCAAATTATTTTCAAATTCATCAAATATTTTGAAAGTTTTTTAGGACCCCACAATCCCAAACGAACCATATAAGCCATATGTTTTGGTTCTAATGCACCCGTGGCACTTGAATACACCAAGCGCGCGTATTTCAATTGATCTTGCAATTTCTTAACCAGATATCCTGTTCTTGTTTTACTTCCTTGATGAAGATTCTTTACTTTGTGACATTCATCGAATACTATAACTCCGTCAAAATCTTTATCACACCATTTCATTATTTGTTCATAGCGGCTCTTATGATATTTCTTTTCGACTTTATTGCAAGTACTTATCAACAAAGAGTATGTCACAAACAAAACTCCTTCATTAAAATTCTTGTTCTCTTTCGAGTTAATTCGTGAATATTTCATTTTATTTAAGGATTTTACTTGGATTTTTATATCCTTTTTCACTGTGAGATTTAAATCTCTTTTGGCGTCTTCTTTCAAGTTATTTGAAACTGATATCCGAATGGCTTTTTTTCTTTAAGCCAGATAATTCTCGTAAATGATGGCAGTGACTGTCCTACCTTTCCCAACACCAGCCCCATCTCAAATTAAAAATCCAACTTTTAGCATTCAGTGAAACGGAAAATCAAACATTATTGCATGTGATTATTGCAAGAAAGTTGGGCCATTATGCAAACAAATATTGGTTCAGAAAAGGCAGAAACGTTAACCACAAAAGGATGTTTATTAAGAATAGGTAAAAGGATGATAATATTAAATGCTATCGTTGTGGAGAAAAGAGCCATATAAACAGAAAGTGGTTTTCAATGACCAAATAACCATCAACATATCCTTCTCCGCAGCGTGATAAAGCGAAGACCACGGGACAAATACAATTCCATTCATGTAAAGTATTTGCACACATGACTAGATCATGCCCAAAATATTCAGAAAGATTTAGAAGATTAGTTTTAAAGAGGTCAATCAGATTTTAAAATAAAATACCAACGAGTATCATACCCTCAATAAGTTCAGAGAGAAGATAGAGAATGAACTTTGAGCGATGAGACAAAATTTAAGCAGGTTGATGTCAAACAGACTCGATGAAATTCGTGTCTAAAGTGAATGTAAACCTTAATGATAAAGTGGGAAATGATTCATAAAACTAAAAACGGTTTTAAATTTGTAACGCTAAGTTGTATGTTGTCAATCAAAATGTGGAAATGGTTGAGTTAAGGATGATCTTTGGAAGGGCCTTGCAATTCAATGGAAATTTGGAAGAAGCGTTTGTGGAAACTGGGGAACCGATAGCGTGAAAATTTCAGTTTTGTATTAATCCATATGAGAAAATCCAATAGCTAAAAGAATCTAAAGAGTTACAAATCTAAAGGATGTCGAGTGCAACTTAAATTTATCAACTGGCAATTGGGAGATGAAGAGTATTTAGTCGATTGTTGTGAGAATTGTAAACATAATTGATAATTCAACTTCAGATGTGAAAAATTTGGATGAAAATTTGAAAATTTAAACAAATACATTGAACCTATCTTAAGCATCGAAATTAATAAAAAAGCAAAAGCGAAGTTTTTCAAATGTATTCTTCTTCATGTTCACACAAATTATTAAATGAGATTAAAAGAAATTATACGAATATTAGGACACGGCGAAGCATTGGCGAAAGTATTGAATATTACTAGGAGCACTGGAGAGCAAGAGTTTCGAAAATAAGGAGAAAGGCAGCAGAGATTATGGGCGATGAAGGACTAATTATACTAACCTTTCGAGGAGTTGAATTAGACGATGAAGTGCTTCAATCGATTAAGACAACCGTTCACTAGACGATATGGCATCGAGCTTGAAGACTCTGAGTCAGAAAATGATAAAACAGACAAAACGGAGCATAAAGAAGTAAATGAAGATTACAGTGATATAGCAAGAGTAAGTGATCGCATTTTTATTTTGCTTACATTTGTAATGTGATTCCTACATTAAAATATCAGCACCCCTTATTTATTATTATTATAGTAATTAATTAACTATAGTAAAGAAAGGATTTGGAAGCAAAAGGAAAATTGAATTTTAAAATCAAGAAACCAAACGCAATTAATTGCAAAGAAAAGTAAGAAATTGGAAATTGACTATCAAATTAATACCAAAATTGGAAACGTTTAATGAGGATTTCGAGAAATCCGAAGACAACCAAGTGGTAATAGTTATTGCTCTTTTACTGGTTGTCTTTAATAAATTTAACTGTTATAATATTGGTTGAATAATATTTTTTTTACTTGGTTGTGAAAATAAAACTAACATTGCTCTTAGGATAGTAAAAAAATGTTTTGGGACAGCTCGGGTGCCTGCTATATAAATGCTTTATTGGTTACATAAATGGCACTTGTACAGTATCCCCAACCACCAATTAATTTAATAAATAAATAAATAAAAGTTTTTTAAACTATATTTCATTATTAGGATAAACTTCATTAACATGTTTTCGGAGAACTGAAATAATAACCGATATTGTTATTATCTTGTCGCCTCCTTACCTTCATTTCCTCGCCATAGATACAGTGCCTGGCATGTGGAAGTAAGCCAACCGATTCGCAAAAGGAATTTGCGGTTTCCTCCTTATGTTTAAAATTTTCAAGGTCTAACATGGGTTTATTTTAAAACAATTCTAAGATAATCAATTTAAAGAATCTATATATTATATACTTACTCTGCTTTTATTTATTTCTTTAATTGGTGGGGGGGATACTGTACAAGTGCCAAAATCAATGAGTTATAAAACAAACTAACAATAAATATATTAAACGATAACGCCAATAAAAACCTTTCGTACGATATATTTCGATAGCACAGCTATCATCTTCAGGTACTCAAAACCAACTAAAAATATTATGAATTAACATTTAATTTAAACAAATTATTTTTTATTAATTTAATTTTTTAATAAATAAATGTCTGATTTTAGAATTTTGTTGAGAAGTTTTAATAGTTATTGGGAACGAGTGATATGTGAAGCATTGCTGATAAGGTCATTGGATCCAAAGATTAATGTGCAGAGTGCTGTGACTACGAATGTTTTGAATGTTTTTAAATAGTTTACGTATGTTAAATCATGTTTGTTTTTTTAATATTATTAAAATAATTGAAAATTTTAAATTACATTAATTTTTAAAAATTAGAATATAAGTAAAAAATTTAAAATTTAAAATTAATTTAAAATATATTTTTAAAAATATTTATTTATTAAAAAATTAAATTAATAAAAAATAATTTGTTTAAATTAAATGTTAATTCATAATATTTTTAGTTGGTTTTGAGTACCTGAAGATGATAGCTGTGCTATCGAAATATATCGTACGAAAGGTTTTTTATTGGCGTTATCGTTTAATTAAATCGTTGCCAAATTTATTTAATTATTTATTAATAAATATATTAGCTAATCAAAATGCAAAGTACTTAATTAATTGTCTAAAATTAATAATAAAGAATCCGATTAAATTGGCTAGTCTTCTATTTAACTTTTTAAATATTTTTAATTCCAATTGATCCTTTTCTTTTTGGTTTGCCTGGTGATTTTTAGTTTTCAAATTTTTTTTGCAATTTCTTTATCGTTTTCAAATTTCAAATTTTTGTTGATTTCTTTTATATTTTCAATTTTTATATTTCGGCAGTTACAATTTCAAAAAGAACCAGTATTTTTCTTTGAATTTTTGATATTATTATTACTGGTCTTATTACTGGTCTTAAAATTTTATTAACGGTTTTAGAGTGAATAAAAAACAAACACAGCATGCATCACAAAAATAACAAAAAAATTATCAGAGTAACACACCATACTGCTCCAAAGCTCTTTTTTACTGGAGACTCGGCTGGGTTCTGTCAAGATTTCTAATACAATGAACTACAATAAACGGCTGTTTCCTACCTTCCTAGTGCTGTGACCCCTTGATAACATTTGCTGAAAAATAAAATTAATAGGGTTGCTCCTCAGTCACTGCATTTGTGTAGCTAACTATTATGTTTTTGACTTCTAAATATTTTATTTTATTTATATTTTATAATTTATACTATAAAGTCAGAGTAGGAGTATCGCTTAAATTTAAAATGATAGTAAGAAACCACTGACTAAAAAAAATATTTTCAGAAGGGAACCGCCGAATTAAATATACAATAAACAGAATTCGAATTAAATATGTATTAAGCGTATTCTTTTAACTAAAATGCAAAGCCAACTCCACAGAATCAGATAATAATGATGAATAAAGCCACCGAAAGTGGAAAATTTAGTAAGCTAACCGGACAAGAAAAGCTGAATGATTTGTCAACAACAGAATCAATTTTCAAGGGGTTAGTGATGGAATTATATTCATTAACTGAAGAGGTAAGTGAAAATGAATTCATAAAACAATTAGCCAAAACGGTATAAAGATGACTTCCAACAATATATCAAAATAATAACAAGGAAACTGTATTTTGTGATGAGACAATAACAGGAGAGCCTATTAGCAGCGAGTCAAACAGGGACGTAGTGTAAACAGTGCTTGCATATATCATTTTAGAGATTAACACTTAACATGTTTTTTTAATCAAATAAATCAAAATTGTTATCGAAGAAGTAGTAAAGGTAACAGATGTGTAACAAATGTGTAACCAATTAGGTCCATGATAATGGTTGATTAGAAAATAACATTTAAAAAACATTTAAATGACTGATTTTATTCAGATTTAAAATATTAAAAGTTTTATTTTAAAATATTTTTAACTAATTTTAAATCTTTATAAAAATTATTATTTAGATTTATTCATGTTTAAATATTGGCAAATTAAATTTTAAAATATTTTAAAAATTTGGTTAAATTTTTTTCATTTATTAAAAATATTCATGGGAATGGAAGTAGCAGGAAGAGAAAGACTTTGTGAATTTTGTATTATGAGTGATCAGGATCTTTTGAAGATCGAAATATTTCATATTTTATGAATAAACATTGCGGAAATCTCTTACCAGTTATTTATTAAATGTATGTTTATATAAATGAATCCGCCATCGACAAAAAATGAGTATTTTTAAATTTATCTTAATATTAAAATTATTATAATTATTAATAATAATGTAAGGTATCTTAATTATAAATTAAATTAATACTGTATGTTGAAATCCTTACTGATGCAATTAATTATTTTTATAAAAACTCAAACAAATTATTATGAATTTGTTTAAATATATTATTGTAATAACAATAATAAACATTGCATTTAAAATATTGCCTTTTTAATGGATCCAATTAACACCAGAAATTATATGGCTAACATGGAGACCACGATAGTAAATTTTATGAAGCTACATGAAACATATGATATGAATGCAGACACAGAAGATTTAATTATAGAAACCGAAAGATTCTTCGATATGACAAATATTGCCGATGATTACAGAAGCAAATTCGTCTTAGCATTTCTCACAATCAATGCCACAAAGAAATATGATTTAACAAATGAAACTATTCCTTATACAGAAAGATTAAGGAAGCATTTTCCAATACTAAAAGCCTTATTGACGATCTCAACGAGGCCCTCAATTATCGTAAAGGAAATGACAGTGGTAAATAATTTTGTTCAAAAATTGAAAAAAATGGTGAAAAATATTTTAAAACCTAAACTGGATGAAGAAGAATTAAAGAATTTTTTTGTTTAATTCACTATAAGATAAAAAATAACAAAAAGGATCTCAAATTGCAGGATTTAAAATCGTTCGATGATATGAAAGAAAGATTGAAAAAACATGGCCAAGTTTTAAGAGAAATTAATGCATGTAATGCTGAAGTTGCTGCAATGAATAAAACCAACCTTATGTTGATGCTGTAAAAAACTTTACCAAGATATACTTTTAAAATCCTTTCAGCCAAAGAAAGAGGATTTTATCGAAGAAACAAGAACGAAATTCCAAGAAGAGAACAAATGGTTGCAAAAGGATGGAAAGAAGTATGGTTTATAATTCTAGAGAATATCAAACTCGAATGCATGGTCGACCACACCAAGATTTTCGTTGCTGGGCATATCATGAGGAAGGCCATAAAAGATCAGAATTATCCAAAGAAGCAGGATACTTCAAACATCAATGCCAAGATCTGTTTCCCCATAGATGTCGAAAATTCCAGAAAATGGTTTCTGTATTCGAGGATGAGAACCAAGCTGCGGATCAGAGTACCCAAAAAGGCAATTAATGGTATGATTAAGGATTGCATCATTACAAATGATTGTGATAATTTGAATCAGAATGATTGTGATTGTGTTTTTGATTATAAAAATTTTAATAATATATACGATACATTAAGTGATATCCAGTACATTTTCCAATAGTATATTAGTTTCGAGCAAATGGCTCAGATTTCTCTGAGCTCCAGGTAAGTGTAAAAACAGTGTCAAATTAACACAGATATCCTGATACACTGGACATCAAATAAGTTTGGTTTTAAGGCAATACAATAACATGAATCTTTGTTTTGAACCTTCTTTCACTTGAAACCATGGTAGATACCATCATGTCTCTGTGGACTAAGTTCAACACAGAAACTGGTAACAAACTATGAGACTACCTAAACTACTTGAAAAACTTAGTTTTGGTAGCTTGTTATCAGTTTCTGTGTTGAACTTGTAGTCCACAGAGGTATGATGGTATCATATTTGTATAGGTGAACTTTTTAAAAACCGTCAAATAAATTTAATTGTTTAAATAAAATTAGTATTTTCAAACGTGAAGAAGAAAATGATGTGATAAATTGCAAGGAAGATCGAGTGTAACTCTAATGATAAATAATGTAAAAATAATGTTTTTTATGAGCTAAGATAAGTTTTATCGATGATAGTATTTTTAAAAAATTGGCAATTTTTAATTGAAATTTGTGGTAAACGATTCTACAAGTAAAAATAGAAAAGATTTTTCAAATACAAAAAGTGGAATTTGTGGTAACCAAAGATAAAAATCCACAATTAATAGTTGGAATAGATTTTTTGAAAAAAAATGTTATTAAATTACAGATGAAGAAATGTGAAGATAATATAAATGTTATTACTGAAAATTCATTTAATAGCGATAGTTGTAAAGATAAGATCTTGAATAATCTACTTAATATTTACGACTGTATTTTTATGAAACATAAATGGGACGTTGGAAAGACTAAATTATTAAAACATGAAATACTTACTAAAAGAAGTCCAATTGTAATCAACCCTAGGCGACACCCAGTGCATTTAATAAGAAAAATTGAAGAAAACATTTAAAAAATGTTGAAATATGGCATTATTTCAGAATGTAAATCACCTTGGAACTCACCATTAGTATCGGTTAAAAAGATAAACAGTAGTGATATAAAAATATGTTTGGATAATCGTGCCTTGAATAATATAACAAAACGACCAATCATTTTCGATTCCAAATACCGGAGAATTACTAGGTGTTTTAGATGGATCAAAATATTTTTCTACCATTGATCTAGGAAATGCCTATTTCCAGGTAGCTTCAAAGTTAAAGACCGCCTTTTCAACGAAAAACAAACAGTATTACTTCAATAGAATGTCATTTTGGATATCTGCTGCACCAGCTATATTTCAAAGACTTATGAATCTTGTGCTTGGCGAATTGAACTGGAAAGGAGCAATTGTCTATCTTGATGATATCCATATTTTCTCGAAAACATTAGGTGAACATTATAAAAATATTGAAAAAGAGTTTCAAAATATTAAATTAGCAATCTAAAAATAAGTCCTTCAAAATGAATGAAGTAAAGTTTTGGTCATATCATTTGAAAAAATGGATTACGAACGGACGAAAGCAAAATCGAAACTATTAAAAATTTTGATAGACCTAAATGTGTAAAAAGTTTGAGAGAATTTTTAAGCCTAGCAAATTATTATCGCTGATTTATAAAAAATTATACAAGCAATTCAAAAGTATTAGAAGCGCTATGTGGGTGTAAACAAAAGAAACTACTGTATATGATTGTGAAAGTTCATTTCAAAATTTAAAACTAAAGTTAACATCTACACATGTTTTAAAATTTTCAGAGTTTACTTTTTGCCGTTCATATTGGATACAAATACTAGCTTTGATCGCATCGGTGCGGTATTTTCTCAAACAGAAGGAAATAAATAAAGAGTTATTGCTTAATTTCAAATTGAGTTTTGTTTTTAAAAAATTACTTTACTATATAAAACAAAAATCTATTAAAAATCTGTTTTGCAAAAAAAACATGCCTACAATAGTCCATTCATTTTAATATTTTACAATTTCTTATCCACTGTGTCTGAGTTCTACTAAAAATTGTGTTTTGTATTTCAATCATATTTAAATTAATTGCATATTATTAATTGATAGTAATTGTATTATTAATAGATATAAAAAAGCTCTTAAGTTTATTAGCTGTAAGTTTATTAAATTGATGAGATTTATTTAAAATGATTTTTTTTATATCCCAATCGAACATTGAATCGGATCTTCGCCTTAAACTGACAAACATTGAGCCCGATATTTTTTCTTTAGTTAATAATAAACAGGCTTAACCTTCTCACTAACTATTTTTTAAGTCATAATTATATTTTATTTATATGTTTAGCACTAAATATATATATATATATATATATATATATATATATATCCCAAGTTACAAATCTCCATTTTAATACTCCATCAAATCTCCATTGCATTTCATACCCCATTAAAAAAATTAGGTTTACCGGTACGCCATCAAATTGTTTACAATATACAGGTAAGGTACTATGAAAAGGTTTGGAACCCCTGCACTAAGCAATGACTTTATTGTGTAAATATTGTGTAAATATTGTATCAAATGTTTTACTTATGATAAATTAGTTTAATTAAATTGGTTGGATATTTTTGTCTTTTTTGGACGATGAAATCAAAAGGGAAACCTTAGCTGAAATTTCAAAGATGAGAGTCGTCGTTAATTTTTGTTCTTCGATAGTTTACAGTCTTTTATATTTATATTTAAATTTTTCATATTTTCTTGTTTACGATTAATTTAATTTAATTAATTTTATTGTTAATGGAATAATTTGGAAACCTTTATTAACCTTTAAGAAGTCTCATGTATATTTTTAGATATAACATTGTTTAGTTGCTAGATTTAATAAACGAATTTGATTCGATATTTCATCGCAAATTGATAGCCAATCAACAAACTGATAGCCAAAGCAGCTCGTCCAATAAATCCGAAAATTGTCAAAATCTTAGAGGTAAATATTTAAAACAAAATTTATTAAATTAACTTTTCTTACTCTATCTTGCTTTTTTCTTTCTTTCAAGCACAAACTATAAGGAATTCTTGTAAAACTCACCTAAAATAATAGCAATAAAAGTTATATGTCAAATATAGTAAAAACAAACCATTGAATAAAGAGGAACCCAGAAAGAAGGAAAAAGGAAATTCATTAAGTTATCAAATTTTTTCCTTATCAAAAAAGATTTCGAAGAAACGGATTTTCTCATCTTAATTTTGCAAATACTTCAAAATATTTTTCATTTGTAAAAATTATTTAACCTCGACATAATTGTAAAATGCCAAGTCGCATATTGTTTTGGCGTCTCTATTTCGGCGTTCTGTGAATTCCGAGCAAGTGTTTTCTAACAGTTTTTAATTAAATTAATCATTACAAATTACGTAAAAATAAATGATAATAGTTTTTCCTGGCAATTCAAAATTTTAAAAATATATTAGAAATTCTTTTTCGTATTTCTTTATAATTTTCTGATTAAACTCTTTATGTCAAAAGCGGAAATAAAATATACACATGTGCAAAAACTATAGAGAAATTTAAAATGTTTATTCAAATAGATTTAAAAAATCTTAAAAGTAATAAAGCAAATAATTAATTAATTTAAAAAATTTAGTTATTATTTTAACATTCATCCAAAATTAGCAATTAAAAAAAATTAAATTTAAACAAAACTTTTTTATTAAATTTAATAACTTTTACATTTACACAATTTTTAGTTTCCCATGTACCATTTTAAATACGGCAACATAAACTCACGCACATTTTTTTAATACTCATTCTTTACTGTTTCATCTATTAATAATTGTGCTCACTAATATTAATCAATCGCTTCATTCGATAGTGATCCAGAACTTGAATAGAGATATAACAGGTGGTCATTTCTATGTATGTACATTTAAATTGATAAACAGGATCTGTTTATAATCAAACTTATAATTATCGAAACCACTTTAAAAACAAAGAATGTTTTTATTTTAAGAAAATCATGACATGATTATTAAAAAATTTCTGTTATAATAGTATATAATATATACTATTCCAAAAGAAATTTAGGCCTGTATATATGAAATATATATATATGTGTGTTAAACTATATATGAAATAATCACTTTAATAATTTGTTTTAATGTATTCAAGTTAAATTTTGGATTTCTCACAATTCTTATGAGCCTTCTATTTTCTTTTATCAAAAATTCATTTTTTGAGATTAAAATATTTAAAATATTTAAAATATATAATATTTACAATTTACCTAATTTATAATTATTTTCTTTTAGAATTTCGTGAAAGATTAACAGATCTTCGAATCCCTTAAAGATTTGAATGTTTGACATAAAAGTGAATGAAGAACTAACTTACACAATTCATTCCTTGCCCATAAAATGGCACCATGGCATGCGCAGCATCTCCCATTATGACACAAGATTCTTCGAAGTTATATGGGTTGCACTAGATATAAATTC
This sequence comes from Schmidtea mediterranea, assembly GCA_022537955.1. NCBI lineage: Eukaryota > Metazoa > Platyhelminthes > Tricladida > Dugesiidae > Schmidtea > Schmidtea mediterranea. The sequence continues at coordinate 38,801,027 of CM039679.1, forward strand.
ATAACAAAACATAAATTAAAAAATTGTAAAATATTGTTTCAATTTTGTATAAATTACGACTGATTTTAATAATATCTTACTTTTATTGTAACCATAGAGGAAGCTGTTCTTGAGAAATATACTTTTTCTAGATTTGATCTAATTTTAATTAAAATAATTATTGTAATTTCTAAACAGCAAACTTTCCCATAAGCTCCAAAGCATCGGGAAAATATTTTGAAAAAAATGTTAGTAACTCGTCTTTTGTTTTAATTTTATTAAATATTTCAAATGGCATAAACAGAGTTCCAGTAAACGATCCTCCGGGATTGGGAAGACCAATAAGCATGAATTCGTTTCTTGGCCAAATATGCAAACAATTCATGTCCATCAGAAACTGAAATGTTAAAAATTAATTTAATAAACAACAATATTGATATGAATATATAAAGGGAATCCCGGATTTAATTTTACATTTGGGCTGTGCAGTCGTCTCATTTTTCATCTGGTGAGAGATATAAAGCTAATAATTATGCTTTTTTTGTCATTTTCAACAATATCGCATTTAATAATTTACCTCGAGTCATAAAATTAAACTCCAAGTGAAAATTTACTTTAATCAACAAATTTATATCTGAATTAATCTTACATATTCATCAAAATCAGAAACATATTTGGGGTCCGAAACTGGTGTACTAGTCCGGAACAAAAGAATCTTCATAAAATAATTTACAACCACGTTTTTGCGTATCTTACTCACTGGTCATACTTGAACATATTCTCTTTTATCATCTTTATCTTATATATATATTTCAAAGTTCTCTACCGAATTTAACTTATCAACCTTTGCAGTATAATGATTGATTTTTACGGTTTTAGTTAAAATTCGCTGTTCATATTACATTGTTGGTTCGACTCACTAATGAGTTTTATGCGCCAAAGTATTTATACGTGTGATTTGAACAATAAGAATAAATAATATTTCCTAAAATTAATATTAGAAAATGTCAACTTACTGTGTCATCAGCTCCTGGAGGGAAATATAATTCCTTATAGCCATGGGATATGAATTCTTGAGAGAAATCAAATCGCAACCCCTTCGACATCAGTTGACGAACTGTTGAATAAGCTCCGTCGTTTCCAACCAACAAATCATATTGAATTTCTTCAATAAATTTCCCACTGAGTACAAAATTAGTATTTTATTAATTTTTTAAACGCTTTAATACAACCTTTTGTTTTAAATGGTCTTAAACTTTAAAAGGTTTTACTTTTTTTATATAATTCTCTAATAAACAAGAGTTATATAGTGACAGGGTTTCCAGTTGCTCTGAGAAGAACTTTTGGTTAAAGAAGTGCAAAAGTGAAATGAAGTAAAATTTATTTATTGAAATATAAATGAAGGTTATAAATAGCGCTATTTTTATAAAACCCTAACGTTCTCTGTAACCATAAGCACCTTTTTTGACAAATGTAGGGGATGCCATTCGAAATTATGCGTTTTAAAGTATTTTTCTTTGTAAACTTTCATAAAACAAAATATTTTACCCAAGTTCTAATAAAATATATTTTAAAATCTAAATTTTATAAATTTATAAAAATCGATGACAACTTAATAGCAGCCTTGTTAAATCTGATTCCATATGTTTAGATAGACTTAGTTATATTGGTCAATATCTACTAGATCTTTCTAAACTTAGAATGTATCAATCACAGTACATTGATTTGGAAAAGTATATAAATCAGTTAAATTGTGACATTAGTTAGTATCTTTGCAAGAGGTACAGCTCAAAAAGTAAGAAAAATGTTGAGCACACTTATTGCTAAAATTGTTAAAGATTAACTTTTGGATACATGTAATTATCCAAGTGATCATAAATTCATTAAAATTGGTTAAGTATAAGAAGATGGGGAAGAAAGGAAGCTGCCGATAATTTAAAAGTATTATATCAAAAAAATTGTATTTAAAATGTCTTTGTTTAATTTTTATTGGTTCTTTATTTTTATTTAAATGCTTCTTTTATATATGATTGAATGTTTGTTCATAGGTACAGAGTATATAAAAAGTCTTATAGTCTTGTCTTTATTTTAATGTATGTTTCAAGTATAATTTAATGTTTGTTCATCAGTATCTAATGAGTTTTATTAATGTCTTGGTTGATTTTGTACAAGATCTTGTGAGTAATGTATAATAGTTAGCTATAATAATAACAATACATACTTTCTTAACAACAGCTAATATAATAATAACAAAATTGAGTCCCCTTATTATTTAATGGTTTTCTTTATTTTATTAATTTAATAAAAAATTCATAATTTTTACTTGGAGAATTTGGCAATTCTTTTTTGAAGATCAACATCAACTAATTTGCATCCGAATTTGATTGTGACATTTTTGTTTGATTCTGCTTCGGTCAACAACAATTCATTTAATACTTTTCGGTCAACAGCATTGTTGAACTAAACAGAATTTTAGTCAATTATGACCCCTTCACTAGGACCCCTTCTCAGAATTTTATACAAGGAGATTTTGTTAGATGGTCGAAATACGAAAATTAAGAAAAGTATGATTTTATAAATTTTTTAAAGTTATTGTCAATTAAAATGATACCAACTTTATGGCCAAGTAATAATACTAAATGTATCTGCTGATGATGCATAACTAAAATCAAAGAGTAACCAAGATCTTAAATCATTTTAAATTATACTAATAATAATAATAATAATAATAATAATAATAATAATAATAATAATAATAATAATAATAATAATAATAATAATAATAATAATAATAATAATAATAATAATAATAATAATAATAATAATAATAATAATAATAATAATAATATTACTAATTAAAAAACGCAACTTTACATACAGTAAAACATATCGCTATATATTTCGACTGTTTATCAGTCTTCTTATCACTCAAATTAGACATAACTAAATGAAAATAAGAATTTTTAAACAACTTAACCAATAATAATCGTAATCAAATTGTATAAAATCACATAAAATTATTTTAATTGTTTAAAAAATAAACTTTTAAATATTTTTTTAGAAACACAAAAATAGAATTGGGTGTAATATCACATTTATTGGGAAGACTGACCGTCATCTCTGCATTAAAGTTCTTGAGAATTGTCGACTGAATTGACAGACTCACATTTGTTATCACTTTAGGAAATATTAATGTAAGGAAATAGGTATGTCTGATTTCAAGATAATTGCATAAAAATTGATTAATTATTGGGAACGAATAACTTATGAGGGGTTGTTGACAAGATCTTTAAATCCTATAATCAATGTTCAAGTTGCTCAGTCTACAGGCATTTTGAATTTATTTAAATAATTGAATGTGATTTTGTGGTATGTTAAAAAGGTTTTGTTTAAAAGAATTTTAAATTTTATTTTATAAAATTTCACTGTTTTATAAAAACAATTTTTAAAAGAAATGATAATTTTTAAGTTTTTTAAAAATAATTAAAAATTTTACTTTTTAAAAATTAAAATAACTTTTATATTTCTTTTATACAATTTGATTGCGATTATTATTGGTAAATTTGTTTAAGTATTCTTATTTTCATTTAGTTATTGTTAATGTGATTTCTAGACTGAAGAAAACTGATTAACGGTCGAAATATACATTTATATGTTAAACAAAGTATAAAGTTAGCGTTCTTCCTTAGTAGTAGCATAAATTAATATAACAGATAAGTAAATAACAAAATAAGCCCTTGCTGCGAAGTTATAATTATATTGTTGAAAAAAGTTTCGATAATTAAATAAGAGGATTATTTAATAATAGAAACTTTTTTCAACAATATAATTATTACTTTCCAGCTTATTTTGTTATTCACATATCTGATATATTAAAGTAATACCTATAATAATAATAATAATAATAATAATAATAATAATAATAATAATAATAATAATAATAATAATAATAATAATAATAATAATAATAATAATAATTCAGTCTTTTCCAAATATTAATTTGATATAGATATCTTCTGAAAGACATATTGTAAGGACGAGTTTATTATTTTTGAAATCAGAAAACTTAATAAGAAAATATCTACTTCATTTGGTCTCCCATAAGGAATTCGCTTTAAATTTCCATGAGTATCGTGTATCATTCTCGCGTACATGCGAATAGACGATCTTGTCGTTGAATGAAATTAATTTAAATATTATAAAACGTAAATAACTAACTTCAATATATTTTCTTCCAGTCCTACAGCTCTCAATGCTTCTCGTCCTCTGTGAGACAAACTCAGATTGATACTTCTCCCGACATGTTCTGTGTCCATTCTAATGTCAGATCTTTTCTCACACAGCAGCACATCGAATTGATCTGTCTTTGAAAAGAATACTGCATTTAGTGCTCCGACCTATAAAAAATTATTTTTATTTTTTATTTATTAATATATCATTAGTATTAGTATTCTTGTTCTGGTTCATATCTTTCCTCTTTATTATTATTATTATTATTATTATTATTATTATTATTATTATTATTATTATTATTATTATTATTATTATTATTATTATTATTATTATTATTATTATTATTATTATTATTATTATTATTATTATTATTATTATTATTAATATTATTACTATTTAGAAATTTTTATTTAAATAAAATGGAAAGAATATTATAAAATATAAATGTTACCAGGCCACCTCCGACAATAACCACTTTAGGCCGTTTGTTACTTTCTGACATCATTTATGGTACTGAATGTAGTTTATGATTTATGAACTCCTGTTGTTATCGAAAAATGGACTTTGGAATGGACTTTTCGTTTTTGTGAATTTACATTTATTTAATTGGAATTTGCCAACTCTTTATATGCTTATTGAATCTTTCCAATTTGTCTTAATCTTCTAAAACCTTTAAAATTAATATAATATTTTGCGGTAAGGTCTGCAGTAAATCATGATATTGCATGAAAATAGGCGCTCATTAGAAACAAATAGAGGATTTTATTTATATCATTGGCAGGTCACCCAAATGTAGCATAAAACATATAATATCATTAAATTTCTCATCTTGGACCCTCATATGGCCTTCTTATGTTAAAATAAGAATGATATTTTCTTTGTCAAATGAAAATTCGCATTCCTTCACAAATGAACGTCGTATATGTAAAATCCAAACATTTTGTCATATGGCAAATAATTTGTTAATTAATCACTGTAAGTTAGAATAGGGTCTTATTTCTTCACGGTCTCCCAACTACCATGTTTATTTATTTCTCAACGTTTTAGGGTTTGATTTATAGAATGATATTCATTTTGATTTCTAATGGCAAACTAGATTCGAGCCTGTTTGGCTTTCAGGTGTATCATCGTGCACACCTTAAATCATCCCAGAACCTTTTTAACTATATCTGTATATTTGTGTATCTGTACTGCTAGCATAACTATGCTAACATCAACGCAAATTACGGATGAACAACCAGAATTATAAATAAAGAAGCATATATTAAGGACGTCCCCCTTTTGTCCCTTTCCGTCCCTTTTCATGAGCATCCCACGGGGACATCCATCCAAAAATAAATATCCTTTATTTTCAGAAAAAGTTTAAATAATTTATTAGCATTGTTGGGGTATTACGAAAAAAGCAGAGTGAAATCAATAAAACATCAATAAGATAAAAGTGCAACATTAATTAAAAAATTTACAAAAATTCGAAGGTAGTATTACTCGGGGAAAATTGGTATGGTTGAACGCCAAATTGAGAGACGAGTCCAGAAATAATAATAAAAATTTAGCGAGGGGTCCCTAGAAAATAATATAAGACAAAAAACAAATTAATTTAAAAAATTAATTACTAATGGGAAGTCCGAGGCAATGGGAAACCCGAGAGATGATGAAAACTCAGCGTGTAGACGGAATAATATAAAAGGGTAAATTGGCCTAAACAATATTAAATGGGAGCCACTGATCTATGGAGAGGTAATTATTTCCTAATTTGTAATTTAGTAATGGAGCAAACGTTGTTGACAAATGTCGGCTAAGGTGGTCTGTGGGAAGTAATTATTTTTAATAATTTAGTAATGTAGCAAATGTTGTTGACAATCGTCTGAAAACATTCTGAGCAGGAGTATAAAAGGAAAAGAGAAAAACACGAAAGGGCCAGTGGTTGTAGCAAACGAGTAGTCTAGTCAGGTCAGTAAAAGAGTCTAAACCATAATAAAGTCAAACGTTATCTATAAGAAAAGTGATTATCCATTGGATAACCTACCTTAAGATAATCAAATTTATACGGTGGTTGAAGGGTGCAAATAAGTCGCAAAACTGTAATTACAGAACATTGAAATATATCGGATTGAGTTGTAACTGTGTTTAAGTGCAAATAAAATTATTCTGTGTTGGGTTTGCTTATTTGAATCGAAAAGGGCACGAGGAGTCAGAGGGAACCGACTTTCAATAATAATAACCCAACCGCATATAGGCTATATTTAATATCAACATTATATGTAGTAGTACACAATATTGGTTAAAAAATAGAGAAAAAACATGCATACATAATTAAAATGATCAAATGGGAAAAAAATGGGACATAAAACGTACCGCTTACTTACTTAGAATATATATTATATAGTATATAAAAAAGATAATAGAAAAATTTTAAAAAATCAATGATCCATTATGTATAATGTTAATCTGTGGTAAGCAAAATCCATGCGTTGGGATGTTTTATAGTTTTATTTTTCACAATAATTTGTAGTCTGAGGGAATTTTTAAATGATACATTATAAAAATATTATTAGCCGCTTGGTTCCTCAAATTTAGCACATCCCTAATAACTATGTAAAAATAAATTCAAAACTTCATTTAACAAAACATCTCCAACAATCCAATATAAAAATAACGATCTAAAGTTGATTTTTATCACAAATATTTTTAGTATTTATTTTGAGGATAAACAGTGATTTTTAATACACAAACATTCAATAAATATTTTTAAATTACAAACATTCTTAAATATTAAATTTACAATCGTGCGATTTCATCATTCCATAATTTAACTTTAAACTTATTTATGTTCTTTTTAAATTTATTATTATGATTTTATTTAAGTTCGTTACATATTTTTTAAAATGAGAATTAACTCTTGAATTTAATTATCCTCACAAACAGTGCCGTTCCTGCGTTACTGGCCACTCAGGAGCAAAACCAATTTTTTGCTGATGTGCGGATCACCCAATGGGTTAACCTTGTAACAATTAACCCTTATGAAATTGAATACAGAATACGAAAACGTAATACAAATAAGCGAAGAAAGAGTTTTTAATTATTTACGACAACATGCTATATTAAAAAGAGAAAAGTTTGTTTTATTTTTTTAATAAAATGAAACTAAAATTTGTAAATCAACAAAAATGGTTGAATATTTTATTTCAATAAAAACAAAAGAAATTATTAGTTTCATATAAAACAAAGTATTAAGTGTAAGTACAAAAAAGAGATTTTACAATTTTTCTCTTCTTGCTTTTGCTGAAGCAAAATCATCAATTACGTAGGATAAGTTTAAATTCTCACAAATATCTTTTTCTATTGATAAGAAAGCAAGATTGGTTAGCCTTTCCTGCGACATCAACGACCTGAGGTAATTTTTTATTAATTTTAATTTAGAAAAACTTCTTTCTCCAGATGATATAATTACAGGCAGTGTTGAAAATTGGGAAATGAGGATATTAAGTCGTTTTGTATGATGTAATTCAAAGTCATTTCAGGCTTTGCCACAGTGGGAAATATTTCCCTAAAACTTAATATTTCGTTAAATAATTCAAAACCATTCAGGTCTTTTTCTATAACATTCTTAACATTTATTTGTAGAAAAACTTATAAAAAACCAAATCCAAGTAACATTTTTTTAAAATATCTGAATCTATTGAATGAAAGAATACAAAAAATCATAGATATTATTACATTGATCTAATAAAGTAAATCTTTCCACTACAGAATTATTTTCTCAATCTATAATGAGAAAATAAAAATTAATTTTAAAGTTTTGTTTAATATTTTCTACAAACTCATCACTTAATTCATATAAAAATCGACGAGGTCTTTTTCTTATGCGGATTTGTGGAAATTAATTTTCTACATCAATAACTTGTGCAACGTTTCTACCAAGTTAAATTTTTTTACAGTTTAGTACTCCAAATTAAAATCAATTTTTTTTAATTTAGTTTTTGTTAAATATAATTATATTTTGTCAGCGGCTGCCCTTCGACTTAGTCGCTCACGTGCGGGGGCACCTTTTGGATCCCACCAGGAACGTGCCTGCTCGCAAATATCATGTTTATTGAAGACAAAGAAACGATCCAAGTAAATTTTATTTGCAAAAATGGTTGCAGTTAATTATTCAATAAGAAAATTGTTGAAACCGCAAAACTATTTCTTAATTAGAAGAATTCTATTTATTCCAATTATAATACTGCCAAGCATTACTCCAATTGATAAACTTTGAATTCTGGATAAAATCTAAAATGAATAATAATAATAATAATAATAATAATAATAATAATAATAATAATAATAATAATAATAATAATAATAATAATAATAATAATAATAATAATAATAATAATAATAATAATAATAATAATAATAATAATAATAATAATAATAATAATAATAATATAATAATAATAATAATAATAATATAATAATAATAATAATAATAATAATAATAATAATAATAATAATAATAATAATAATATAATAATAATAATAATAATAATAATAATAATAATATAATAATAATAATAATAATAATAATAATAATAATAATAATAATAATAATAATAATAATAATAATAATAATTAATAATAATAATAATAATAATAATAATAATAATAATAATAATAATAATAATAATAATAATAATAATAATAATAATAATAATAATAATAATAATAATAATAATAATAATAATAATAATAATAATGGTTTTGAATAACGTATGTTTTTGCAAATAATGTATTAAATTAAATGAGACTGTCGATGATAAAACAATATTTTTTAATTTCTGGAATTTCAATTTCTTTTACTTTTAAGAAAATATAATAACTGCCTAAATAATTTATAATTGAACACCTTGGATCTTAATTTTTATTCCAAAAGCCCTTAAAAATTTTTAGTAAAATTAATCAGATTTATTCTTTGTTATAGGAACATTTTTAGATTTTTAAAAATAATTTTAAATTTTTAAAACAAATTTTAAAAACAAGTGGGCTGAAATTTTAAAATAAGATTATTTTAAATGATAAGTAAAACATTGAGAGTTAAGGTAGCATAACAGTCAAAAACAATGAATAATGAAGTTTTAAATTAAGCTAATTTAATTTAGAACAAATTTATATATTTTAACTATTTATGAAATTTGAACTCACAAAAATTACAAATTATTGCTAAAAGTGCTTTGCTACTCCAGTAGGAACAATATTTGTAAATTATCTCTTAGTACCACTAGAGTGTCTAACAATGCGTTTTAACGTAGTCAATGATAAATTGATTTATCTGACAGAGACTTTATTTAAATAAATTTGTTCAGTCAATGTGTCTGACAACCGCATGTTCAAAATCACTAGTTTTTGTGGCACTCAAAATATTTTAGAAATGTGTAGTAAGACCTTCGAAATACAATATCAATAAATCTTTAAGATCACAGATTTCATTTAAGCTAAAGTTTGCAGAAATAATTGAATTCCTATTGAGAACTATATAAATATAGTAAGTAGATTTGAATTGCATATGAATAAATATGTTTGGGTTTTTATAGACCCTTTTAACCAAAGAACATGACTCCTCAATGTGACCATTAATTATTCATTCTCCCGTGGAATGAAGACAATGACTCCTTGAAAGGAGGGACCATGAAGTGAGAATGGGGTGAACAATATGTTTTCCTGGAAGGAAGCTGATTACTTAATACTGTTGAAATCACTATTTAGGAATTAATATTATTAGACCAAGCTCAAAATGAGGCCACAAAATAAGATTTGCAGAAGTAATGACAAGCAGCAATCAATGTGGACAAGGGATATGTGTAAATAATTAGGTGACTGACCAATATGTAAAATAATTTCTAGTAATAATACAATAGTAATAATACAAAAATATTAACTTTGTCTTGCTTTTGCTTTTCTTCGACGCATTTCATATAAGGAATTCGAGAAAAACAAACCTTAAATATAAATAAATAAAGTTCTTAAAAGTAAACATTTACCATAGTATAGAGAGGAATCCAGTAAGACGGAAACAGAGAGTTCATCAAATTATCAAACATTTTTCGCATTCGAAAAGAAAGCATTGTAACATTTTTTCTTAACTAAAAATAAAAGATTTTATTTGTTTAAATATATAATTGTGGAAATTGGTATCAGAAATTATGAAACAACAGACCTTACATATTTGTTTTTATTCACATTTGATCTGTTTATGTTTTCTTTTAACTTATTTTCCTAATGAAACATAAATTTGCGGCACTGCCTTTATTAGGTTTTGTGTTTCTCAACATTTTCTTTATTCATTTTGACTTTTTTCCCAAGCCCAATCTAGCTATAGGGTAACTAAAACATACATCAACATCAGTGGTTCTCAATAATTTTTGATGGGGAGTGATAATTTGGAAACGCATGAATTCAGCCCCCTCAACGTACAATAAGACAACATTCTTGCTTTAGAAATTGTCTTTGAAAATTCACTTTTTTTAACTTATATATCACGAAAACTTGATCCAACATGCCTTAAACTACATCTATTAAAATAAAAATGTTATAACATTTATAAAAACCTCGTATTGTTATATCTAACATATCAAAGCGTCAAAATTAAAAATAATTTATTATCCCCCCCTTTCAATTTGAATTTGTTTGGCTGATTTTTACATAGTTTGTTTAAGTACGGATTCACAATTAGATAGTTATGAGCACACTGGAGCAACACACCATTGCATAATAAAATAGGGGGGTTGCGACGTTTTAAATTACGTTATGACGTAATCAAACTCAATTGCGCAATGAAGATAATTGATTTGGTGTTTATTTTTTTTAGAAGTTATTTTAGTATTTTTTGGCGCATTTTTATAAATTTAAATTTTTGGTGAAATTTGTAAATTTAAATTTTTAGTGAATTTTTTGAATTTATTTTTGGCACAAAATTTTTTTTAAATACTTTTTAAATGCATATTTTTTATTGTAAAATTTTTCAATCACACTATAATCAAGGAGTATTTTTGACTCTCGATAAAAAACCTAAGATAAAAAATTGGCTTGAATCACCTATTAATAAAAAAGCCTAAAATAAATATTGGCTCAAATCGCCTACAATGGTCACACTATAATCATGGAATATTTTGGATCTCGATAAAAAAAACTAAAAATATTTTATCGATTAAAAAGCGGAGAAATAATTTCTCAATTAAAAAGCTATAGTCAGAAATATTTTTTATTCACGATAAGTGTAAATTAAAGTGCTTAAAGTAAATTAAAGTACATTAAGATACATTAGAGTACATTAGAGTACATTAGAGTAAATTTGAGTACATTTAAGTAAATTTAAGTAAATTAAGGTTCCTAAAGTAAATGAGTGTGTCTAGAGTAAAGTATGGTAAGTTAGGTAAGAATTTTTTTTAATTAAATAGAGGGTCAACAGTTAAGTTACATAAGGGTAATTTTTAAAGCTGAAAATTTTAAAAACAGTTATAGTTAGCAAATTACATAACGTAATAATATTTTAAAAGTAAGTAGAGGGTCAAAAGATAGCGTACTTAAGGTAAGAATTTTTAAAGTTAAAATTAAATAAAATTTTTAGTATAATTTCATCAATCACTTTTTATACATGTTTTTAAATGATAAATTTTTTAGTATAATTTTTCCAATGAGTTTATTTATGCATGTTAATAACGATAAAATTTTTCAACTTAAGATGTGAAAAATTAATATGAAATTTTCAAAATAATAATAATAATAATACTAAAAGTTATAATAATAATATAAATAATAATAATAATAATAATAATAATAATAATAATAATAATAATAATAATAATAAATTCATCAACAATCAAAGAAAAAGTTTTGAATACTGATAACTCATACACACTGAACAATTCACTGATTAATAACTGAACAACAATCACTAAATACTGTATACAAATGACTGAGTACTATGCAACTCACTATATACATACTAAGCATTGAATAATAGAGCATCTTATTCATTAAAATTCTATATTTAAATAATATTTACCCTTTGGACATCGATGTTCAATCAACTTAACCCACTTAAAAATAAAATAAAATTTTCTCTCAATCATTTCCCCTTAAAATACTTGGTTATTCACCATACACACACTCACAATATGTTATCAATAACTAGTTACTGAACAAATCAATATCAAAAATTGTTTACTGACCAAGAAATCATTAAATAAAAGCACAAAAATTTGAACAATCAAAAGAAATTACATTACAATACATTAAATTAAACAATAAATTTTAATTAAATCCTGTCTCTGTGTTTCCAAATATTCCAAAAAATATTTACGATTATTTTCAGGAATCAAGAATTTAATAATTACTTATCGGGAAATTGTACAATTAAATACTGTGAGCAGTCGATAACATACATTAATTTTCATTCAACAAGTACATATTTCTTAGCAATTACCTAACAATCTTATAAATTTTTAAAAATGATTTAATAAATTTTTTCAATTATTTTATACTCAGTAAATTTAATTAATTTTTTAATTGATAAGTACTATTTTCTTTACAATTTATTACTATGTTGAAACTTTTTTTAAAGACTTATTCAAATTACTAACAAATTTAATCAAATTCTATTCACCTGCTAATCATAATTTAAAGATGTCTTATTTTTACAAAAACAAATTTTTACAACAACTATATAATTCATTTTTGGATTTTTAGTAGATTTTATCGGTATCTATCAGCACACAAGCACCTGTTCCATGTAGTTTTTACGCTTTGTAAGAAATTCAACTTATTTAGTGGTTGGTCGATAATCATTTAATTTCTAGTAATGTAGTAGATGATAATAATTTTATCTATTAACTTTATTCAATGATGTTTAGAAACTTAAAAGTCTAATAATTTTCAATAAATATATGAAAATTTATTTCAAGTACTGTTAAAGTAATATATGTTTTGCGAAATTAATCTAAGAATATTTTTCTAATCAAGTTTTTTTACTATCAATTAGATAAACCACCACTTATACTTACTAATTAATTTATCATTCAGTGAACAACAAGAATTGTAGTGAAAAGAATAGAAAATATGTAAAAATAAATTTAAGTAAGTTTTTGAGCTTTAATCAAAAAATAGATTTATTTTACATTTAGGGGTATGTGAAAATTATATGAAAAAGTTGACATTCATTTTTGAAAATAACTTTTAATAATTGTTCATTGTTGGATGCAATTAAAAATATTACAAAAATAGTATCAAAATTTCAAATGTTTTTAACAAAACTATTAAGTTTTACAAAATAATTTCAAAATTTCAATAAATTACATACAAGACTGTAAACAAAGCAATAAATTTTTATTCAGAGAAAATACAACAATAAATTGGGCTTCGGTGAATTTGATTGATAGTCTCTTGATAGCAAATAAAAAATATCTCTGACTATAGTGTGACCATCGTAGGCTTTTTAATTGAGACAATATTTTTCGGCTTTTCATTCGAGGAAATATTTTTAGTCATTTTAATTGAGAAATTATTGCTATGCTTTTTAATCGATAAAATATTTTTAGGCTTTTTTTATTGAGATCCAAAATACCCCATGAATATAGTGTGGTCATCGTAAACGATTTAAGCCATTTTTATTTTATGCCTATATTTACATATAGAAAATACTGAGCCCAAATATTACACTGTTTTTTATTGCGAGTTAAAAATATCCCTGACTATAATGTGACCATCTTAAGCGATTTAAGCCATTATTTATTTTAGGCATTTTTATCAAGAAAAATTACTTAGGCTTTTTAATCGATAAAATTTTTTTTTATCCACTTTACCTTTTCTAATATGCGATTTATCCAAAGAGTTATTTTTTCTTACAAGGCTGTCAATTTGTCAGTAGATGTCTAAATATTTTCTTTTTCTTGAATGCTGGTATTAAGGTTTTTTAGGTTATTAAAAATATCAGCTAAATAAGCCATTTTAGTCCACCAAGTATCGATTTGAAGATATTGTACAAAAAAATCTAAACCTTCATTATGGAAAAATGTCAACAATCCATTTTTAAGTTCTGAAAATTGGCATAACATTTTCCATAACCTGACTTGAGTGCACAAAAGCAAACATTCGTAATGTTCTTCTATAAATATGCAAAGGTTTCGTTTTTATGTAGCTTACCGTGTTAATAGCGTGATTTCGCATAGGTTTTAATACTCCAAGTAAAGATTACTTAATCAGAGAATTTGATAAAGATACTGAAATACGGAGATGTCAAGCTGTGAATGGGATATGAAGCGAGATGATCGATGATATTAGTGAAATTGAGGCAAGCAATAAGAAAGAAAGCGAAAGAACATATTTATGTTATGTCGGATCTACACTCGTAAACATGAAATCATCATTACACTAACAGTTTCTCAGTATCGTTCTCACGAGACTACAAAATAATTCTCGATTCTCATTTGGATTTGCCAATGAGATTAGTGCAAATAGAGTGCAAATATAGGGCAAATAGAGTTCGACATTGATAATAAATGATTCTATTAAGAGAAAGAAAATAAAAAAATCATGCTATGAAAGTAGGTAGTTATGAGCACACTAGAGCAACACACCGGTGCATAATAAAATTGGGAGGGTTGCGACGGATTAAATTACATAGTGATGTAATTAAGATGATTGATTTTGTGTGTATTTTTTTAGAATTTATTTTAGAATTTTTGTCGCATTTTTTTAAATTCAAATTTTTGATGAATTTTTTGAATTTATTTTTGGCGCAAACATTTTTTGAAATACTTTTTAAATATATTTTTTATTGTAAAATTTTTCTCGAATTATTATGCACTGGTGTGCTGCTCTAGTGTGCTCATAACTACCTACTTTCATAGCATGATTTTTTTATTTTCTTTCTCTTATTAGAATCATTTATTATCAATATCGAACTCTGTTTGCCATATATTTGCACTATATTTGCAAATAAGAAAATATTTAGACATCTACTGACAAATTGACAGCCTTGTAAGAAAAAATAACTCTTTGGATAAATCGCATATTAGAAAAGGTAAAGCGGATATGTTTCGTTTACGCTAAATAACAGAGTTCCTAAGAAAATTATTTCCGATTAGATCTTTTGAAAAAAAGAGTGATTTTTATATTCCATTTCAAAACATAAAACTTTACGAAAGTTACGAAATCCCTTTGCCACGATTTCTAAATCCAAATTAAGAACAATTAGTTATCCCATGAATGGAGCTTACTTAAATGTAAAATTTCCTAAAGCAACTCTGAATGACCTTTGGATTTCTGTGCAAGACGAATGCTAATCTATCTCTATATGAGCACGGATAATCTTGTTATAATTTTCAACTTTCTATTTGCATGAACTCGGGTTTTCGACAATAGCCAATAAAAAAAATTAAGAAATGCGGAAGACTTACCAATTAAAAAGAATAATTGAAAGTAGCTATATCAAATATCAGACCTTATATAGATGAAATCTGCAAAAGCTGATGAGCTCAGAAATCTCATCAAATAATTTTCGCCTCAAATGAATTTTATATGAGTACTTTTGTAATGGTTTTCACAATTATGTCTATATATTTTTAATTAACTTCAATAAACTTCAATCAACAACATGTCTTTCGTCATTCCCTACAGCTTTCTCCATTTTTTAAGTATACCCTTACTATTTTCTCTGTTGAAACTGGTGTCTTTATTATTGAATAAATCTATAAGAGGACTTTGATCTCAGCCATTTTGAAAGCTTATTTGTAGACAAAAATTATTTTGTAAAATAGTTTGACAGGCGGAGTGATGTCATCATTCAAACTCAGTGGGACGAAGTTTGTCATTGCTGAGTTTAAGGATGACCCTCGAAAAATGATTGAAATCCAAGTAAGTAGCCATTTTATTAAAATTCACAAAATAAAATTATTACTTCCAAGTAATTGTAAGATGCCAATTCACACATTGCTTTTGCGTCATTGTTCCGTTTTTCGGAGAAATCATTACATGTTTTACCTGAAAAATTAACTAAATGTTTTAGATTTTTAATTTAACTCATTTGCATCATTTGACAGAATAACCCGCAAACAATGATTGTTGCTTATCAAAAAGCACAAAAGAAAATAAATAATTCTTACAAACATGTAACATTCTTACTAATTAGAACATGCAGTGAGAGTCTTATAGGTGCATGCTGTATAGGTAGACTTTCAGTTGAGCGTCAGTTTAAGCATTCAACTTTTATTTTAATTTGATAACTCTTATTATTAATAATTAAATTTGAAAATATCATAAATGATTTGTTAAATTCAAGCCTTAATAAAGGTTTACATTCTATATTAGACTATATGGCTGTAGTATTTATTGCATCCATTAAGACAATTTGGAAATTCAAACTTTTTATTTATATGACAATTTTTAAACAAAAGATTGTTTTACTTACCAATATCAAGAACGAAAACTTCAATATGTTATTTTAATGTAGATATTTATATTATAACTATATTTACATATAAATTGTTAATATATTACTTACAACTTTACTTTACATATACAACTAATTAAATGCTAAATTGATGAATATGCAAGTTTTTAATTATTTAATTAATTAAGTTATTATATTCCTAATTTATCATGATCCTAACATGCTACATTTAACAATAATAACATAATAAATTTTAAAGAATGTTATTAAAATAAAATTTCATTTTGTTTAAATTCTAGGATTAAACTAATAGACGAAAATCCTTTATTAGCTTATTCTGTTTATTTTAGTTATTATTACATCATTGATGTCTGGTGAAATAAGGGGATTCTTAAAGTTTTAGAAATTTTAAACGTACCCAAGTTAAAATCATTTTTCTGTAAAATCTCATGAAATATAGTCACATCTTCAAATCCCTGAATTTATTATAAATTACAAACACTATATCTAATGAAATAATTATATTTTACACTATTCATCCCTTGACCATAAAATGGAACCATTGCATGAGCTGCATCGCCCATTATTACGCATTTTTCTCCAAGGTTGTATGGGTTGCACTGAAAATAAAACAAATTATTGACTTGTTAACGTTTCGATATATATTAATAATACGTGATGTAATGACACAAGTTATAATAACCGTTATCATGAGAATGTTGGTTCGCAATTTAGCTACATCGGATTGCACATTGTAAAATTTAACAGTATACTGCGTCTACATAAACCAAATAACTTTTTTTACGGCTGTGAAAACTTCAAGAGCTTTAAGGACATTCCAATTTGTTGACTTGCAACTGTTATTTAATGTATATATTTCGATTTAATTTTTTTGTTATTGTCCTGCTTGATTAATTTCACTTGGTTTTTTTCATCATTTTCCAAATGTGATATTCCAATTTATGTTCCACGTGTTTACCCAAATGATCTTTATTAATTAATTAATTAATTATAATTTATTGTCTTTAGATAACTTCAAAAGATTTCAGATATGCAATATTTTTGACTTTCCCATTCTCTAACTATCATAACAAAGATCTTGTAGAAAATATAAGAATATATAGTTTTTACAAAATATGAGCATGATAATAATTATTATGATTATTAAAACAATCACACAAAATTGGCTCTGAACTAAATTAAGGAAAACACCAATCCAACATATATATTCTATTACAATATATTTCGACAGAATCACTGACATCGTTGGTTAACTATGAAATTAAAATTATTTAGAAAAAATTACTGTTATTCAAACTAATTTCTTCTTTAATATTTATAAAATATTCTATTAAAAATTAAAATTTTTATATTTATAAATCAAAAATGGATATGTCAATTTGTTTTTACAAGTAAAAAGTAATTTTCCGGGTAAAATTTGGGTGGTTGCTGGAGTGTCAGACGAGAAAGATTGCATGAAATACAAACGAAAACCAATCATGAAAACGGAAGAAAGAATTCTCTCAGTGAGACATTGCCGACATGCCGATGAAGTGATTCCCAATGCACCATGGATAACTACTGTGGAATTCTTAGATGAGCATAGAATCGACTTTACCATGCATGATCCATCACCATATCCGAGTGGAGACCTGGCGGATATTTAGGAAGAATTGAAAAAACAGAACAGATTTATCCCGAGTAAAAGAACCTAATACACCAGCACCACCCAAATTATTGATGCAATTAGTAGAACTTTGGTGGAATAAATTTGACATTTTTCGACAATATTCTTCGATATTTACATTGGAATATTGATGATGAAATTGTTAATTATATATTATGTAATAGTTTAAAAATAAATCCCTTTAAGAGGTAATTTATTGAACAAGAAAGCTCCTGACGTTATCAATTAGAAATAGAAAAATTTATTTTAAATTAATTCCTAAACCAATCAAATTTAAGATAATTTTAATTTATTTTTAAATATTGCAATTTGCAAAATATAATATTATAAATATTAACAAACTTACAAAATGACATCAAATAATTATTATGATGAATGTTTATTATGTTTACAAACGGACAACAAATTGTTATTGTCTATGGGAAACTGCAATCACATCTGCTGTATGCTTTGCGGCCTTGAATCGCTGCGCCTCCAAATGAAATGCCCGCTTGATAAAACCAATGTAAAGAAAATCAAAATATTTTCTAACAAATTTTGTTGTGAAAAAAACGAAAATATTCAAGAAAATATCCTGACAATCGAATCAGGAAATGAAGAGGAAACGTTAAAATTTCAAACTGTGCTCGATGCAGTTTTGAGCATTGAGGAGCTTGATGATCGAGAGGAGATTGGAAATATGTTTGAAATGGACAGATATTTATTATGGATGGGCCCGTTTGTAGAAAACAAAAGCAAGATCACAAGAGAAATGGTTCACAATCATATGAGTAAATACGGGCCAATTGAAGATATAATTGTATTTCCCCCAATGTAGCTATGTGTTATTTGGGAGTAGCAAGCACGGATTTGCAGCAGAGCACAGTTGTAAACGGGAGGAATTTTACGGAGAAGCAATTACAACTGACAGTTTTCATCCAGATTTCTGGTATGACGTCACCATGATGAGTTCAACAAATTTATAATATTATTATTTGTATTTATTTTTATTTAAAAGAAATTATTTTTATTTTACAAATATATTTTTTACTTTATTAATTCTTAAAATTCATTTAGAAATATATCTTGTTTAGAGTGATTTTTATTAAAATACTCATATTTTTATATATAATTTTCATATATAAACAATATTCGTGTCACAATGTATCTTAAACTTGATTTTCTCATAGATATGTCATATATTTCATGAAACCGCCAAGCTAACTTGCAAAGGCTTTAAGAGAACCTTCGCTTGACAATTCAGTTGATAGCAAACGAAATAATACCCTTTCTCCTCATCACTACAATCGCATAATCATTTAAAACCTAACTCTTCTAGAATTATTATGCTCGACTTTCTTCAACAACTTTTAAGTTTTTTTTGAAGATCTTTTTTCTAATGTCATTAACGAAACAAACTCTCCAACAGCGAACAATTGGCTCACCAATTCCATGTTTCTCTCTCCCTAAATCCAAAGAATAGCCTTTTCTAATCAGCAATTTAATTATCAATTTATTGTTAATGGAAATTCCGAGAAATATTTTATTTAGATATAATTTATGTGAAATATTAGTGATTATCAAGTTAAAAAGACCTTTAAAAAGACCTAAATGAAAGTTTAAATTCTTCTAAAGATTGAAATATTTCGCATTCCTAAATTGTCTTTTTGAAAGAGGTTTCATATTGTATTCTTCCTTGAATATCTATGGTGATGCTTATGTAATGTTGTCCAGAAAACATAGTACATAAAATATAGATGTTGGCGCGTAAACCTAACTTGATAAAAAAAGAAATATCTAAAAATAATGAATTATGGAGAAATTTATGCATCTGCCATCATAAAGACTAATTAGCTTTTTAGTAATAAATTTTTGAATTTATTTCTAAAAATGTAAGTAAGATTAGTTTTTAACTAAAATTTATAATATATTATTATAATATTTTCTAAAGATTTACACACTTTGAAGGTTTGTATGTGCTGAGGTTCCCAGAATCTCAACTTGATGTCTTATATAAATAAGAACAATATAAATAAGATCAAAGTGTTTTATTTAAATACAACACTTTAACAATAAAAATAATGTTTACCTTCATCAACTTTTAATAACGATCCTTTACATCTTTTGACTGTGTTTCCTATGCTAACTTGTTTGCAGTTGCCTGACCTCAGCTATGGATGTTTTGTATGCTCGAAATTATGTTGCAATATCAACTACTGAATTTGCAACTCTTATTGGGGTGATTTAACTTGGAAATACCTCAGTCTATATACTAAAGATTTTGTTATTGTTTACACTTAAAGTGTCTTTTTCACTCACTTAATAACGCCTCGCGTCAATTATTATTATTTTTATTATTAATGTTATTTATTTTCATTGGTACTTAGGCACCTTGTAAATTATTTTATTATTTTAGCACTTGAAGTGCCACAAATTATTATTGACTCCTTGCGTCTAAATTTGAATTTCTATTATTATTGACGCTTAGTGTCTAAAGAAAAACAAAAATTAATCAATATCATTTTATATCTGTTTGTCTTGAGGGTGGGAAAAATAAAATAAGTAATTATCAATTTTCATATACTGTCATGCATTTTCATATATTGTCATAAATTAGGGTTATTGTCAGAATAAAATCATTGAATTGTCATTGTCATTGCCATCACTAATTATCATCATCCATTGTTCGATCTACATATATGTTTATCTTATTTGATATCTTACTATGTTATATTTTAATTTTTAATCTGCGCCCGTCTTTTAATATATACATGTTTTACTAAATTAGATTTATTTTTTCGTTATCTTTCCATAGTAAAAGTTTTTATTCATTCAAACAAATCACATCACTACGCAGGTAAGTGTGTATGTCCTATAATATAAAGTGATTAATTTTTTCTTACATTATAGGAGTGGATATTAAGTTTAAACTGGTGTACAAAGTTATATGATAGTCAATTATGGCTTATAGCCTATAAGCCATAATTTAAACAAAAATGAAAAAATTGGGTAGATTAAAACAAAATAATTAATGAGGTTTGGAAATTATCAATATGGCAGCTGTAACACAAGCACGTGCCGCAAGCAGAAATCAAAAATAAAATAAAACATATTAAATAAAACAAAATAAAAATATAACAAAATTAAATAAAACAAATATTAATTAAAATCATTGAAAAGCCTACAGATGCAGAAAGAAACACAAAACTAAAATATAAAACCGCCAAAACCTTGCAAAAGAAGGTTTAGAAAATGCATAGGCGGAAGCGGCGACCAAAAATTTAAATATCAAAGGGTAAAAAGAGAAATAATCAAAAAGAATGGTTAAATAAAAAAAATAAAAATTTACGAAATATTGAGAAAATAATATCAAAAAATAGAGAACAATAAGGAAAAAAATAAAATATTTTAAATAAAATAAAACCAATAAAACCCCCCGAAAAATAGCCGAAAAAAGCTCAAAATACTCTGATTGGTCGCATCCAGGCAAGAAAACACTATATATACAGCAGTCATTTTCATAATTTTTAGACAATTTTTGGTAGACAATTTTTGTTAGACAATTTTTTTAGACATTTGGAGAGAAATTTTGTAGACACAAAATTTTTAGAGAGTTGTTGAGACAATTTGTTTTAGACAATTGTTTAGTCAATTTTTATGCCAACGTATGACAATTTTTCAAATTTGGATGCTTGAATGACAAACTTGTCGATTGTAAGTATTGCTTTTTTTTGTAGAAATATATTTTCCTAAGTTAATGTTTTGTTTAATTTAACTTATTCTGGATGGCTGTGATGTCTTTTGGCATCGCTCGGCAGGTTCCCCCTAACTTATTTATATTCATTTTATATACATTAGTTTGTGGAAAATGGTAGGGTAATATTCAATTTCTACAGTTAATTTTGTAGAACGTTGACGTGTTACCTTATCGTTAACCACCCTTCGGTGTCTGCTTAGTCCGGTCAGGCCTCGTTGCACTGGTCGCGGGGTAGGACACCGTCGTAATTCACCGTGGCGGCCATTGCGAGTTGGTCGGAGCAGTAAGAGGATAAACTGCGGGAAGATCTCCATAGTTAAAGGGTTAACATTTGTGTAAATGTTTAAGTAGGAAAATTGAATTTTTAATTTAACTTCTGCCGATTATTATATTATCAAGGGTACGACTAGTGATAGAAATTTAGGTCAACGAAAGTATAAAGTAGGGTTAAATCACGTACATTGTTTGATAATCATCGCGGTGGAAAATTAAAATAAAATGATACATTTTGGCATAGATCTGTGAGATGATAATATAGAGATTTACAAATAGTGGTAACTGTGGAGACCATAGGAAAGCAAAAATGAGTTGTTGGACTAAAATAATGACATTATAATATGCATTCATTTCAATTTACCATAGGCTAACGTTTGTATGAAACAAGGAATTTTCCATAAAATAAGGGCGGAAGGCTGCCCAAATTTTTGAAAAATATTTTAATAAATAGACAGTAATGATGACAAATTGATATAGGAATTGTAGAAATAGATGAGTTTGGACAAGCGTATAGATAGAAAGAGACGTAAGACCTTCCATCGGCAGTCAGGAACCCGAAAGTGAAAATATCATGAGGAGTAGTTCTAGAAATGGAGCTCACCTGCTCATGAATTTTCAGCTGCTATATACAGTACCAACATGAGCTTGCTCATGGGTATATAGTGGTAGGATTAAAATTGTGGGGCGTCTGGGTGAGACAGCATAGACCCTAAGAAAAGAAGGTATTTTGATCGAGAGGAATAAGTTTGAATAAGCCTTGCACAGATTTAAACAAATTAATTACACCCAGTACACCAGCAATAGTCAGGGGGTATTTTTGACTCTATAAAAATGCCTAAGATAAATATTGGCTTGAATCGCCTAACGATAAAAAAGCAAAAACTTAAAATTGGCTAAAATCGCCTAAGATGGTCACACTGTAGTCAGGGATATTTGTTCTCAATACTTTCTATAGGTATATTTAGGCATAAAATAAAAATGGCTTGAATCGCCTAACGATAAAAATTGTCAGAGGTATTTTATAGGCTTGAAATATTTGTCACACAATTTTCATAAGCAAATTTAGACTCTAGAAAAAAATAAGTTAAAATACCTAAAAAATTAAGATAAATTAACGTACATTAGGATACATAAGAGTGTATTAAAGTAAATTAAGGTAAATTAAAGGTTCGAAAGTCAATTTAAGTACATTAGGGTACATTTAAGTAAATTAAGGTTCATAAAGTAAATTAAGGTACATCAGAGTAATTTAAAGTACTTTAGAATAAATTTAAGTAAATTAAGGTGCCTAGAGTAAAGTATGGTAAGTTATGTAAGAATTTTTAAAATTTAAATAGAGGGTCAACAGTTAAGTTACATAAGGGTAATTTTTAAAGCTGGAAATTTTAAAAGCAGTTATAGTTGGAAAATTACATAAGGTAAGATATTTTTAAAAAGTAAATAGACGGTCAAAATTTAACTTACATAAGGTAAAAATTTTTAAAGTTAAAGAGTCGACAATATTGCATGATAAAATTTTTTGTACCGTTTTATCGAACAATTTTTAAACATATTTTTTAAATGATAAAATTTTTAACATAATTTTACAATGGAATTTTTTATACTTGATTTTTAAATAGAATTTTTAGTATAATTTTATCGATGAATTTTTTATATATGATTTTTAAATAGAAATTTTAGTATAATTTTATCGATGAACTTATTATGTATGATTTTTAAAGATGAAATATTTAGGATAATTTTACAATGAAATTTTTATACATGTTTTTAGATTAAAATTTTTTTAATCTAGTCTTACTATTTTTGATATTGATTTGTTCATTAACTAGTTATTGATAACATATTGTGAATGTGTGAATTACCAAGTATTTTAAGGGGAAAAGATTGAGAGAAAATTTTATTTTTTAAGTGGCTTAAGTTGGTTCAATATCGGTGTTCAAAAGGTAAATATTATTTAAATAGGGAATTTTAATGAATAAATAAATTATTCAATGTCTAGTATGTAAATAGTGAGTTGTATAGTACTCAGTCATCTGCGTACAGTACCTAGTGATTGTTGTTCAGTTATTAATGGATTGTTCAGTGTGTATGGGTTATCAGCATTCAGAAGTTGATATCAAGTAAGTTAACGTTTTATGTTTTCTGAATTTATTATTATTATTTTATTATTATTTTTTTTTATTTAGGATGGGTTGCTGCAGAGTGGAGAAGATGGGTTGCTCTTGCGAATGACTACTACCTACCTTAAGCATTACTATGTAACACTGAAACTCAAAAGTTTCATTTAATAAACTTATTTGAAAATTTGATCATTATCAACATGTATAAAAAAGTCATTGTAAAAATTATACTAAAAAATTTGATTGTAAGATTACATTAAAAATTAAAAACATGTAAAAAAATTTCACTGTAAGTTTATCCTAAACATTTCATCTCTAAAAATATATATAAAAAATTCATCGATAAAATTATACTAAAAATTTTATTTAAAAATCAAGTATAAAAAATTCCATTGTAAAATTATGTTAAAAATTTTATCATTTAAAAAATATGTTTAAAAATTGTTCGATAAAACGGTACTAAAAATTTTATCATGCAATATTGTCGACTCTTTAAATTTAAAAATTTTTACCTTATGTAAGTTACATTTTGACCCTCTATTTAATTTTAAAAAATATCTTACCTTATGTAATTTTCCAACTATAACTGCTTTTAAAATTTCCAGCTTTAAAAATTACCCTTATGTAACTTAACTGTTGACCCTCTATTTAAATTTTAAAAATTCTTACATAACTTACCATACTTTACTCTAGGCACCTATATTTACTTAAATTTATTCTAACGTACTTTAAATTTTTCTGATGTACCTTAATTTACTTTATGAACCTTAATTTACTTAAATGTACCCTAATGTACTTAAATTGACTTTCGACACTTTAATTTACATTTATTTACCTTAATGTACTCTAATGTATCTTAATTTACTCTAATATACTTAAATGTATTCTAATGTACTTTAATTTACCTTAATTTACCTTAATTTACTTTTATATACTCTAATCAATGTATCCTAATGAACTTTAATTTATCTTAATTTACTTTAGGTATTTTAACTTATTTTATCTAGAGCCTAAATTTGCTTATGAAAATTGTGTGAACAAATATTTCAAGTGTTTTTTTAACTAGCCTATAAAATACCTCTGACAATTTTTTATCGTTAGGCGATTCAAGCCATTTTTATTTTATGCCTATATTTACCTATAGAAAGTATTGAGAACAAATATTGCATTTTTTTTATTACGAGTTGAATATATCCCTGACTATTGTGGATTGAAAAAAATTTGTGGATGAAAAAAAATTATTCAAAAAAATATTCCAAACAATTTTATTTCAAAAATTTTGCCAAAATTTGAATTTAAAAAGATCCACCAAAAATTTTTAAAAAAAATGTGCGCACACAAAGTTAATTATCTTGATTACATAATTGTGTAATCAATGTAATCCGAGATTAATCACGTCATTACGTAATTCAATCAGTGATAAGCCCCCCCTCTAGATTCTCTTTATCCATATTTTCTTTAGTTCAGGGCCACTATTTATCATCTTAAATGATGATCGCTGCTTTTGAACGATACAACGGGTTTAATTTCTCTAACGGCACTTTATAATATAAATAAACACATTCAGCGCCATCATGTTAAAAAATATTTGCTCACTGTATTCTTTTAATAATGATTCTTAAATAGTCATAAATTAATCCGCCATATCGCAATATATTATACTTATAGTTTCAATAATATAAATTAAACTAATATTAAATGTGTATGTTATAACCAAAACTAACATCAAATAAGAATTTATAATATAAGCGAATGAAAAGTGTCCCAGGAGGACAGATTGAAAGCCGCATTTGTATGTAATTATGTATTTTTATATGTCTTCTGTATAAACTCTTATTTAATGTTATTTTTGGTTATGAAAAACTCATTTATTATTGGTTAGTTTGATTTATATTATTGAAATTCTAAATTAATGTCATTTAGACTCTTATCAATTGCGCTTTGGTATGTAATAAATATATAAACGTATAATAATGTTTTATTTTTTATTCGTTTTTAAACAGTATTTAGAATATATTTGTTTTAGCGTATTAAGTTAATACTTGTCAAAATTTATTTGTCTAAATAAACACAATTAATAATATTATTAAATTCAGTTCAGCTAAACGCTTACTCGAATCGTGACCATTTTAGAAAGTTTGCTCTTTTGAAACAGATCGCATAAATGTAACCTAATTATTTATAAATTTATTAATTGGAATTTTATTACTTGCCAATAATTTCCAGAGCATCTGGAAATTCTTTTTCAAACAATTCTAACAAATCTTTTTTCGAGTGAATACTTTCAAACATCTTGAATGGCATAAAAAGAGTTCCAGAGAAGGATCCATTGAGATTCGGAAGAGCAGTTAGCATGTATTCATTTCGTGGCCAAATATGTAAGCAGTTTTTATCCATTGAATGCTTGAGATATGTATATCAATAAATATTATGTTCTCTTAAAATACTATCAAAATTTAATAAATATATTTTTTGGATATATTTGAATGAAAGAAAATATCAATCAAATAAGAAGAGAAGAAAGCGAAAGTCTAGTTAAATTTTGGTTATGAGTGATCAGGGTTGTTTATCTGTTGAAATATTTCATATTTTATGAATAAACATTGCGGAAATGGCTAACCTTATTATTTATTTAAATTCTATTTTCTATCAAAATTTAAAAAAATATTTTAAATTAAATTTTAAAAGGATTTGTGTGAAGAGAAATCAAAATTCAAAAAATATTAATTATAGTGTAGAAATTGTAAAAATGTTTTAAAAAAATCAATATTCCTAAGGGAAAAAGAATTCGAAAATCAAAAGGCTTCAAATTATTTGCTCAGTGTATTTAAAATTTTCAGTAATTTTATTACTTTTAGCAGTATTTTACAGAAGCCGTCACTATATTGTTATCAGTACATTTTTCTCAGCTAATTTAATTAATTTGTCAGTAGAAATAATTATTACTAAATAATTACTAATTAAGTTGTTGTTCAATTAATAATTAATTATTATTTGAAATTAATAAATTTTCAAAATGCAGTCATCATCCAAGAAAACAACAACGAAAAATTAAATGGGATATTAAACAAATATTTTCTATTAAAGAAGTCATGAAACTAAAATATTTATTTTTCAAACCAACATTGTTAGCTAAAGTTAGATAAACAACATTCCAAAATCATTCAACATATTATGCTATTAGTTTATTTTAATTTTTAAATGTATTTAACTTAAAAATTTCATCTGACATACCATAAAAAAAATTAAAAAAGAAATTTTAAAACAATTCAAAACAGGCTTAAAGCCCAAAAGTATTGAAAATTGAAGTCAAAAACATAACTCAAGTATACAACTTTATGGAAAGGTTAAAAAAATAAAAATATGTACCAATTAGTATCAATTTAGGAGAATTAAAAGAATGTTTTAACAACCCCTTGTCAAATGAAAACGACAAAGACAGGACATACGTTCTTGACAGTATGTTGTCGAAGCAGAGCCTGATATGTGTAAATAAGTCTTCATTTCAATCAGACAACTTTTAAGAAATGCTCCTTATGTAATAGAGAAAGAAGGAATTATAAAAGGGAGAAAGATTTTTTGCTTTACTTACTTAAGTGTGTGAAAATAGCCTAAACGATCAAAATACGGGAAATAAAGTACTTGCGTGTAAGCCTTCAATTAGAGAAATAACTTGGACTAAAACCTAAGAATGGTGCAAATCAAGACAATGAATCAATTAATATTCTTGTTTATTACAGCTTAGAAACCCGGGAAATGTATATATGGAAAAGATTAAGACTGGAAAAGAAATGGACTGGACAACTTTTGAATAGTTCAAAAAGAGAAATTTATCTTTAACATTACAAAATTCCCACAGTATAATTGGCAACTTAAATAAAATTATAAAATAAATAATAAAATAAGTAATAAAAAACAACATTAGGTTTATACAAAGACAGGTTCTTCGTTTTTTGCTGGCAAATGATGTAGATCGGAAACCTTCGAGTGCTATCTTTAGTTGCTATCTTTTCCAGAGAAAAAATATATATGTTTTCTATTTTTAATAAATTTTTTAATAACTATTGCTTTAAATTGCCTTGCATACAATTCTCTGTGCATTTTTCATACATTTATAGAATTCAACCAAACAATAAAATTTAATTCAATTCATTTAAACAAACTTTATTGCCATCAACTGGGGGAAAAGGCATTTCGATATATCCATGAGGGATGTATTCTTGAGAAAAGTCCATCCGTAAATTCTTTGTCATGATATGGCGGACATGAGAATAAGCTCCATCATTTCCAACCAAAAGATCAAATTTTTTTTCAATATCCTCCATATTTCTGTTAACAAAAAACCTCAAAATAAAAAATATTTTTCTTTAAAGAAAAAGCTTCACTTTAAATTTTTAAATTTTGCAATTTTTTCATTGAAATTCACGTCGTAAAGTTTTGTGTTAAAATTTATTTGAATACTTTTGTGAATTTCGGCTTTTGCTAAAAGAATATTCAATAAAACCCTTCTCTCCATCGCAAAAATGCACTGATTGATAAAAGGTAAAATTAAAAAAAAATTCTAATCATTGTCGTACTTGAGAAGACTTTCCATAAAAGAACCGTTTCAAAGGTCCGCTTCTTTCGTGAATCATTCTCGCGTACATTGGAATACATTTCCTGAGATAAAATAGTTATGAAGTACATTGCTTTACATTTGTTTACTTTAGGACTTCTTCTTCTAAATCTACAATTTTCAAAGCCAATAAACCCCTGTAAGACAAAGATAAGTTTATGTTTCTCCCAACATCTTGGTGGATTGTTCGATTGTCTGGAGATTTTTCATAAATAGTCACATTGAATTTATCATATTGAGCAAAAAATAACGCATTCAGTGTCCCCACCTAGAATAAAAGTTAGAATTGTTAAGGATACCTAAATAATAAATATTAAATAAAAATAATCGGGAGAAATGTTTTAAACGGAAATGGTGTCGTTTCCGAAATCTAATAGGAAATAATTGAGGACAAGAAATGAAAATCGATAAGATAAATAAAAAATGAGTAAAAGTAAACAAAGAAACATTACAAGGTCATTCTTAATTAATAAGTACTTATGAAAAAGAGGAAAACAAAATCAAAAACAATATCAAAATTTAATTAGTATATCGACGCTTCTTTAAAAATTATGCATCTCAACAGCTACCAGAAGAAATACAAAGAACTAGAGATGACCAAAGGGAATGCACGTGAAAATATACTCTAAACGAAAGTCAATATCACTAAGTATCATCAGATTGCAGACTATTAAAGAAAACACAACTTTAATCAGAACAGAATTTAATTTCTAAATAACTAAAATTGAAATAAAAGAAAAGGAGACACTAATTTAAAGAAAAAGGAAACGTGCTATTCCTCTCGAAGTGTTGTAATAAGCATTCGATTCATTTTAGTATAAATGAATTATTTGTGTTGCTGTAAATTGATAATCAAGTGTAGTGATCAATAAAAGTTATATTGTCTGTAATTTGTTATTATTACGTGTAGAGTTTAATTATTGGGAAATTATTCAATTTGATTTCATAATAAATTAAACTCTAAAAAAGCAATTTTTTGTTTAAATATTTAAACTGTAAAGTAAAATAAATGTTTTGACAATGAAGAAGCAAGTCTTGATTCAGCAGAAATCAATACAGCTATTCCTAATAGAGCTCGACCGATTAATCGGTAGCATTCACAATCGGGCCGATTATAGGATCAAA
The DNA here is from genome assembly GCA_022537955.1 of Schmidtea mediterranea. Lineage (NCBI taxonomy): Eukaryota > Metazoa > Platyhelminthes > Tricladida > Dugesiidae > Schmidtea > Schmidtea mediterranea. Next base: position 38,831,225 of record CM039679.1, read on the forward strand.
ATGTCGCAACCGGTACAATCGGAAATCGGTAGCTCTAATTCCTAAATGCAGTCAAGATCTTTCAACATGGATTTTACAATTTGAAATTTTCTTCAATTTTCAGAAGTTAAATCAGAAAAATCAAGATTTCATGCTAATTCCAACCAAGGCGTTTTCACCATCTGCTTGAAACGTCAAGCAATTCTCCATATTCGGGTCTCAAGAATGGTATGATCGACGAATTCAATGAAAATCATCCAGTCTTTCTACAAAGTCTACTAAACGACATATTCTTATGAGGCATATGTCTTTCAGAAGCATTGTGTGATTTTTATTCTAATTTCTTTAAATATGGAAAGGGAAAAGTCTCGCTAGTATTAATGTGAGATTTTGTTTTCAGAATTATACCCGAAAACATTCAAGATCCGTTGATTTTTCAACAAGAATAAGATCTATGAATGATTGCCAAAATAGAATATAAATTAATAGAACAAAGAAAGACAACATCCACTTTGCGAAGAACTCACAAGAAAATCATAGCCGTAAAAAGCATATATGACAGAAAATCAGTAACTGGAATTACTGTTTTTATCAAAAGAACTTTGGTTTAAAGACAAAAAAACTCTTTGAAGTCAGATTAATAATTGTTAGTTGTACATTTCACTGACAACTAATGTTACCCAACAGAATTACACGTGTCACTATCATATTATTTATTATTATAATTATGAATCGTTTATGGGGACAATAAATATAAAAGAAGTTCACTACTGGAAATTGTTTGTGTAATTCATCTTAGGAATATATTATTTTCTTTGAGTATGGTCAAAATATATTAGGTCATGGTCAGTGGCGTATCTAAGGTTTGTGCCGCCCGCTGCGATCCTTAACTTTACCGCCCACTATCAATTACTTAATACAAAAATTAATTTTCCTAAAAATCTTTAACGTTCTAACGTTTAGAAAATAAAATAATTAAATTTACTATTATGTCTAAAGAAAAAATATATTTTTAAAATTCTAATTATTTAAAATATTTATTTTTAATAAAATTAGTAATTTAATAGTTTTATTATGCGCCTTCGAAATACATTTTTCTTCAAATTTCTGTGAGTTTTTAAAAGTTATAATTGAGAAACTGTATGAAAAATATTTAAAAATTGTAGACAATTTGGTAATTCACGTTTTTATTACGATGGTTGAATAAAGAGTTTTTAGCACTTCCTTTTACACAATTAAAACAAACAAACTTTCTTTACAACCTGATATACTCGGTTCCATTGTATGTTATGTCTTTGGATACAAAAAATAACTTAATAAATATTACTACCTCCGTTCAACAATAGTTGTCACATTTGGATATTTTTTGTCCGATTATTAAAAATGTATGCTATTTTACTAATTTTGTTAAAGATTTGCAAAATTTGTACTGTTTTAATTATTTTCTAAAAGTGCAAATTTAAGAAAAAGAATGTCTAAAGGGAACTTCGGTAACGGAAGTTATGGAACAGATTGGTAAAGAAAAAATTCTAAATATGATGATTAAAAATGTTTTACCAGCTATACGCGAAAAATTTCCAAAAAGTAAAAAATCACGTACTGTTTACATAAAGCAAGACAATGCCAAGCCTCATTTAACAAATAATGATTCTGCTTTACAAAAAGAACTTGTAAAAGAAGGTTGGAATCTGCAATTGAAATCTCAACCTCCGAATAGTCCAGACTTAAATGTTTTGGATCTTGGGTGTTTTTTAATTCAATACAAGCATTGCAACATCAGATGGTCACTAAAAATATTGATGATTTAATTAGTGAGGTAGAACAGCTTTCTAACAATTGGATCGAGACACATTTGATAGTGTATTCTTAAAACTACAAACATGTAAAGGAAAATATCATGATATCAAACGGAAACAACTTTTATAAGATTACTCATATAAATAAAGAAAATCTTCGAAGAGAAAGTCGACACCCCATAAACTTTAAATCTAATGCCGAACCCGAGGAGAATACAAAAAATTTTTAAATATTGAATAACTGAAATAAATGTTACGGCTATAAAATTAATAAATAGAACTTATTTCTGACTTGCAATCTTTTATTCACCTATTGATCACATACTTTTAAGTCCCCAAGCTTGTTAGAAAGCCTTGAGTAACCCTTTTCAACAAGCCATTACTTTTGAAAACCGGTCTAACACTATAACTATAAGTTTTATCAAATGGGACAAGTATTATGGAACAAAATTTATGCATCAAATGTGACAACTATTGTGGAACAGAGGTAGTATAACATAGATAGCACGTTAACTTGTCAGTGTGTTGTAAATCTTGTTTTGATATATAATATTTTTATTGTACATTTGGTTTCGATATTTTTAATTTTTGTAGTGTGTGGTGGATTTTAACGTACTACAAGAATGTGTGTCTTCTTTGACCACTTTTTCAGCCTATTTAACTGTAGTATTTTTAATTGTAGTATATTCTGTTTCTTTAATCGATTGCAATAAATAAATCGGACATTTAACGGTTAATAAAATTAAGTAGTTGCTTTATATATTCTCATCAAAATTCTTTATTTAGAGATATTTTCAAAATTAACTTAATTGAGTGTATCTAATGCAATATTTTTTAATCACTAGTTTAGTACCATTTTTAATTATATGAATGTTATGATGAGAAATAGAATGACAATCATGGCGATAGATTTATTTCTCCTACCAAGTTCAAATTCGATAATAAAGGTATTATCCGGCGTAATAATATTTTCAACATGAATATTAACTACATTGTTCTTGGTTTGATTGTATCCATAGAGAAGACAAATTATTCAAAATACATAATTTTCAAAAATATTATTAAAACCAAAACTCCTGAGGAAAATCTTTCAATGTTGTAATGTATCTGTTCAATTTTGGTTGTCGCGTCTGTGTGTGAATTTATTTTTTAGATTTACTGATTCAAATTTTGAAACTTTGGAGTTAATTCTAGTTTAATTGTTTAGTTTTGTCGTATTAAATTGAAGTAACTTAGTGATGAAAGTTTATCTATTGTTTTGAGATTTATGTGAAAGTAATTTGTGGAATTTATTGAAATTTAAATTTAAATAAACGTTTCTTGATGGAGTTACTGTTTGTTTCTTGCTGAGATAAACGAAATGTCTACTGGAGTTGGTATGTCAGATAATTTGTTGGATAATATGAAAAAAAATACATATACGTACTTTTCGGTGATATAGAAGGAAATAAATTTATCAGTGTGACTTAAAAAGCTCATCTAGAAGTTACATGTGAAGATTTTGTCGCTGATTTATATGAGGCTTGTCGCAGAAAAAAATGTTTTTATGGTCTTTGTTAATATGAATTATTTGAAAATAATAGTAATAATGACATTTGCTGTCTGTATTCCAGGTGTTATTCCAGTAAGAGCTAAAACATACTGGCTCGATGAAGATTGTGCGTTAATTTGTGCAATTTTGATAAAAATCCTAACAGAATGAGGTTAAAGAAAAAAAAACAGTATCAATAAGGAATTCAACAAATCGTATCAAACAACAACATACAAACACAATCTTAAATTAATTTGTTATTTATTAGTTTATTAAAAACATTAATTAATTAATTTAATTATATTCTCATCAAAGTTATAGTTTATTGATATTTTCTAATAATAAAAAATGTTGTACTCAATCTTTTTGGATTCTAACTTGGTTAGAGAAATAAATTTTTTTTCCCCATAAAATTTATATAATATAAAACACTACCAAACTAGTAATCAAATTAATCTTTGTCTTTGACAGCACTCAAATAAGTTCTTTTTGAAAATCTTTTTTAAAATAATAAGTTTTGAAGTAATCATTTTGTATTTAAAAATAAATTTTCAAAATATTGTTTTATTATTCATGTTTTCATTAAGTTCCACGACTAAAATTAATCTTAGCATAATGATTATTGTCATAGTAGCCTAGTTAATATACTATTTACATAATGTTTGTTACAATATTTATTGCTCAATGACACTTTTTAACTGCAAACAGTTCTGTACTAGTTTTTCACAATTCAAGATAAAGTAATTTTAAGAATCCGAAGTACAGAACTCAAGTTTAAATCAGTGAGCTGAAATCTCTGTTTTGATTAATTGACGTTCTTGCAGGAGAAAGTTTGTTCACAGATGTAAGTTGATGCAAATAAAACAAACATTTTCACTTCAAGTTGTATATGTTTGGAGAAATCATTTTCAGTGATGCAAGTTAATGCAAAATCTTCGAAATTCTCTTTGAGAATATTGTCAATCTGAGAGTCAATATTTATTCAAAATGGTGGTGTTGATGGCGAAAAAAAGAAAATATCCTAAGCATTGAGCCGCAATATTTATACCAAGAATGGAGTGGTGAGTAAATTTCGTTTGTTGTACATTTTTTTTAAATCTTTAATTAACGTGATAAAAAATAAAATAAAACAATTGATAAAAGCTGCATTGAAAGTTTGTTTTCATTTAGAAAAATGTTGTCAGTTCATTATGCTGACCAGATATTATTTAGAAATATTATGACAGATGAAGATATCACTGAGGAGGTTTCGAGAAAGAACAAACAAATGTCCAAAAAAATATTAGTTATGAAAAATATATTAAAAATTGTAATAACCGTAAATTATAAGGAAGTCAGTGCATCCTGTAGAAAAAGATAGTCCCCCTAGACATTAGTTATACCTCCATCTGAACTCGTTACTTTATTTGTTTTACTTATACATTGAAAGATTTTTGGAACAATTTATTAAATTTAAAATTATATGAAAATGTTGTTTAAATGATATATAAAATTTAGAAACAAATAATTAATTCTCAAAAATTTGTTAATATTTAAAATGTTTTTTTCCATTAAAATTTATAAAATACCTTTAATTGAAATGCAATTTAATTAAATAAGAATAAAGTTAATAAAAAATAGTCACTAGAAAATTTATCGTATTATTATAATATTAAAAATAAAATTTGTAGGAATAATAAAAAATTAATAAAAATAAAAAGTCCTCACTAGTCCTCCTCCGACAATTACAATTTCTAATTTGTCTTTGTTTTCATTCATGTTTAAAAATGCAATTTTTAATCTGACTTATATTTATAAATCTCAGCATAAAGTTCAAAAACCCTCCAACGAATTTGTAAATAAATTCCATTTCGACGAAAGCGATAAATTTGTATATGTCTATATTTAATTAATTTAAATAAATTTAAAAATTAAAGTAAATATTAAGATTTTCATCAGGTTTTGAGATTTGGCTAGAATTTAAAATTTACATTTATCTTCTGTGCAGAATAAAGGGGCGTGTTAACCGGTAGCAAATGAAAAATTAGAAACTAATAATTTCAGCGTCAATCAAAACAACAAGACTCAACACAAATAAATTTTATTCCAACAAAATAACTTAACAATTAATTAACTTGTTCACTTAATAGCCAAAAAAATTGTATAATTTTATAATTTATCTTTTCCATTCAATAAAAAGTAGTGAAGTTCGAGGACTGCCACTCGAAGCTATTCTTTACAATTGGAAATCTGATGAAAATTAACTGACTAAACTATATCGTTTTATATTCTTGAATTTTGTTCAATTTTATCTTAGACCAAAATGGCAATTTCAATCAAATGATTCATAAGTTTTGAAATAGTTCTTTTTGGAGAGTCATATCGGCAATTCGGTCTCAATCAAACAAAACATATATTAACATTAGATTTACGGAATCCGTCAATTTGAGGGATTTCAAATTTTAAAAAATGAAACATATATGCAAGTTTTTTGAACATTATGTTGATTCGCTTAAAAATCCGCACTTTAACGTATTTATTACTGTGACGGGTGTTGCAAAGTTAGGTACACAATTTTGTCCGTAAATCTAGTGTTAAATTAAAAATATATTAGTTTTGTTATTAAACCACAATATGACAAAGCGCTGTTATCCCTGTCAAATTTAGATTTTTCTGGAGTTAAATCTGTAGTTTTTTATAACAAAGAATTATTGGGAATTACGTATTTTAAAATAGATGATATGAAACTTACAATTAATAGAAATGGGAAATCAATTATGTAGTTCTCTTGAAGGTTTTTCAAACGACTTTTCAGAAATGCTAGCAGTCACATCAGTTATCCTAATCTTGTACGTCTTCTAAAAATGAAATTTGGTTGAATAACCATTGTTTGTTTTAAGTCCTCATGAAATGAATTCAGTGGACTCGAATCTGGCGAACGTCGAGGCCAATAAAATGGTTTACCTTTTACAAACTTTTTGTTAGAGAAATTTTCATAGTTTAAATATTCGGGAGAACACCATCTTCCAAAATATAATTATTTTGGACCTTCCACACGTCTTGATCTTAGACTTAATTGTTTTAATTTTTCGTATAAATTATTATGTTATTAGTTTTTTGATTTAATTTCGTAAACACTCTGTTACTGGAGAATTAAATTGTAAATAGTGGGGGATCCTTTAAATCAAGCGAGTGCCTAAATAACCAAATCGATAATTTACGGAATCAAATCTTGGGAAATTCCAGTAAATAAACATCCATAGAATTTTCTAAGAGAGTGAACTTCATTCAAATTTTTTTAATTTTATTCTTTCAGGAGTCTTTCAAAATCCTTATCCTTTAATAATGTAACATTATAAAATAAAAAAAAATAAAAATAATTTTGAAAAGTCTGATGGAGAAAGATTTTTATTCTTTAATGACGTAACAAGATTTTTATTCTCTAAAGATAAAATACGAATCTTGTTCCTACAGACTTTATTCATAATATAATTGTGTATGTTTTTTTAAATATCTAAATGAAACAAATTTCCGACATTTTTTACATTGAATTTTTTCAGCAAATCATTCTTTAAAAGTATATTTTCCACTATTAAATTCTTACTTTTTTTATTATATTACATTTGTTACATGTTCTATCTTTAGGTTTCTCTTTTGATTTTGCGCTTCGATAGGACTCCGTCCTCGGATCATGTTGAATTTTTACATATACTTTCATATTTATTTTTAAAATTAAATTGTAACAAATTTTACAATTGATTTTCTTTCCAAGACATTATATGCATGTAAATTTAGATTTATAAAATTCGGTGGAATCTTTATTTTTTATATTCTTTACATTCTCTTGTTTTGTTTTCTTGTTCGGGATCAAAATCAGAATCACTAAATTTAGACTCGTAGATTTTTGAATGATTTGAAGTCTCCATTTTATTATTTTTATTTTCAACAAAAGGGATTTTTATTTCTACTAGTTTCGTTGTTTTGGTTTATTATTTTTCCAACACTTTTGAATTATTATTCATCAAATAATAAAGGATACAAGTTCAGTATGTTTACTTCTCTTTTCATTTAATCTTTCAATCTTTGGAATTAAATAATTTCCATATGGAAGAGTTGAAATTCCATGAGATAAAATATATCTCTTATCATCATAATTATTCAATGATATTTTAATAATGTTATCTTTAATTAGAGATTTTATTTCTTCAATTTCTTTCATTTTATATTTTTGTTTTTGTTATTTTTTATATCTTTTTTTAACATTTACCAAATCTAAATCTATTAAATTAGTATTATGTTTTCTATTTATTTCATGTAATTGATCAATAAAATATTTCTTATCACTTCCAATTGGAATCACTGTTATTCTATCAGATAAAATACATACTTTATCATAATAATTATCTAAAGCAATTTTTCTGATTGTTCCACATAAATGGCATGTTTTATTGATCTTATATTTTTGGGTTGATGGGTTATTGCAGTGTTTTTCAACAGGGGTGCCGCGGCACCATAGGGTTCCGTAGTGATATTAAAATGTGCCGCGAGCTCTGCTAATTTTATTATTAAAAATTTATTAATTTCATATAAGAGTTGATTTCACACATTTCCCCTAGATCTATTTTCTTTTTACTGGACCAAATGGTAAATGACTGGATTTATCTTTTATATTATCTGAATATTCTAAATCAACTTCTTAAAAAATCCAATATCTGAATCTTTTGGGGTTGATAAAATTTTCTCCAGGATTTGTTGACTGAAGGTCTCCAGGATTTCACTTGTTGGTTCAACTCATTTAAAATCTGCATAAGGTAAATATTGTGTCATAATTCCAGAATATAAAGCAGTTGCAGCAATATAAACAATATCTAATGGATTATTTAAAAATTTCATTATTGTTTCATATTCCTCCTCACTCTGAATTTCTGTAAAATCTTCGGGGTATTTATTATAAAGATATTTCTCATTGAATGCTGTTACATGTCTATCACCCATTACTGAACTAATTCCTCCTCGAATATTATTTTTAACTAAATTAAGTTGATCAATATATATTAGGATATCTAATGTTACATCACTTGATGTAATAATAAATTCCATGCCATGGATGGTAGTGTTATAAAATTACAAGGATTCAATGGGAATCTTTTTATAAAATTTTCAAAGCAATCAGCTAATATAAACACATATAGTTGTAAATATACATCAGTATAATCCCCCAAAGGTTTACAATTAAAAGGTTGCCACATTTTTTTAGCTCGTTCATATTCTTGTCAGTAATATTTGAATCATACAAAATTGAATAGAAATTATCTAATGATGGTAATTCTGTTTCTTGATATTTTTTATATGAATCAATATAAGCATATGAGTAAATTGCTTTTTTCAAACATCCATTATCTTCCTCAATATTATAAAATTTCAAAAGATTTTTTGTTGTGTATTCAAATTCTTCCTTTAGAGTTTTTGATATTTGATCTAGACTCATTCCAAAGCAATTTAATGAATCAATAAATTTTACACAACCATATTCAACACTTGTATTTTTCAGAGGTTTGACCAGTAACTTTAAAACTATTTTTCGCATTAGTTGCTAATGTTTTTATAAATAAATGTATATCATATATATATATAAATATAATATATCATTTATAAATAAATGTATATCAAATGTATTAAATTATGAAATATCATCGGAATTGATTTAGGTTTCTTACAATTAATATTACATGATTAATGAGCCTCACCTCTATGATTATTTTCTTTTATAAAGTAGTCATGTTCTCTAACTTTGTCAGTGTAATCTGTAAAATGTTTTTTACACATCCAACATTCGCTTGTTTCTTGAAATTCTAATTCTCGTTCTTCTGAAATATTCAAAGAAAAATTCATAATAGCACATAATTTATATAATTCATTTTCAAGTTTATTAAAATCTTGAGTAAATTTTCTTAAAGTATCTTTAGATGAAGTGCCTCTATAAAAACAATGTTTTAGATTCTAATAATATGGGATAATTACCTTTTATATTTAAACAATATGCTGAGGCAACTTGTTGGATTAATGAAAAGGATTTTTGTATTGCTGTAAAAAAACTTGTAATTTTATCTTGTTTTCAGTAGTTTTTTTATTTGGGACATACATGTAACCCCAGTTCACTGCGACCCCGGCGAGTGCGAATTCGTTTTAACGCGACCGAAAATTTAAAAAAAATATTTTTCATACATTGGCCTTGACAGCCATTTCTTGAGGCATCGAAGGTGTTGATGAAGATGATATTCATACTTTCTTAAAATTTCACGGTGAACCCTTGACTAATGAAGAGCTACAGGAAATGGATTGTCATAAATCCTAGAAAATGACGTATCAGAACCAATTCCAGTCAGAAATTTGACTGTAAAAACTATCGAAAAGGCCCATTTTCTGATGTTGTATAATATAAACATCTTGTACATATATATCCATTAGTATTATGAGATGATTGAGGTCTTGTAAAACTTTGAAATTTCTTAATCCAAGTAGTATAAGAATGTTGCGTGTAAGCCGTTTGAACCCTTCACCCGAGACTAGCCGTTATCAGGGAAAAAACTGTAAATATTATTTTTATTATGAATAATATTTATCTCTTAAAAATCTTTTAAAATTTAAGAAAGATATTTTTAAAATTTATCTAATGAAATAGGAAATACTATAAATCCGAAAGTAGTCATGAATAGGGTAGGAAACGTTTTACACGCAACATTCTTATACTACTCTAGAAACGTATCTTATTCATCTAATGTTATTAATGTTTAAGGTAGTAATTGACGAAATCTGATGAAATATGACAAAATCTGACGAAATAGAATATGTTGGGGAAATTATGCTTGATGAATAAAGACATTCAATTTCTTATGCTTGATGGATTTAATTGTGCTCGACGGAGTGAATTATGCTCGATGAAATTATGTTCTAGATAGTAATCATGTTCTAGATAATAATCGTGTTTTAGAAAGTAATCGTGTTATATAAAGTAATCGTGTTATATAAAAATAATTGTGTTATAGATGTGCTCGAGGTATCGAATGAAAGAAATTTTTTTATACTCGAATTTTTCATCCCTAAGAATTTTTTTGGACCCGAAATTTTTTTGGGACCTGAAAATTAATAAGATATGAATAAACTCATTTTGTTATAAATGGTAATTATGCTCGAGATTTTAGTTGAATAAAATTAAATAAAATGTTAGTTGACCAAAAAATAAATAAAAATGCTAGCACCACTAAATTAATGAAAATCGAGGAAAGACGTGCTCGAGATATGCCCGAGGTTTTTTTTATATGTGAATTAAATACAAACTATTTATATTTTAATATTTTCAAGATCGATTATACTTAGATCTATATCAGTATAATTCGTCTTATATTTCTTATTTATCTCATCCCCCTTTTTTTATATATTCAATCCTATAATTATTAGATGGGATGGTTCTGATTCCGTCGCTTAATATATATAACTTTTCATCATAATTACGTAATTCTACTTTTGAATATTCTTGTAGGAACATTTTATGATGATCAGATCTTAATGTTCATCCTCCAACATATTGTTGTTCTTTCCCGAGGAGACATTCTTTCGCTTCTTTATATCCTAGGTTTAAGATAGAAGGTTATGTTCAAAGTGCTTCTCAGAATTTAGATATTTAATATCCAAGAAGTACACTTTGGACTTCAATCCACAAAAACCTAGGATTTTTTTATTAGGACCCATTTCATCCTTGACTCCCGAGAAGAACCAAGCCACCCCCCACCGACGGCATCTGCAAATACTGCTGCTTGTAACAAGGTATTTTTGTTCGTTTTCCCAATATATAAAACCTTAAAATCATAAAATTCCCAGCTTCAACCCCGGAACAACATCCCATACAAACAGGAATTCTTACCACTACGAAACATTTTGATATTTTTCTTGAATAAATTTCTCAATGGTATTATTTTATTTTTTGTTATCTTTAGCTTTTTAGGACTGATGAAGTTTTAAATATTGATAATAATCACATAATAATAATTATAATAGTAAACTTATAATAACAATAATAATAATAATAATAATAATAATAATAATAATAATAATAATAATATAATAATAATAATAATAATAATAATAATAATAATAATAATAATAATAATAATAATAATAATAATAATAATAATAATAATAATAATAATAATAATAATAATAATAATAATAATAATAATAATAATAATAATAATAATAATTATAAATATAATTATAATTATAATTATAATCTTTATGAAAATTTAAAGTAACGATTAAATGCATATATAAAACTAAGATAAGATGGGTCTAATTGATGCAGTTTGTGCGTCGACTCCCGTTTCAAAGGTAAATATAAATTTGCAACATTAACATTAAATTCGATAACTTAGGGTAACAATATCAAAAAATTGATAACAATAACAATAATAATAATATAAAAATCTGAATATGTGTCTGAACGAATGTGTATTCTAAGTCTTACTTTGAGATGATTTTTATCAAATATGGCTGTTTATGGTCGGTTGTGAGATACTAATTCAAAATTTCTTCAAAACTTCTTTATATGTCTTTCATTGTCATATTGTTAACCTTTATATTTAAACCTTTCCCAGGACCTCAACACTACTCTTTCGATGGTTGGGTTATAGGATTTAGGAAAGGAGAATACTGAGCGGTTCTAGCTACTGCCTTTACCAGGGTTCCCCATTAACCAACGGTTTGATCCGGGGTAACAAAAATTTGATTTTACTCACTTGCGTGCGTATGAGTTATGGTATGTGAAAAATTTAATTTAGAGTGGACTTTCAGTTTAATCCTCGTGATGGAGGTTCGAAAATAAAAATAAACCATAAAGAAAATTACTGCGAACATGAAATAAAATAAAAAAACATATTTTAGGCCAAATTTTATTTTCAAAAAAAATGTTTTCGCAATAATAAAACCCTGTTATATAAAAAACCAAATAAAATTCCCAATAATAATAAATAGAATAATAACATTATAATAAAAAAAATGTTTACTTTGTTTTCTTTCGTTTCTACCCAAAATTCATAAAAAAGTAAAAATGTAAGAGTTTTTAAAAATTGAGTAAATAGAGAAGTAAAGAGTGATTTTTGCTCGACCAGCATTGCCTTATATATCACGATTTCCCGTGTGTGTGCTTTGATACTGTAAAACAAGGAATTTTCCAGAATTTTCTAAAATTATAATTTTTTAATTACTTTTGATTTAAAATTAAATTTTTTATTTTTTTGTATAAAACTTTTATTTAATTTTTATTTATTTTATTTTTCTTTACATTTTCCATTTTTCTTTCTAAATTTAAGTTTTCCGCTCAAAAACACACAGCCATTATCGTGCTGGTCAAACAAATATGGGCTTAATCAGTTTTTGCCCAACACTTAGCAACTGATTTCTCACATTCGAAGCAAGAATGTTAATGAATTCATTCTGAATTTCCGAGGATAAATATAAATCAGATCCTGGATTTTTTTAGTATGGTTAAAATTGGATCATACTAGTAGTTGAAGAACAGAACTACATTTTTATTTTTTGTGGCGTCATGTTTCTCCACGTGTGTACGCAAAGCCAAGTTTTGAGTGACTAAAATTATTATGTAGTTTAATATTTGCTTCAGAATATCTCGCCATCTGGCAACCTCTGACTGAATGTCAGCTTTAAACGATGCTTTGATTGCTTTCCCTTGAATCAATCTGCGCTCTACTTCTTTCCATATATTAAAAGATTTCCTGTGTAAAGGACTGTTCTCATGAGCTGCTAGTTTCTCTGGTTTCCTCCACTTGCCGAATTCAAAAGATGATTTGTACTGTATTTGGGAAATAACAAGCAGCAAAAACAGTAATCCCATTCATTCAACGGCGAATAAACTAGTCAGTTCAGTGAAGAAAATAATAATTATTTTCTTTCACTTACCTTATTTGTTTTCCTTCAAAAAAGAAATCCCAATACCAAAGCACTTTATTCTCTTAATGAACGGTTATTAGTTCAGTAACGTAGCTTTTATAATATTATGCTTACAGTTTTTAAACATATAACAATAACTCTTATTATTCAGTCTGAACACAGATCGAGATTCCAGCGGACTGAAGTATAAAACTCTGTACATAATTAACATATTTAGAAGGAGGGGTAGGTGAAACCCAATGTTGATGCATCTTCATAGCCTATACAATGTATATTGTGTAGACTTGTTTTTATCAGTAACATTTCATTCCACTGCCTGCAGCTCCCGCAGGTTCATAAGAAGCGTTATACCCAGTCCAGTGGCATATGCACTAAATGCTACATATCTCTCAAAACAGAGGATACTAATTTATATTCATAATTATAATACTGAGTTGACAGATCATTAACTGTGAACACATACAACTTCACTGCAAATGGAGATCCCATCAACAGTTGAGATGCTACAAAATCTGGTGGAATATTGTACAAGTATAAGTAATTCATCAACACAAATTCCGGTGGAACGAGTGATCTCTGTTCTTCATTTGTCAAATTTGGTGAATCAGCATCGGCAGGTTGGAACCAAACCTCATCTAAATCTATTCTCGAGCTAGTACCGTCATCCTGTGTATATTCGTTTGTTCTTAGTTTTTCAAACAGTCCGATAAATTAATTGTATGGTAAGGTCTTCGGAATACAAATAAATCCCATTCTATATTTATAGATAGAAAGATTTAATTACATTTTTAATTTTCCTTTATACTTAAATTAAAAATATTATTTTTCAGGAAAGAAAATTTAAAATACACATTTGATTCAATAGTTTTATAAATATTGTACTTACTTTAGTTTAATACTAGCATAATAGTGCTATTATGAAGTCCTGAGTCCAATGTCATGTGCTATAACGTAAATTATATCCATCATCATCATCATCCAGCTCTCCAGCAGCATATCGTGGGAGACAACACTAAAACTACACTTAGTAATAGCAGTTATTTGTAGGCCGCTATACTGACTAACCCAATGCACTTATGCGATGAAGATACAATACATAACTTGTATAGCATAATCTATACAAGCTTTTAACTGCACAGCCTAACCTGACCTGCAATGTTATAAAATACAGAAATAGAAATTGCTAGGTAAAGAAAAAGAAAAATACATTTTGGTCACTTATATTGTGCCACCACTGCCAGGCGCCCCGGGACAACTGTCCTCCCCCGTGCCCCCTCCTTCCTACGCCACTGAATGTTAGTAAATGTTTAAAGAATGAACATTTAATAAATGATAAAAAAATTCAATTAGTCAATCAAACTGAGTGATTGAGTCCTACTGGCAATGGAAAATTTTTATTACAAACGTGAGATTTTATTTCAGTTGATTGAAGTTTTTGTTTTTTTTAATTCTGATTTCATTTGATTTCTTAGATATTTTGGGCAAAAGCTTAAAAAAAACTTTAAAAAAATGTCATTAAGTTAAAAACTTGTTTGTTCAACCCGAGAACTTATCAAAAATTATCGACAAAAAACCGTAAAATAATGTTCAAAGGATGAATCATTAACAACAAAGAAAAACACAAAATCAATTAAAAAACTAAAAAGAATCAATAAAATAAAAAAGCATAAAAACACGAAAATGGTAATTAAAATAAAACATTGGAAAAGCACCAAATTTAGTCAAAAACTAAAAGAAAAAAATAAAAGTGTTTCGGATATTAGGTAGGTGAAATGAAGGATCACATGAGCAAACCAGTATTTTGCATTTGAAAAGTAGTTTTAGACTCTTATCTATAGCAAGCTATTTTCACTAACTATTAGAATCCCGCTTCTTGAACTATTGTTGTCATAATCTTTTATTAAATTTAAAAATATTTGAACATTT
The DNA here is from genome assembly GCA_022537955.1 of Schmidtea mediterranea. NCBI lineage: Eukaryota > Metazoa > Platyhelminthes > Tricladida > Dugesiidae > Schmidtea > Schmidtea mediterranea. The sequence goes on from CM039679.1 coordinate 38,846,399, forward strand.
ATTTAAGACAAATATCTGTTTAGGGTCCAGCCATAAATGACGTCACACAATTTTTTACCCCTCTCTTCCCTCATTACAAAAAGTTAGATCTCCTCAAACTTGACGTCACAAACCTTCGCCCTCCTAAACAGCCGTATTTCATAATTGAAAATGAACATGTTTCAAATCACTTTATTGACATTTTAGTATGGATTTAGTGTAATGCTGTATTAATATCGTATGAGAAAACATGTATTAAAAAGGAGGCCCTCGAAAGCTAAAATTAGTATAAAATTATGTTTAAAAAATATAAAATTTAAGATGTGAATTTACAGTTCTTAAACACCCCTCCCCTCGTCACAAATGTGCAACCTCCTTCAACTATGTGCGTGACGTCATTTATGAACGGCCCCTTATAAAAACCAACATATTTTATTGAATTAATAGATGCTTTAGGATTACTACATAATAGTACCTGTATAGAAATAAACTTTGAATTTAAAGTTTTATCCATTTTTTAATGTCAAAATTAGAAAAACTCACAGATTTTATAAAGTTATTATTCTTAACCTCTTAAGTGACTATGACGGATATATACGTCATCAACATATGCATCAACATTTGACAAAATTTGTTAAAAATATATCATAAATATTACTTTTGTTAACATATTATCTTAATAAATATCATCTAATAAGATATTATTTTATTTTTGTTACAGTATGCCAAATGCGTATATATACGCTAGCGGATGACAAAACTGGCCGCTGAGGAGCGCATTTCGTTTGACGAAATAAACCACTTAAGAGGTTAATAAATTAGATTACACTCAAATCCTTTCAATATTTACTTGTGGTATTTGCTGTTGCGATAATTATATCTATTAATAATAAATGCACCTCGAAAAGTAACTTTTATAACTTTTTTCAAACAAAACTATTTAAAAAAATCATTCTAAATAAATCACTCAACACATTTTTATTTTATTATAAATAATTATAATTAATTAAATAAATGCAAAAAGAAATATTTTAAATTTGTACCGATTTTTACAATTTTCAAAATGATTTTACATTTTAATAATTATTAATAATAATCATTAAACAAATACCAAAGCTTCATAATGGTGACATTAATTATCCATTCAAATAAAACGTAGCCTGCCATAGCGTTAATATTATAAACATATGAACTGAATTCCATAATATAAATAGTTATATAATTATTATATACATTTAATGAAAAATCAAAAGGACATTCTGACAAACTGTAAACTATTTTTGCTGAACATATTTCACTAAAATATCTGCAAAACCTTTCGACTTTATATTGTATTTTCTTTTTAACATTAATAGTATAATAATAATAATAATAAACTTTTAATAATTTTAAATCGTAGAATCATTTATAAAAATATAATTTAAATAAATAATTATATAAGCAATTTCTGCAGTGTTTGTTTGTTATAACAGTGGTCCCAACCCCCCGCAGTGGAATTTCTATTTTAGTTAATGTGGTGTATTTCTATCAGGATTGTGCTAAGTTATACTTTTCTAACAGACGAAAACTTGTAACTATTTTAAATTTTTTTATTTGTTTATCAAAACTTTCAAGATTATCAAATAAAATTGAAAATAAATGAAAAAAACGAGTTTTATATTAAACAATAATTAAACGAACGTCATTTATACATAAAAATTATAATAACATCAACATTATCAAACATTAACGATTTAAAATAACTGAAACGCATCAACAATAAAACCAAAACATTACTGTAAACTTAGATAGAGATAATTTGTACATGTTTTATATATTAGGGGAGATTTTAAGCGAGACTGAGTCTAAACATTATTTTCCCAAGTTTTTTGGCGATCACCTATCTTTGTTTTTAAAAGAATTTAAGCTCTCTAGGATCTAATTATAAAATTATATTTTGTTTTTAGACTCAAGAAGTCATTAAAAATTTTTGCTATTTTTATTTGACGCTAGACGTCATTTTATACAATTAATACGGCACTTTGAGTGCCTTTGCTAAAGAAATTATTGGCACTTAAAGTGTCCAATAACATATTTTAATGATACTCGAGGGCCTAAAAAATAATAATAATAATAATAATAATAATAATAATAATAATAATAATAATAATAATAATAATAATAATAATAATAATAATAATAATAATATAATAATAATAATAATAATAATAATAATAATAATAATAATAATAATAATAATAATAATAATAATAATAATAATAATAATAATAATAATAATAATAATAATAATAATAATAATAATAATAATAATAATAATAATAATAATAGTAATAATAATAATTGAAGCTCCTGCAACATTTTATTTCAATTATTTTTTTAAAATTTTGATTAAATTACATGTGCGTTATTAAAAATAACAAATATTTATTTTTGATTGAATATTATAGCTTTTTAACATGATCGCCACATTTTTCAATTTAAAAATGTTCCAACCACTCTCGAAGATCATCAAACATTCATCAATAATTTTTCATTTCAAAATTCAATCGTGCAAATTGCTGCTTTGTTTCATACTAGTTTCAGTACATTCAAATTCAGCCATTCGAATTCAGATTCTAGTTTCCGAGAAGCTTATAAAAAATCGATTGATTCACAGGAAATATTATCAAGGCAGGTCAATCTCGAAAACTGACACAATTTGTAAAAGAAGGTTGGAATCTGCAATTGAAATCTCAACCTCCGAATAGTCCAGACTTAAATGTTTTGGATCTTGGGTAGAAACAGCTTTCCAACAATTGGATCGAGACACATTTGATAGTGTATTCTTAAAACTACAAACATGTAAAGGAAAATATCATGAAGTTTTAAATATTGATAATAATCACATAATAATAATGATATTAGTAAACTTATAATAACAATATTAACAGTAATAATAATAATAATAATAATAATAATAATAATAATAATAATAATAATAATAATAATAATAATAATAATAATAATAATAATAATAATAATTATAATTATAATTATAATTTTTATGAAAATTTAAAGTAACGATTAAATGCATATATAAAACTAAGATAAGATGGGTCTAATTGATGCAGTTTGTGCGTCGACTCCCGTTTCAAAGGTAAATATAAATTTGCAACATTAACATTAAATTCGGTAACTTAGTGTAACAATATCAAAAAATTGATAACAATAACAATAATAATAATATAAAAATCTGAATATGTGTCTGAACGAATGTGTATTCTAAGTCTTACTTTGAGATGATTTTTATCAAATATGGCTGTTTATGGTCGGTTGTGAGATACTAATTCAAAATTTCTTCTAAAAATCACAATTATTCGATTATTTCTTTGACTAAAATTTATGTAAACTAGTAAATTGTTTTGGTTTGTCGTTCATCCTACAGTTGGTTATTGGTTTATTTCGTCTACATAAACTTCTTTATATGTCTTTCATTGTCATATTGTTAACCTTTATATTTAAACCTTTCCCAGGACCTCAACACTAAATTATAAAAAAATTTCAATGAATTCCATCAAAATAGTAAATTATTTCCTTAAATCAGATCAAAACATACTGAATTACATCAAATTAATAAATTATCACAATGAATTCCAAAATTATAAAATATTAAAGTGAATTGCATCAAATTAATAAATCATTTCATCAAAATGAATCAAATTTATAAAATATTGCAGTCAATCGTATAAAAATGATCATTTATTTAATCATATTGCAACCAAATTATAATATATTTCTTTAAATCACAATGATGAAATAATTTATTACATATTTGTATAAATACATTATAAATATGATAATCAAGTAAATGAATAAAGAAACTATTATCATAAATTGATAAATGGTCTACTGTCCAATGATGAAATCATATACTTTTAAACATTTTAGTATCTCATACAGAGATCCAATCAAATTTCATTGATTTCTCGCAGATTTTGAATATTAAACTACAATTCACAAGAAACATGCTTTTATATATGTACTTTACTCATTGTTCGATGAAAACATGAAGTGGTCACGTATCATTGTGATATTCATGAAACATATTTTAAAGAATTCTGGATCAGATTATGAAAATTACTTTCAATGGTCGATGCAAGTACGTATTCTTTGTTAATAATATTAATAATTATTATATTTCAGATCGTTCAAAGCGAAAAAATTACAAGGATCAATGAAAACGAACAAGGGTAAAAATTATTAGATTTGGCTGGAAAACGATAAAATATCAACAAAATTAAAGAAAAAATTTTCAAAATATCTTTATTGCATTATACAACTTATGCTATTAGAAATTTAATTTTCCGTAAATAAAATAATGCTTTTATTTGTTTTCATTTTCTGTACAAAATTATCAAAAATATGTTTTTGTCGATTAATTTTATTAATAATTATTAAATGATATTTTTATTTAAACATGTTTTGTCATAAATCGTTACTGTCAATTATGGAAAGCATAAATATTAAATATTTTATGTAGATTATTTAATGTTTTTATTTAATTTTAAATATTTAGATGTATATTTGAGTATCAATTCATCATTTTTATTTGAGAAATATTTAACAGCTATTTTCTACAAAATAATTATTAGCATGATAAGTGAAATACTTAAATTTACATAAATTTATATTTGCTATCAGTTAGTAACTATTTAAAAATATATACTAATTAGTGAATAATAATATTAGATCTGTGAAGTAAAATAAATATTTATTAAGTTATTTTAAAATACTGCAACGTAAAATTTATTAAAAATCAATCAAAAACTTTTAAATAAGATTAAATATTGTAATGCTTCATTTAACTAAATTTTTTATTTAATTTAGCCAAACAAAAATCACAAAACTTGATGAATTAAATTATTAAAATTAATCACAATCTTATATAAATTTGATCATGATCTACTAGCAAAAGCTTTAATCACTAAGATTTCCGAAATGTTTATGGGCTGACACGATTCGGGGGTTCAGAAATATGACTAAATAAAATATTGAAAGGGTCGAGATACGCAGAACAATGATGTTAATGAATGGAATGTATGGTCTCCTAACCAGTGCCACGAAAAATGGGCGTAGAGAAGTAGACATTCCGATTACTCATATCCTACTTTCCTCAATTTATTCCATTTTCTCAAATTAATGAAAAAACAAAAGCTCTGTAAAACAAAAAATGTATTAACTTATAATTTCTAATTATCCATAATATTTGAGTTCTTAAATTTTTTTGTAAACCATATTTTCAATTCTTCTCATTGAACGTTTTCTTATTATCATTGCTTTCCTCTTTCTGTTTTTCTTTAATCCGACTTTCCAGTAATTCTTGCTGATCCTGATCATGTAACACGTTATAAGCATTTCCTTTTTCATCGAACATCAAATCTGCTTTCAAACGAAATGACGGAATTCCTCTTTCATCTCGTTGCGTCCAGTCAAGATCAGACGGTAAGTAATTCTTATCCGATAAAACCGTCCCATAAACCACGAAACATATAAAGAAAAGTATCTGAAAGGTGCATTTAAATAAAATTTCAAATATGAAATAAATAGTACCATTTTTACAAATGAGAAATTAATTGACTAATAATATAAAAATAACAACTGTGCTTATTGGGTACCTGAGAAGCCTACACAAATTCTGTGGCGTGGGCGACGATGATGACCATGTATTGTAATGCTAGTTGTTTTAATTCATAAAAAAAAATAAAAGTGATAAATGGTCCTTAAATTACGATTACCAGAAGTCGGTATATAATTTAGTATTATTAAATGTATATTTATATGCATAATTGCTCCAGGCTTTCAATGTTGAGATTTCTATGATATTATTTTGAGAATAAAATTATTTATTAAATACATAAATTCATTAATGAGGATAAAAAAATTCTCATAAAATAAAATTTAAATTTAAACCTGACTTTTTGTAAAACAAACAATTTTAAAATACGACACTGAATCAATAATAATAATGATGATGATAATAATAATAATGATGATGATAATAATAATAATAATAATAATAATAATAATAATAATAATAAATTTATAAGAAATGTTAATATATTTCAGTATTTTAAATTTTTAAAATTTATATAAATTTTTATTATAGAACAAGGTTGTTTTATGTTTATATAAAATTTGTGTTAAATTATTTAAATATTTATTTATTAAAATATTTAATTAAAAATAAAATTTATTTAAAATATATAAATTAATCCATACTATTTTGATTGGTTTTTAAACCCGAAAAAGACAGTTTATCTGTCGAAATATATCGTAAAACGAGTGTTTAATTAACACTTTCTTTTAATAATAATAATAATAATAATAATAATAATAATAATAATAATAATAATAATAATAATAATAATAATAATAATAATAATAATAATAATAATAATAATAATAATAATAATAATAATAATAATAATAATAATAATAATAATAATAATAATAATAATAATAATAATAATAATAATAATAATAATAATAATAATAATAATAATAATAATAATAATAATAATAATAATAATAATAATAATAATAATAATAATAATAATAATAATAATAATAATAATAATAATAATAATAATAATAATAATAATAATAATAAATAATAATAATAATAATAAATTTCTAAGAAATGTTAATATATTTCAGTATTTTAAATTTTTAAAATTTATATAAATTTTTATTATAGAACAAAATTGTTTTATGTTTATATAAAATTTGTGTTAAATTATTTAAATATTTATTTATTAAAATATTTAATTAAAAATAAAATTTATTTAAAATATATAAATTAATCCATACTATTTTGATTGGTTTTTAAACCCGAAAAAGACAGTTTATCTGTCGAAATATATCGTAAAACGAGTGTTTGATTAACACTTTCTTAATTAATAATAATAATAATAATAATAATAATAATAATAATAATAATAATAATAATAATAATAATAATAATAATAATTATAATAATAATAATAATAATAATAATATTAATAGTAATAATAATAATAATAGTAATAACAATAATAATAATAATAATAATAATAATAATAATAATAATAATAATAATAATAATAATAATAATAATAATAATAATAATAATAATAATAATAAATATAATAATAAAAATATAAAGGCTGTACCGAAAATTCGCAAATGTCAATGAACCATGTATACCATTAATGATTCATGGTCAAATCATAAAAATTTAGTTGTCATTGAAAAATGAAAAGAAATCAGAGTTGAAAACCAAAAATCAAAAACAAAATTCTTTTAATAATAATATTATTATTATGATATTGGTTCAATATTCAGGTTAGATGGATATTGTTAATTATTTTTGGGTAGATATTTACTTACAACGACAGAGAAAGTTTGTTTGACAGTATGGTTTTGCGATTTTCTCATTAATTCTAACTAAATTGACCTATTCCAAGTTTTTGCCTGGCTCAGGTCTTTTGAAAGTATAAAACGGTGATTCCTTGGTAGCTGCATAAATTAAAATGTCTATAATAGTAATATGAATAATGAAAAAATTAATAATAGCTTTAATAACAATAAATTTTATCTTGACAATAGCAAGATACTATTGTCTGATTATGTCACAATGTCTACTTGTAAAATTAAAGCTATACAAACATTAAGAAAAAGACAAATAGTGCAGTGCATTTAGTTGAAGAATTGGAATGTGACTAATTAATCATGTAAGATCGTTATATAAAGTATGTGTTTTTTTGATTCAGAGTATAAATAAATTTAACAATTGACAAAAAGAATTTTATGCAAGAATACAGGTTGATTTAACAGTTATAAAAATAAAATTGTTCCAAAACCTTATACGATTATTCCAATTAATCGGAGTTTTCTGAAGATTTTTTGAAACTAAAAAATGGCAACTCTTCAGGTTTGGGAAATATCTTCACCTGAGATTTGACAAAAACGCATTTTATTGACACTTACTGTATATGTTGTGACTGAAGAGCGATCCTTCTTCAAACTCAAATTCATCAAACATAAAGGAAAACAAAAAAGTGAAACAAAAATCAAAGAAATATGGATGAGCAAGAAAATCATAATAAAAGGAAGGTCGAAAAAAACAAAGTCGTTGTTGGAAAGATGAAACCAAAAAAGAAAATTTCAGGATAAAGGTTTTAGTTTTTCATGCATGAAAAAAATGGTAAAAAAATAAAAAAGGTTATATTTTTGTAAAAGTGTGATTAATCTGATAGGCCGTTAAAATGACCAAGGCGGGTTTATTATTATTATTTATCGTCAAATCGTCAAAGATGAATTCCAAAGAGATAAAAATATTACATTAACATTTTATCATTTCTAAATAAGTAATTTATCAAGATAAGTCATTTAATTCTGAACGTTTTCCTCGGATTCTTCCTCGACGAAAATCAATGCAATATTTAAAAGATTCATTAAAAATCTTTTTGAAAGACATCTTTGAATAGTCCATGCAATGAATCCCGTATGCAACGCAAGTGACGCAAAGCTGTAAATTCTTTCGGGCGTACGAAAGACATGATTTGCAATTGTTCAACGAATATGGAAGTGAATGGTTAGAAAATTCAAGTCGTCGCTGAATATAGGCCTCGAAATTCTCATCCCATGCAATTTTTGAGGATTTGGAATGATTGGATATAAATAATGTTTGGAGAACCAAGAAACCTATTCTATAATTATATGAGAAAATAAAGAAAGGCCAATAATCAAATAAACTTAGAAAACTAACACAATTTTAAACATTGAGAACATTCGACAACCAAGAATGAAATAACTTTCAGTATCACCTAAAATAGCCTTGATAAGACCAAAAGATAAGATAAACCATAGTTCATTCAAGTAACTGACGTCGTTGATTACTTCGGATTTTATCTTGGCAAAATTCTTACTAATACACTCTATTATACACTATGAATTCCAGCAGTTATACCAAATCTTAAAAATATAATCGGATTTCATAAATTCGGACAACTCACAAAAACTTCCCTTTCTTCAATGTTCACATGTCGACATTTAATCCAACGACTTGACATACCATCCAGTTCCATTGTTTATAAATTATGTACAACGAAGGCAAATATTATGTGCAGTTGGTAAATAATAATAGCAATTGATTTGTAATTTGTCTTTGGTTTTTTGATTTTACCATTAGCTTAAGTTAAATATAATTTAATTTTCTTAAAATTAGATATTTAGTTTTTGTTTATTTATGTTTGCAGGAATTTATGAATTTTTAAAAAAGGTAAGATATTTTAAAATGTTCTGAACACATAAAAATTTTAATTTGAAAATTAATTATAAATTACTTTTTTCAATGATTTTCTTTAACCTTTCAATTAATTTCCAGTGACCTATCATCATTTTCCAAAGTTTTAATAAATTCAACATTTGAATTTTAGTTCATAAATTGTAAATTGCATTGGTCCTCTTTGCTTCACTATTTTCAAAATGCTTATTTTTATAATTAAAAAATGCTGGTAAAAAATGACAGTTCCCATAATTTTTGCGCTTTTTCTTTTATATAGTGCTGTTATATGTATTTTATTTGTATTCCAGTTTTCACAAAAAATTATTTCTCGGCTTTTCTATAATAAACGCCTTTTATTTTTGCCGGCGTCTATAAATATTTTTCATATTTCAAGTAGGTGTGTATATCTTTTCTATATATAAATTAATGATTTCTTATACACCAAGAGTCATTAAATCGGACCTTTGGGGACAGTCTGTACAACCCTGAATTTTTTAAATGTTTAAAATTTTCTTTGTTTAACTTGTAATGTTGTTTATCTCAGTTAAATTTTTAATTTAATCATAATTTATACGTGAATTTTATAATTTTTTAAATGAATTTTGGAATTATTCAAAAAAAGGTAAATCATTTATTTATTCATTTATATACCAAAGGCTTTCAGTTTACCCAAAATCTCTTCGTTCTTTAGACATTTTGGGAAAAATATCTTGATACTATGCTAATAATTTGGATTTTATTCATAAAAATCAGTCCCTCTTTCATAACTTCTACAATTTTTTATATTAGTATTTGATATTCTGTGATGATTTTTGTAATTTAATTAAATTTTAAATATAAACTTATTTCGATGAATTTCTATGTGCTAGATAGTTAATGTCTTGGAAGTATAAGTAGATATTATGTAATAAATTTTATAAAAATAAAAAAATATTTATTGGATATAATAACATATTTTGGTTCTGTTGCTTGTACGTAATTGTTGATGCAGTTGAAACATTGGAAATATCTTCGAAAAAAATCTTTATTTTTAAAATAAAGTATAAAACTAGCGACAATTTAATGTCCCTATTTTATGACTAATTTACTAGTATTTTTATTATAGAAATTTTGTGAACCAAGATTGTGTGCAGGTATTTATTTCTCCTCCCTCCTATAATACATCACTTTAAGTTCATTAAAACCTGCTATACTAAAATGAAAAAAATCAATAATGTTATAATATAGGGACATATATACCTGTGTCTGCATGTAATTTGTTCAACTGAAAAAAAACTTATATTATAGGAAGGAAGGAATTTGAAGAAATTTTTTTTAACATACAAGCATAATACATAGTAAATAAAGCATGCAAACTTTCAAAATGTAGAAATGTTCAGATCAATAAAAACTCTATATATTACAATTTTTAGTAATTTTTTAAACAATTTGTTTTTTAAACTAGAGCCGAAAATTTTTGGAAAAAAACCAATAACTCTACTTTGAGTTGTAGAGAAAATTAAGAAATAATTTCGTAAGATTTTTCATAAAATTCAATCAATTTAATGTTTTTTACAACATTTCAGATATTTCAGAAACATCCATCGAAACTCTAGGTTTTTGTAGAGCTGAAGAAATAATAATGTAATATTTATCTTGTAGTTAAAATAAATTCATTTTTTACCTCATTTGCTATTTACCAGAAACAGTGAAACCTGAACCTTCAAATGAGGAGTGTAATACACGGAAAACATAAGTTTTCCCATAACTTAAGTTTAAAAATAATATTTTTTTATAGAATTATAAAAAATTCAAATCATAATAACCATTGAAAATAGGGAAGATTATTATAAATTTGAGAAATTAACAGAAATTTCCAAAGCCTCATAAAATCAATAATTATCAAAAATTTGGATTTGTCAAAAGGTTTCCAAGGAACAGAGAAATAATTTATTCGAATATAAAAACTTTTTAATAATAAAAAAACGCAAAGAAAATTAATAAAAGTAAATTTAAAATACGCGTTGATGAAAATTATTATTTAAGAGCTTGAATAATGATCTCATAAATATACTAGATCATAATACAGGTTTTAAAATATCCTATATTAAAAAGTTTACCTGTCAGCCATTTTTAAAATGACTAATTCATAAACTTAATCATAATTGTAGTTGGATGTTCACTAAATTTTCTATTATAGAAGTTTTTAATGAACTGAAACGAATGTATAAGATCCTACCTAAAAACGCAGCTCTTACCAACATTCTATTTTAAATATAACACACACATTTATTATTGTTTAGATTTTTGATTGATTATATAAAATGCATTATGCTGTCTATTTTGCTCCAATTTGACGATTTATAGTTGTACTGCCCGTAATTTATGTGCTCTGGTTTATATCATCTATCTCAGATTTACTTTTAAAAAAAATTTAATTTATAAAATTTATTTTCACATCAAATTTTAGTTACCTTGAATATACTGTGTATTAATTTTGCCACTTAAACCTTAAATACTGTTTATTTTACAGTACTGAATGAAAAACATTTAGGCTTATAATTTTTTTGTTCATTAATATTTTAAACGTCGCGAGTTATTAGTACTGCGCGCACTAAATGCCCAGAAGTTTTTAAATTAATTTAATTTACAAGGCACGTGTCCAAAGTTATACTGATAATATTTTATACAAAATTTGACTATGAATCAGATTTTGTAGAAAATACAATGTCTTTTATAAAGAAAATTTTGATTAATTCACACTATTGGCGAATAGGGTTGGTTTTTATTTATTTTTTCTAGGGTTTTTATGCATCTACCCCCTAAACGCCAGCAAGATTATTATTCTATCCCTCCTATGTACCCATGGTGATTTCCATGTTGGTAATGTACATAGAGGTTGAAAATTCATGAGCAGGTGAGCTCCATTGCTAGAACTACTCCTCATGATATTTTCACTTTAGGGTTCTGGACTGCCGATGGAAGGTCTTACGTCTTTCTTTTTCTATATCCTGGTCCTTACTCGTCTATTCCTACAATTTCCATACTTATTTATCATCTTTACCCATTATTTATAAAAATATCCTTCAAAAATTTGGGCAGCGTTCCTCCCTTATTTTTTGGTAAATTGCCTATTTCATTTGTTTAATCACGGTATCGACTACATTTGTCCTAGTTTACCTTTATCTTTCCCTATATTAAAAATTTGATTACCAGTTCTTCAACTCCCGGTACATTTCCCATGATTTTAAGTAGTTACAACCCTCTGCGATCACTTCAATACGCTATTCTCTTCTGTCAGGTTATATCATTCCACTATTGGAAAAATATTTTCAAATTTACCTTCCTATACTATCCTATCCTTTCTTACTTGATTTTTAATTAATTTTCCGTAATTATTTTAAATTTTCCCTACAAAACTTTATTCCCCTTTAACTGAAGTCGCACTTCCCGAATTTTGATTTCTACTCGCTCCGGCCACTTTTCAGCAGTCGCTTCGAGTTATACAACGGCGCCCTGCGTGGAGGTCCTGTGCGTATTGCCAGACCCTACTACGGACTGCCGAGGCTCCAACGAGGCATGAACCACGAGCTCAACTAGGGAACTTAATCCCCAGCCGGCACACGGTCCGTCCCATCGAATGCTATTGGAATACGTATTATAAATAAGATTTTAGGGGGATTTGTCAGTGGCACCAAAAGATTCCATGACCATCCAGAATAAAATCAAAGTAACAAGACTTCGAAATATATATTTATACAAGAAAACAATACTTACAATCCACAGTCATGCAACCAAATTGGAAAAATTGGCATAAATTGGCATAAAAATTTTGATTACAAGTGATTCACTTTTGTCTAAGAATGTCTAAAAACTTTTCTAGTAGTCACCTGACTGAAAAAATGTCTGAAAATTATGAAAATGACTGCCGTATATATAGTGTTTTTGTGCCTGTGTGCGACCAATGGGCGATTTTTCGCGATTTTTAGGGCTATTTAATTATTTTATTTACTTCAAAATATTTTTTTAATTTTTTAAATATTTTTCTTTATTTTTTGATATATTAATATTTTATTGTTGGATTTTATTTTTATTATTGTTTTCTTAAAATATTATTTTTAAACCCCAATATTTTGTTTTCTGGTCGTCTCTTCTGCCTTGTTTTTTCTAAACCTTATTTTGCAAGGTTTTGGCAATTTATTTTATTTTTCGTATGTTTCTTTCTGCAGCTGTAGGCTTTTTAATGATTTTAATTATTTATTTGTTTTTATCTAATTTTGTTATATTTTTAATTTGTTTTAATTAATATGTTTTTTATTTTATTTTTGGTCTCTTCTTGTTGTGAGTGCTTATGTTACAGCAGCCATATTGACAATTTCCAAACGACATTAATTATTTTGTTTTAACTTATACAATTTTCACTTTTTTGTTTAAATTGGTTTTGTAATTTTTGTTTTAATTTTGGCTCTGAGCCCAACAACACAATGCCCAAGAAATATGGCAATTGTAAAATTATTTTTCTAAACTTATAATAGAATTTTCATGTAAAGATTAAATTAAAATAAAAATCTCTTTTTATTTTTTTATTTCTCTATTTATTTTTTGCTAAATATTTTTTAAAAATATTACAAACATTTTATTTATGGTTTGGTAAATAACTAAAACCGTTACGTTTTCCTAATTTCTCTATCGAATATAACACGAATAAAGGAAAAAAGTAAAAATATTATATATTTAATCAAAGCACATAAATCCTTAACAAAAACTATCATGTAAAACACATTGAAACATAATGTGATGTAGGAGAAGAATATTTTCTCTTTTTGTTTACAACCAACTCAACACATCATAATCACAAGAAATCAATATTCAAACAAACGTCTTATTATATAAATAATTTATATATTCAAACAAATTATTATTTTTTAATTATATTTTAGTTGTTAAAGAAATTTTATGTTTAGAAAAAATTTAGCTATCAAAAATTAATATTTTACAAAATGTTTTTACTTGTCCCAAATTTTCTAATTAAACTTTGCAAACAGCATTTTGAACATTAACTTTTGGAACCAATAACCTAATTAGTCACTCTTCACAAATAACACATTCCTAACATTCATTAAAACTATTAATAAAATTTTAAAATCAGGAAACCCTATTTTACTCACAAACCCTCTATTGTGATCATTGTATTGTTCGATCTCTTCAATCGACAATAATCAAGACTTCAAGTACAAAACTGACGAAAAGTCTCTTCGATGTATGTGCCATTACACCCATTACATTTAAATTGATAAACAAGATCGGAAGACAATTAATAAACATATTGCGTATCAGTAGATAATAGTATGTCACCTAATAGACAAAGCTTGAATGTACAATCGAAATGTTCACGATAGGGACATGTAATATTTGAGGGAAAATCCTTTTTAGTCAATGAATATTTTATAAATCAAAGTGAATAAAAATATTTCTTCATCAATCTGATCGTCCATCCACAATAATTAGGCACATGTAAAATTTTATTTATATAAAGTCCTTCATAAATACATGTTGGACAAAAATAATATCCTACATATCATTTCAAATCTGTTTAACTGCTTAAAGGTTAATCGCTAAAATCCACCCAATTAAATCCACAATATACCAAAAAATCCAAAAATGTCATACAAGCAAATAAATACAAAAATATATCTTTAACTAAATTCAGTCTCAAAAATTCTACAGTTTTTTCAATAACCAAAAAATCTCAACCAGTTAAACAAATTGAACATAAATCCACAATATACCTAAATTTCAAAACTCGATAAAAATTCATATAATTATCTAACCTTGCCAAAAAGTCTAATCTACAACAAAAACCTTATAATTAACTTATAATTAACTCAACAAAACATTTCTATCTCTCACACAGATGCGACAAAAATGAAAATTCACCACCAGAAATGATATCCTCCCCCCTTGACACCTTGGTGTCAACACCGCCTGATCAACAATCAACTCTCCTACTTTCTCCTCATCTATTTTACATATTTTTGTAATTGGTCTCATAAACTCTTTTTCCATTTCTTCTTATCTTCACAACTCGTACCAACCCATCGTCTTCTTCAATTGCTTCTGTCACTCTTCCCATTGGAAATTTCCTAAATTCATTTTTCTTTGTCCAACAGCCATACAGTGGACACTACGCTAATATTTTCCTTTTCTACGTTCCAGTCTATTCCTACAAAAGGGTACTAACTTTTTTAACCATCTCTGCCAAAACTGTTTGGTTAGTCTCTGAAATATTCTCCATCTGGTATATACACTAACCTTTTTTTAACCGCTTCACCCTTCCATCCAGCTACTACAAAGCGATTTGGTGTAATTAATGCATCTTCTTTGGTATCAACCGCTTGTATTACTAGTAGCCGGGAGTTTATCAACATCTCCGCTTTAGTGAACAAATTCACTAACTCTTCATCATTTACATTTGAATCAATCAAAACTGCTTCCATGGCCCGTTTGACTGATTTTACCATGGCATCGAAAACCCCTCCAAAATGTGACACTAACGGGGGATTAAACAACCACTGGCATTCATGTCTCGACAACTCCTTCTCTACATTGTAATTATCAAAAACCATGTTCCTTAGCTGAGAAGTGGTTCGAACAAAATTTGTGCCATTGTCAGATAACATGAGCTGTGGCATTCCTTTACAGGAAGTAAAAATGCCCTGATATTGGCGTTAAGAAGATCACTACGGATTCTCAACCAGTGGGTCAATTCGGGATGGGATAGATCAAGGAATTTTGTGGTATAGTTCTTTCGACAGAGGCTGACTTTGATTTAGTGAAATTGTGTACTTAGTGGATTTCCGTTCATTTTATCACTCCCGGTGGATTTTTATTGTGATTGTTATTTATTTATTCATTATTAATATTATTATGATGTTATTGTCCGTAATGAATTGATGTTTGATTTATGTGAAGAGTTTACTAATTTTTTTGTTATAAATGACAAGTTATCCTAATTCAAATTATCTCAATTATTTTATTGTTATAATTTTGATCTCGGTGAGAATATTAGATCTACCTCGTTATTAGAGTTCTACTATCCATGTCATCTTTATTAGATCACTCGTCGATATACCCTTAAGGTGTATTATTATATTAGTATCTAATATAGTTGATGCTTAGTTTCTATCTATGTAGGAAATTTATTACTAATATAGCTCTACAATAAGTATTTGACTACGGCTGACTATCGTTCTAATAAAATTATACTCTTTTTGAGCTTAAGGTTAATCCGATATACATCTCTTTATATTCACTTTAGGTAGTTTGATCTTAGTAGTATGATATTCATAAGTTTACAGGTTTTATTTAAATCAGTTTCATCGACTCCGAGTTTCCACTTCCCGTTCCCTTGAATTTGATCTTAAGGAATATGTGTTAATATTAAGATTTTAAGAGTGCTCACTAGATTACTCGGTGTGAGAATTTTAGCAGATATGTGGTATACATTTTAGGTCGAATTTTCGGGAGATAGGTGAAATGGAGTCAGCCAAAAGACTAGTTCATGATCTTCCCACTGCCCCCATAGACAAAAATGATTTGACGTTCTAGCCCGTCGGGTCGCACGACTGGACCCTCACGGGCACAAGTTATAGGCGGAGGAACCGCACTTACACAGCTTGATAGTTATGTCGTATTTTAATAACTTACAAAGTTTGTGGCTATGGGCCGGAAAATTTTCGACAGATATAACACTTTTTCATTGAAGCATGTATTTTTGAGTCATAATCACTACATTAGTCTCATAACATTTCTCTTCCGGCATTTTGTTAAAACACACAACAATTATTTCCCATACGCTTCCTAGATACGCTCAAAGTAGTAGTTACCTAGAAGAATGCTTGAGTTCGTATTATGAAGAAATTATCACCGATAGTTGATCCTCTAATTGTTGGCATCGACTGAATAGCGGTTCTAAGATTTTTCTGACAAATAACAATTTAGTTTTTTGCGAAAAAAGTGACTTTGCTCACTATCTGCATTAAAATTCTGCGAAAATGAATTGGTATATATACCTGTTTTGTAACCCTAACCTTGAGTGTTCCCTTTGATGCATTTAAACAAAGTTTGACCTAGATTTTAATTGTAATATCTAATTCTTATTTTGTCAATTTCTACATTAGATGAACAATTTATTTTATTTAATTTTTTAATTGGATATTTCTTATTGAAAAAAATTCCATTTTAATCGTTATTTGCTAACTTTTATGAATTGTTCCTTTTTCAGTCAAATCTTTATGTTATCTTGTTATTTTTATGTTAATTTCGTGCTGATCTTGGTGCATATGTTATTATTTTGATTTATTTTTATGTTTTTGATTTTATATTTAATTGCATTTTTCTCATATTTTAAGGTTGTTTATTTCATGTTTATGGGTCTGACTTTAAATCTGCATTGCTATATTTGCGTGCTACTTCCAATTCATTTAAAAAAATCCAGTTTGGCCCAACAGTCATCATGTGCTGACATCTACCTACTGGCGAGATTTTAATTTAAAAAACCTTAATTTACCATCTGAAATATATATATTTTTTCATCAACAAAATTATACACCGAAAAATCGATGGTTACGGTCCACGATTAAGTGGAATATATTACTAATTAATAGCTAGATTTCAAAATATTTTTTGGTGATTATGTTTAATTCAGCAGTAATGATAAGTTTCAAATGAATTTAGTTACACGTATATTGATTCCTCAAAAATTCCGTGTAAATTGAGGTCTAAGTGTTTATTAAATAATTATATATTAACCTTTATTAATTTATACTTTGCTAGCTACTCTTCTAAATTTTTGTGACTGTGGTAACTGAAAACTAGTGTAATATAAATGGAAGTTTTCCGCATTTCTTCAATTGTGTTAAATCAAAACAGTGCAAATTGATTGCTAAATGTATATTAAATGTTTCATTCAATACAACATTACAATAGACATGATGATTTTTGATAGAATTTCTGACATACCTTTTCTTGGCAGACAAGGTATCAGTGAATCACGAATAAATCATTACAGCAGAATCGCTAACTAGCATAAATTTAATGATTTCAATAAAATTCAAATTTGAGAAGAATTCTATTATATATATATATATATATATGTATATATAACTGATTCGTTCAATGTTGTATGACCATGCTTTCATTAACTATATATAAACACTCTTTCAACATAGATATTTGTAAAATTAATTAATTGTGAATAATTAATTTAATTAACCATTTACTGATGTTTATCATATTTATATTTTCAGATATATCTCTAAAGGAGTCAGAGATTTGGTTTTAAATTTATGAAAAATAAACTATTTAAATTAGGGTTACAGATTTTTCTATTAAATGAAATCTATTGTTTTCAATACTTGATTTTGGAATTTAATTTTGATGATATATTTCTAGTCGAATTCGAGAAATCCTTTAAACATGAATTAGTAGAATTTCGAGTTGCATTATATTGTTGGGGTAAAATATAAAATACAAAATTTCGAAATTATAAAAATAAATTAAAAATTTGAGAAAAGTAAAATTCGATATTTTTCTAGGGATAAATTTGATGGTGGCAAATTTAAATATTAAAAAATATTAAATTGATCAGAAATATATTGAAGGGCCAGGAACCCAAAATAAATAAATTAATTAATTAAATTATTTTCAGGTGAATCCATTAATCAAAAGCCATCAAGTGGAACGTCGGATAATGGGTTGCTGGAAATTAAGTTAATTTGCCATAAGTTGACACCCGGCTTAGAAATTTATTGTTTTGTTTAGTGGTTTTTAATGTGCGAGAAATTCCTATAAAAGCCCTGACAATAAAACAAAATTACCAGTTAGTCGAAATAAATTATTTTTGGTAAAGAGAAAATATCCGGGAGGAGCGACAGGAAATTATTAAAGGAAAAGTACATTGTGTTTTGATCTTTCAATTGAAGTTGATACCCTTTGGATGTTTACCTTGTTTGATATTGTCTTATTTGTGAATAGTTGAAACTTTGTAAAATTGAAAAATAAAGATTTTGTTGAGATAGACTACTTTGATTATATTGATTGTGAACACGATGAGTTAGATTGAGTTTCAATTCCATCGACAAATTTCGTATAATTTCAACAATTTACACACTTTTCCATCTAGAAACAAGGTTGTTAATTCCCGCGACATAAAAATCCGGAGTTCTAGAGTCGACGAATTCGTTGAACGCTATTTCGACATCACCTTTGTTTTTAAGAATTTCTTGAGTAGGAAGGTACTGAGATGTGTGAAGAAATAGAAATCAGTTGGCACCAGGTCTTGAAAACAAGTTGTATGGAGCAAAGTTTAGTACCTAAGCTCGTTCAATTTTTACAGGGCCGCTTTTGAGACTTGCAAGCCACAGTTGTCATTTAAAAGAATTGGGCCCTTTCTGAAAACTAAAGCTGGCTATATACACTGAAGTTTATTATATATTTCATCAATTTCACGAACTTATGTTTCCACTGTAATCATCTTGCGATTTTAGGAAACTGTGATGAATCAGAACTGCAAGTGACCACCAAACATAAAAACTTAGAAATATTTCTAATAAAATCAATAAATTTAAATTTTTGTTGACCTACTTTATTTTGAGTTAATTTACACAACAATTCTCAATATTTTATAATATTTTAGAAATAATTGGAAAATACTCAGCAAGGAAGAGTTGAGCCCGACGGCTCCTAATCCACCTACATATCTAATAGTGGAAAAATAAAGTAGTTTTTAGATGTAATTTATTGAACAAGAAAGCTCCTAACGTTATCAATTAGAAATAGAAAAAGTTAATTAAAATTAATTTCTAAACCAATCAAATTTGAGATAATTTTAATTTATTTTTAAAATTTACAATTAGCAAATATAATATTATAAATATTAACAAACTTACAAAATGACATCAAATAATTATAATGATGAATGTTTATTATGTTTACAAACGGACAACAAATTGTTATTGACTATGGGAAACTGCAATCACATCTGCTGTATGCTTTGCGGCCTTGAATCGCTGCGCCTCCAAATGAAATGCCCGCTTGATAAAACCAATGTAAAGAAAATCAAAATATTTTCTAACAAATTCTGTTGTGAAAAAAACGAAAATATTCAAGAAAATATCCTGACAATCGAATCAGGAAATGAGGAAACGTTAAAATTTCAAACTGTGCTCGATGCAGTTTTGAGCATAGAGGAGCTTGATGATCGAGAGGAGATTGGAAATATGTTTGAAATGGACAGATATTTATTATGGATGGGCCCGTTTGTAGAAAACAAAAGCAAGATCACAAGAGAAATGGTTCACAATCATATGAGTAAATACGGGCCAATTGAAGATATAATTGTATTTCCCCAATGTAGCTATGTGTTATTTGGGAGTAGCAAGCACGGATTTGCAGCAGAGCACAGTTGTAAACGGGAGGAATTTTACGGAGAAGCAATTACAACTGACAGTTTTCATCCAGATTTCTGGTATGACGTCACCATGATGAGTTCAACAAATTTATAATATTATTATTTGTATTTTTATTATTAATTTTATTATTATTTTTAATAAAAATTACTATAAATGTTTTGAAGAGTAAATAATATTTTGATTTATAATTTAATTTATATTTTACTTTATAATATTTTATTTAAACATTTTAAAATGATTTGTCCAAAAATTTGTTTGAAAATTTCTCTCAAAATACACTAAATATTTTTGTGTTTTAACAAAGTAAAATTTTTATTTTAAAGCATTTAATATTATCTAAATTTCGGCGCTTATTTTGATTTTCCTTATTTCACTAATGGCAATGTATAAAATGGCCAGAATTACTCCTAATTAAATTAGAAAGTCTTACGTAGTTTTATCATTCTATATTCTTCACTAAAATTATTTATCGTTTTTATTATTCTGGCCTTTTTTTATTCTAGGCTAACTATTACCTCTGCTTAAACACCTGAGCAAGAATTTATTGTTTTGAACATCTTTTCCTCGCATATTTTAACTAATCTAATCACACTGGAGTCCACATTTCCACAAAGAGACCAAAATTTGGACGGAATAAAGTTGTAGTTCCTCACTTCCGAAATCCTTTGCATTACGCTTAACAACCATGTAATTTGGTTAGTTTTACATTCCCTTTGAAACTTAATTATTAACATCTATTTACCTCAACCTTTAGCTATCTAATCCCAAACCTTCCTCAGAGACCAGAGCCCATATTATAAGAACGAAACTGTTTAATAATGTTTATTCAGTCTCAAGTCAAAATTATATAGTTTTCAAACCATCGCTCAAATTATTTTTGATTGCTGATGATTATTGGAAAATCAGAGTCGTATGAGCAAGTAGAAAACACAAAAAGAACAGCTTAAAAAGTAATTTAATAACTTTCTTTCAACATTTACCATCAAAATTACATTACACACTAAAATAATTTACCACTAATTGGCAAAACGTTTGGACAAAATCCATATGCGTCTATGTTTACTGATTTTAAGTCTGTGTGTGTCTCAATTGTTTCGAGTGTTTTTCAATATTCTGTTGTTCAATAAATAATCAAAAACTAAATTAACTAATTAACTAATAAATATAATAAATAAATGTAATAAATAAATAAAAACTAATTAAAGTAATTAAAAACTAATTAAATAAAGTAAGTATTTATATAAAATATTAATAAAATTTAATAAATAAATAAATAAAATAATTAAAACTAATAAATTGAAAATAAAATAATATAAAAATTATTAAGTAATTAAAAAACAGTAATATAATTAATTAATAAATAATAAAACTAATTGAATTTATATAATTGAAGTAAATTATTATTAAAATGCGAGGCTTTTGTGTAGAACACCCTAGACTTTTTTTAAAAAAATAAAATAATAAAAAAAATAATGATAGTATTAGTAACATCCTAAATGAATTTGCTTGAGCTGAGTGTAATTTTGTCGGACCATAAAAAAACAATTCAGTTTTTTATAGATTTAATAAAATTTATACAGTTGTGTGCAATTTTAGTGAAGAAAGAAGCTAATTTAAACAAAATTATCTGGAGCTGCCAGGTTTAAAATAAAGAAAACAAACATGATTGCCAAAGGGGTTTACGGCTAATTCTTTTTTTGAAGATTCTAAGATTTCTGTGAAGCAAATATTTATCATTCTATATGAGTGGTGTTATGAAAACCCGGTTTTGCTGTAGCAGAAAAAGTAAACACTACCATTAAAACTTCAATTAAATGGTAGAAGGTTTTGAGAAAAATGAGTCCTACCACTTATTAACAATCATATTTATTGTCATTTAACACTCACAAAATAGCTTCAAGTTCCAATTCTTGTTTTGGGCAAATTTTTTCATATGCTACACAAGACTAGTCTACTCTCGGTGTACATTTTCACAAAGTTCGAAAAAAGTTGTACGCCTATGGCCTTATTTTTTGTAATGATGCCACTGTTTACAATATAAAAATGAGCTACCCGCAGCCCGCGAAAATTATTTTGCGGCCCGCCAAGCATTTTTGTATTTTTATATTATAATGTTTATTAGTATATATAAAACTTTGTAAATTATTAATGAGTGCGGCCCACCACAAAATTTTAAAATTTAAATTGGCCTGTGGGTTAAAAAGGTTGCTCACCCCTGATATAAATAGTTGATAGAACTGAAAACTACACACGACATACTATGCATTTAATATCGACATTTGGCGCAGATAGCAGTCAATGCGCATAGCACGTCATTCCACACGAGACAGTTTGTTTCTGTTGTCCTTCACATGTGAAAATCAACCATTTAATGCCAAGGTCTACACGAGGGCGTAATTTATGGTACTAATGACGTCCTTAATCATTATATATTTATTGACATTAGTCTGACTTTAAAATGTAACTTTAAATAAACTTAAACTTAATATTTTCTGTTTAAACTTGTAGTTTTTGATAAAAATTAAATACTTTTTGATCAATCGAGACCTGAATAATTTTAACCCACACAATCTTTCATTTAGGCCATAAAAAGATACTTAAAAACATTTAAAAACACATTTTTAAAATAAATTAAAAAATAATGTCAATTATATTTTAAAATATTATTTATTTATTAAAATATTTGAGACTTCATGTGGCAGGGAAAGACAGCCGGCAAAGATCACAGCTTCTGAATGACACAATATAAACTAAATAATTGAATGAATTTTCTGATTGGTTCATCATTGAAAAGCATTTTGTGAATCGCAAATGACGTAAACGGACCACGCATTTTTTGAATATATCGAGACCCCGCTCTCTACTCATTAATGTTTCTGTTGTATCTTTGATTTTGATTTTGGTTTTAGTTTTCCATTTCATTCAACAATGGCGTCATCATTGAAGATCATTTCGAAGATCCAATCGAAAGTTAAAGTATAAAAAACTGAAAAATATTTTGCGTTCATTTTTGTTGATTTTCACCAGGAAGCTGGACATGGATTTTTCAAAGTTGATCTAGGCTACATTGTTCATCAGCATTTGAGATGGAAAAAATTGTTTCCTCGAGTTGAACCATATTTTTCAGTCAAATGTCAACCGGATCAGCAAGTGATCAACATTCTCAACCGGCTTGGAGTGAATTTTGATTGCGCCAGTCAAGCAGAAATTGAAATGGTATTGAACACTATTCCGTCACATGAAAAACATCGAATAATATTTACAAATCCATTTAAATTTCGAAAAGTGAGTTTTTTTAATATTAGTATGACAGCATTTAAACAAAAGTTACAAATTCAGAATTACAATAAAATACAGAATTATTGATCTCATAATGTCTCATAATGTCATAATGATGATGATGATAATAATAATAATAATAATAATAATAATAATAATAATAATAATAATAATAATAATAATAATAATAATAATAATAATAATAAAAATAATAAAAATAAAAATAAAAATAATAATATTATTATTATTATTATAAGAACTTTTTTGTTTTTCACTTATGATATCTTTATAAGTGACATAATATTTTCTACAAAATCTGATTCATAGTCATATTTTGGAGTAATATTAATAATAATAATAATAAAAACAATAATAATAATAATAATAATAATAATAATATTAATTATAATAAACTATAAACTTAGCTGATAGTAATCTTTCCAATTGAATATCTTTCTCTTTTGATCTTATTTTAATTTATTTTTTGATTTTAATTATAATCATTTTTATTCCACCGCTTTCATAATTTTGATAATTTTTTCCACCGTTTCTTGGATTTTTAAATATAAACCAACTGTACTGATATTTTATTCTTGTTAATTCTAAGATTTAAATATTGTTATCAACGAACGACTTTTGCGTACTCAAACGAAATGATTTATGAATTTAATAATAATTTTAATTTTTATGTTTTGTTTCTAATTTTACCCCGATTGACTGATTGCGAACTTATATAATTGCAGATTTTAAATTGAACTCATATTAAGCTGGAATAATCATTTACGAGTAACTGATATGAAATATTGTAGAAGAAATAATTTATTTTTATATAAATTATTGAATTATTAAAAATTCATTTATCTTTCCTCTTACAAACTCTCGAACAATATGTTGTTTTCATTTAAAAAAGTTTATCTTTCAACTGAGAAATTAGTTCTAGTAACCTAATTGCAAAATCATGTAAAGTTGTATTATAATAAATGTTTTTGAATACCGAATTTGAATTTTTCTTTCAATATTTCTTAAGTATTCATGAAATTCTCGGCCCTGAAAACACAAAAAGAACAGCTTAAAAAGTAATTTAATAACTTTCTTTCAACATTTACCATCAAAATTACATTACACACTAAAATAATTTACCACTAATTGTCAAAACGTTTGGACCCTGATGGCATGATCCTCTTTGTCTTATTTCCTACTTGTAAATTTACATTATCGAAATTAAATTTTTTTATATTATTCTTTATAAAGACTAGTAAGGTATAGCGTTCTAGTCATAGGTGAGTTTCACTGAAGACGTAAGTATAAAAAAGCGAAGTTTACTTCTGTGTTTGAAGTGAACAATTTGGTAACCTAATTTGAAGTTGTCGATTGCTGCACTTTAACAATTGAAATTTTGATCAGCCAAAATACAATGAAAAATCAAAAAATTACCAAAAAATACGTAAAATGCAACAATTTTATTTTTTGTATTGATCAGCTGCTTCGGTTCAGTAATTTTCTACAAAATGAACAAATTTTCGTTAAGGTACTTTTATGATAAATCAGATTTTGAAAATAAATGAATTTAAATTATTATAATTTTTACTAATGTTATTATTATTGTTATTTATTATTTTTATTATTATTATTATTATTATTATTATTATTATTATTATTACTATTGTTATTATTATTATTATTATTATAATTATTATTATAATAATTATTATTATATTGAGTCAAAGCTTATTTTTATTTTTAGGATATGATGTATGCTTCAAATGTTGGTATCGAATTGACCAGTTTTGACAGTGTAGGTGAACTTGACAGGTTGAAACAAATGTGGCCCCAAGCCAAACTTATGCTGAGAATTGCAGCTAGTAATACCAAAGAACAACAACGAGCATTATCTAATACCGAAAAATTTGGAGCACAATTTCACAAAATACCGGTCCTATTGGAAAAGGCACTATCAATGAAATTCGATGTTGTGGGCATAAGGTTTTACTACATAATATAAAATAATAAAATATAATTTCTTTTCATTAACAGTTTCCACGCCGGTATCATGTGTGATGATTGGTCGGCATGGTCGAAAGCTGTGGAGAAATCGTATCAAGTAAAGAAATTAATGGAAAACTACGGGTTTGATCCCAAAATTATCAATATTGGCGGAGGATTTCACGGAAAAAGCGTAATATCTAATGAATGCACGCGGAAAGAAGAAATCCTTTATGAAGAAATTTGTTCAGATTTGAACAATGATCTTGAAAAGTATTATCCTGAGGAAAACGGTTATAAAATCATCGCCACTCCAGGAAGGCATTACATTATTGGGGCATATACTCTTGCCACACAAGTGAGTTAAAGAATTCTTTTGCATTTGTTTTTAACAGAAATACAAAGTTTTTTAAATATAAAAATAGATTTGGTTAAATTTTCCCTTAATGTATAACAATGAATAGTTTGACCATAGAATTTAGGTATAGGTCCTTTGTTTGTATTCATGAATTTTTCTTTTTATAATCACCAATATTTTTTGCTTTTTTATTATTATTTTTATCTGAATTTGCACCAATAAGATGAATTAGGAAATTGCTCAATTAAAATACGTTAATGAATTATGGCTTCTGTCGGAGTAAAGTCTGGCCACCCCTGATACATAATAATATTTAATTACAAGTTTTATTAATTCTAAAAAGTTTAAATATATTTACAAACCTTTAAAACGTAAAGACATGAGAAAACTTACTAATAAAATTAAATTTAGAAAAATAAAATGAAAACGTAATGATTACACACAAACAGCTACTGCACTATTCAAATAATTTATCAGTCATATTACACCTGTTTTCACTCAGAATTTATAAGTTTTTATTATAGAAACACACAAACTTAACTGTATGTTAAATTTTATTATTGTAATGAAGAAACTCATGAAGTGAGAGAAAAAAAAACTTTTATTTATGAACTATTTTATTTAAGCTTACTTTATTAAATTCAATTTCATTAATTGAAGTTTATTTTTTGAATAATAAATAGAACAAAAATCCGATTTAAAATATAAAATAACAAAAATAATACATGATAAATAATCGAGACAAAAAATGATCTACGTGTGTGATAAAATTTATTATATTTATAGATTGAATCGCCTACCGATTAAAACCCTAAGTATTTTTCTTAATTAAAAAGCCTAAAATTAAATCATCGTTAAAAAACACTTAGATTAAAAAATCACTTCATTAAAACAATAAATTAAATATTTTCTTGTTCTCGTGTACTAATCTCTTCTACAAAAATAAAGACATGCAATGAAAACTTACATAAAAATATAAAATAATTAATAATGTTCTAAAGAACTACAAACAATGTCATATTTTAAAAATGATGTTTACAAAATCTTCAATAAGTAATTTGATATTAAGGTAATCGGCAAACGTTACTTGGAGTTCAGTGACAATTCAGCAAGCAAAGTAAACGTTGATCTTCAGTCCAACCATCTGCATACTTCCAGACTTGTAAGTGAAGTGCAATCAGTTGGAATGCCAAAGGTTTACTTTCATTTTTGTTTTTATATTGTAGTGGAACTTTTAAGTATATTAGCTACTGACTCCCCGTGCTCATTCAAATATAATTATTACCAATGAATAATATAAATGGTTCCATTAAGCTGATGTTATGTAGAAAAAGACGCAATTAAAAATAATATTCGTTTTATTTCCAAATATCTCCAAAACTTCTGATTGTTTGATATTCTTTAATACACTTCATATATACTTAATTTCATAACTTCTTAGTTTTTGATGTAATTCTTTTTTTATACTTGAATTATCCTTATAATTAATGGTTGTATGCAAATTAATCTGAAACAATCTTTGTTTTGCAAATACTCATCTATTAAATCCCTTGACTGTTATTTGAAAATAGTCTCTTAGCTTTCTCACACTTGGTTTACGAACTACCATTGATTATGTTGTTATGATAATGACTTTCACAAATGCAGTTTATATTTTTTCTTGTTTGCTTACTGAACGGGTTTTCCTTCCAATTGTATTGATTGTTTTTCCATATTTGAGTATATATAAATAATAATCGTTCATCTTATATATAAATGTGAATGTCTTGTATGTATGTATTTTCGATATCTATCTATAGAAACTTTTAAATTGATAATTCTAATACAAAAATCGAGTTGAATAATAAATTAAATAGCTATCCTAGAATACTATTTAAAATGATTTTTGTACATTTTTTAATTATCTAACAAATAAGACAAATTAAAAAAAACTTTAGGAAAAACGATCATAGCTATTAAAACAAAACATTTTTATCATTATGAGAAGCAAAAAATAATTAGTGTCATTTCTTTACATGGATTTGAAATGATTAAAATATATTTTAATATATTTTATATTAGATTCAATTTAAAAATTTCTATAAATAGATAGCGAACATACATTATTATATTGCATTGGAAACGCCGGATACCATAGATAGTTATTTATTTTGGCGTAAAGACTAGATAATTTTTACTTACATGCTACGACTTAAACAGATTGTTGAACATACAACATACAAAACACGCGTTACTTGCGTATATGCGATCTTGACATCAATACAAAAACCTTCCCCAAAATTATTTACATAATTACGTAATTAGTCCGATGGGATTGTGTGTTGGTTCCAGGTTCAGTTATTCGTCTATTACCTTATTATCTCATCTATGATAAGTTCTTCAGCTTTACATACGAACAATTAATCATTTATTGTTGTTTTCAAAATCATTTATGGGTTCTTATATTTGATTTTGAACTTTTCCTTAACTGTTTTTATAGAACAGCTTCTTGGCATTTTCATATCACCACTTTATTTACTATCAATACAATTTTATTTTAAAATAATTTCAATTTTATAATTCCAACATTAATAAAATTTCGGCCTGACAGAAATAATTGAGCACAATAAATTTTCATTCATAATACAGTAGAACCTCGTTATAACGGACTATATCGGGGAAGGGGTTGTCCGTTATAACCGAAAGTCCGTTATAAGTAAATTTTCGTATCGACTCCATAAATCTTCTTAAAAAGACTCTGGGTTAAAAACAATGTCACAATTGTTACTTATGCATTTAAAATGCGCATATAAAAGTTTTTTACAAGATAAAAAAATTAACTTAAAGTTGTTTAATTATTATCCCGTTTTTCATCTTGGAAGTTCGTTTTTTCACTATCTAATTGTTTTGGGCATGAAGATGTAATCAAAAATGAATCGAGGGTTGTCTGTTTTAATAGCGCTCGTTGTTTCTTGATAATTAACTCGCGAAAAAGGCGAAAGTGCATAGAATATTGTTGGAAATCACTGTCCGGCGAAGTGTCAATAAACGCGATCAGATCGGCAAGGTGAGAAGCGATTGTTGATATTTTTACCCTTCGAGGTGTGTTTTCTTCAGTTGTTGATTCATTTTTTTCGCTGTTTTGCTCATTTATAAGCAGATCTGCTATTTCACCCTCAGTCATAATATTATAGCCAGGATCATCTTCGTCTATTTCCAACCATTCGTAAACATCATCCTCTGCTACTTTAGTTTCCACGTTATTTTGGATCACCTCATAAAAGTCACGAACTTCAATACCATCAAGAACAATATCAATATCTTCATCAATTCCATTAAAAAGATTTTTCCAACCGTTTGTTAGTGTCAGCTCTTTCACTTCTTTCCACGCACTGGCAAAATTAAAAATTACAGATTTAATATTGTAATTTTTCAAATTTTGTACTGTGCGTTGACCTCTTGTATCTTCTTCCTCTTTTTGATTCAAGCACACAACCATCACTTCATTTAAAAACTTCTTGCGATAGATTCGTTTTGTTGCTAATATAATTCCTTGATCCATTGGTTGAATGAGAGCTGTTGTATTTTTTGGCAAGAACATGCAAGTAAATTTGCCATCTGGTGTTCTTAAGATACTTTCTGACGGATGCGCAGGACAATTATCTAACAACAAAATACCAGTAGCTTCTGCAGGAAGAATTCCAAGCTTTTCATGTTGAAATTTTATAACATCTGGAACAAAATGAGTTAAAAACCAATTTTTGAAAATTTCTGAAGTAAACCATACTTTTTAGAATTGTAATATACTACCGGCAAAGAATGCATAACATCTTTTAAAACCCGAGGTTTGCAAGATTTGCCAACAATCACAGGGGTTAATCTATGGCTGCCATCTGCGTTTGCACAAAGCAACGCTAAAATTCTATCCTTACAACTTTTTCTTCCTGGTGTATTTTTATCGAAATTATAAGCTTGAGTATTCTCAGGTAAAGTGCGCCAGAGTAGACCAGTCTCGTCAGCATTATAAATCTGAAACTTTGAGAAGTTTTTAGCAGTCTTAAAATCTTTAAACATTTGTCTGAATGGTTCAATTTCTTCCACTGGACAACTCATTGCATCGCTATAAATCCGTTTGTTTGATATTCCGTGTCTTTTTCGGAAGCGCCACAACCATCCATCACTTGCTTTAATATTTATATTCATATACTTTCCTAACTTGATTACTGCAGTTTTTAGCTCAAGAGCTCTTACTGGAATTCCACAGGAGCGTTGTTGAATGTACCACTTCATTAACGCCTCTTCGAGCAATGCATTTTTTGCAAATCTCATTATTTTACGTTCATTTTTCATATTCCCTACATCACAGAGTAGTGAAAATTTATTTATTCTCTCGGCATTTTTCTTTATATCTGATACAGTTTGCTTCTTTATATCATACTGTTCACATATGCGAGAAACAGGAACACCTGATGCTGATTTGTTAATTATTTCTAATTTTTGGCTGATACTGAGCATTGTTCTTTTTCGTTTATCCATTTTGACGGTTAAGGAACAGCAAACTATTAGTAGAAATAAAAGATTCTTTAATTGCACTAAAAAAATATACCGCAATGTATAAAATAATCTAATGTAAAAAATAAGGTTTTATTTCTTATTCTTAAAACAGGCCACTATTTTATATGAAGGCTATTCACTTAAAAATACAATCAATATTGTTTAATTGATAGAAATAAATATCATTTGTAATGCATTGAACGGATTTGTTAAGAGATTAAGTCAAAATAAGAAAATTTTAATTAATATATTTCTGCGATTTTTTTTGTCCGTTATAACCGAAGTCCGTTATAACGAGGTTCTACTGTACATAAAATTCATGTAAAATCGGAATCATTTTTCGATATATCTGCCAAAATTACCTACAAAATTTTCCCAGAGGACCACAAGTTCTGAAAATGCATTTTCGAATAAATGCCTCATTTAGTTTATCGTTATTTTCAAATATTTTTTCAGCTAAGTGCTTCTTAAGGTAGTTGGTGGATGTAAAAGTACACTAAATCCAACATTGTCCATTGTCGATGCAGAAGCAGTCGCATTGTGAATAGGAGCATTATCACGGAGATACCACACTGGAAAATTTCTGGATTTTCACTTTTTGGTCCGTACAATTTCTAATAAGTGACAGTAATATTGTGTGTTCAATTTGACACCCTTAGCGGCGAAATCCAACATGATTATCCCGAAAGAATCGTAAGCAATTGACAAGATCATTTATATTCGGTGAGAAGCACCACTTTTGAGTTTCTTCATAGGCTTTTCGGAGGATAAATTTCACTAATTAGATGATCTCTTTGAAACCGGGACGTAAAGAGACAATGGGGTTTCATCTTCAGTAACATTGTTAGAAAGGAAATTACGTCCATATTCACCCTAAATCTAAAAATTGTAACTGCAGCACTGCAAACTTCTTCCCATCGTTTCAGATGTTAGGAAAAAATCTGGAACACAACGTTTTAGTTCCAAAAATTTCCATGATATTGCGAAATTTACCATAACTAACATTGAGCTTCTTGGATTATGATTTTTCACTAATTCTGCGTTCTTCCTGTATGATTTTAAATAATGTTTACGTAATTGTTTCAGGAATTTCAACTCGTGCACATAATATTTAACAGTTCTATATAATGGGGATCCTTACCATATGTATTATTTAATTCCTTGAAAATTTCTTTGTCGGTTTACTTCTTAAAAACTAAAGATTTTATTGTACTTATATATTTAACAGCTTTCATACTTTTTTTCAAAACATGACTGAAAATAATTATATTTGTATTAATCTTTATATTTACTTATTCTTATGCTGCTATATATAGTCAAAAATTCGTTAACTTTAGACGACTATTTCTATCTCAGGCTGAGTACTTAATGACCCAAAAGTAAATATATCTACAACACTGCTCTAGATACAAATCCAACAATAATTTTTAATTAATTAACATATGCGCTTGGAAAATCTTTCCAAAGCAATTCTCTATTCAATTTTAACTTATACTCGAGCGACATCTAATAAGTTCGGTGTCAACCGGTTCACTTCGGGGTCATTTATTGGATTTAAGTTTTAATAACCTTTATTTAATAATGTTGTAATTATTATTTAAACATTATTGTCATTGTCATTGTAGCAAAATGAAGAGTTCGTTATAAAGAATAGTGGTTACTTATACATACTTGATGACGGAGTCTATGGCTCTTTCAACATTCTTATGTTTTCAGACTATACCTTTACTTTATTAGCTATTCTAGATGCAAAAGGCAATTTGAATAAATACTCAAACGATACAAAAAGGTATGTAAAATAAAATTTAAAAAATTAAATCTTGATTAATTTAAAGATACAAATCAAAAATCTATGGGCCTACGTGTGATACATTTGATTGTTTGTTTCCTTCGATCGAAATGCCAGAACTAAGAACAGAAGAATGGCTAATATGGGGGGACATGGGAGCCTACACAAATGCTTCGAGGACCGACTTCAATGGCATCGTGTCCCCAAATATATATTATTACTTATCAGAAGAAGATGAACAATTAATGATAGAACAATCTCAAATAGAACAATCTATTACAATTTAAACACCAATTGCTATTTGCTAATACACATTTTTAATGTTTTTCTTAAATAAAATACTTTTTTTCCTATTTGACTTCAACATTCTTTTTAACTCTTTGCACTGAATAATCAATTTTATGTTACATAAAATAATATTTCAAATCTTAATACTCTTAGAGATCACCAATTGACACCGGAAGTGCAAATACTATAAGTTAACATCCTGGTGCAAAATTTAATTAGTCAATATCATTGTCATGGACGTCCGCAGAGAAGTGCAAGGGGGCAATTGCCCCCTAGAATTTCAAAGTTTATCTAGTATTCCTGTCGGCCGTTTAAAATACCCGGGATGGCGTAACGTGGACGCGCCATTAAAAATAATTCACACTTAACTTTAAATTAAATCAACTGTTACTATCGTATTTCCAATTTTTTTTTAGGAGTTTGCAAAATAAAATTTAGTTCAGTCTATTACGGACTAAATTCATAGACAAAGTTATCAATAAATTTGGGCAAAATCACAGAAGATTTCAGTTTTTGCTCAAATCTTAAACATTTCTTTGAAGTATGTAAATAAATGTCTAATGTTTTGGTTTATTTACTGTACATTATATGAAAAAATATGGTTTTAATTTTAGTTATATGTATAGAAAAAAAGGTTGCCCTGGAAATATTCCTGCGGACGCCCATGATCATTGTTTCCAAAACCTTTGAATACTTCTTCCCAAATTTTTGAACTATATTCTTGCGCTATTTCACGTCATTACACTAACTTTCCCGAAAAAATTCTCTAACTATCAGACTATCAAACTGGCGATTAATTTCGGATTTTAATATTGTTCATTTCGCAATTTAGACAAAAATTAATAAATTATCCAAATAATACAAGTCATAATTTAAACAAATGCATTTTTGAAACATTGCATTTACAAAAATAGTAGCAATTTAAAAAAAACTTCTAGACAAAAGTGGATAAATTTTGTATCATTCAAATTTTCAGATAACATTGAAATGTAAATGTCATGTAGATTGAAATTAAAAGTAAAGCTAAATTTCAATTTAATAGAAAATCACGACAGGCTCTATGTTAAATTTGTTTGGGCTATTTAGAGAGGTATAACAAGAGATTGGAAAAGCGGATCAATAAAACCGGTAAAAATTGGAAAATTTTAAAAATTAATAAAAATTGATATTGTAAAGGAAACAGGCATGCACGAATAGAAAATATGCTAATAAAAAATATGCTAATATAAAATGAAGAGTCCCCAGAAAAGGTATTCAATAAATACAAATTAATTAATAATTTATAAGTTATGTAGGAAGCTCGAGCCATTTGGAAAATTGGTGGAGATTAAAGTTCAATACACTCAGAAAAATTAATAAACAACATTTTTTCCGGGTTTAGAGAAGAGGCGAGAAGTCCCTAACCAATTATGGTAGCGAAAAGCAAAATAATTATTTGTTTGAAATTTAATCTGATTTTTGTTGACTAGAAACAGGATAAAAAGAAGGAGACAAATTAGAAAATTACCAGCAGATCGAATTAGGAAAAACGTGTATCCGTATTCAGAATTTGAAAGGTAAGTCTGAAAGCGAGTAAAACTAATATTAGCAAAATCAATTTAACTTACAAACAAGAAAGGGTTATCTATCGCAAGGGTGCAGATCAAGAAATTTTGTATCGACAATTGTGATAATAGGGGTAAATACAAAAGTAAGAACTTTTTAAAAATATTATATCTAGGCAAATATTGAAATAATATTTATAATAATATTTAACAGAAGGAATAAAATTTATTATAATTGTTGAGGATACCTAAATAATGGAGTAAAATAATTAATAAACATGTAAAATGATTGGTGGAAACAATGATAAGTGATTAAGATGTGATTCTGGAGCTTAATATAAAGGGAATGGAAAGGAAATGTCGAATAACGAGAAGGAAATAACAGAAAATCAATAAAAACAGTCAATTGAATAAAAGGTCATTTATAATTAACGAGTGCAAATTTAGGAAAACAAAAATAAAAGCAAAATTTTCACGTTATTTCGAAAGCCCTTTCAAGATAAGGGAAGGAATGCTGTTTGGGAATCTGGGAAAGGCCATCTCTAAAAAATTATTTATCTAGACAGCTGTCAGTGATTATAGAGGCCCAAATGGAATTAGCGGTAACAGATATTGGAAATTCTATTTGACATCAGTAAGTATAAAAAAGCAGCGCAGCTGGAATCAAAGAGACAAAAATAGATTAGAGAGAAATTGGACAGAATTCGAAGAATAATTGGAAAGGAGAAAATTACAGAAAATTATTGAAGAAAGGTATTAAAGAGAAATTTGGAGAAAAGTTAAAGTTG
Organism: Schmidtea mediterranea; assembly: GCA_022537955.1. NCBI lineage: Eukaryota > Metazoa > Platyhelminthes > Tricladida > Dugesiidae > Schmidtea > Schmidtea mediterranea. Next base: position 38,881,697 of record CM039679.1, read on the forward strand.
AAATCAAGGAAAAGAGAAATTTGAAACAGAAATTAAGCGAAGTCAGAGTTACCGATCTCAGAAACCCTGTCACAGTAGTCAAGTGATTGTAAAATCTAATTGATCTGAAAAGTGCTATTCTACCCGAAGGGTCGTAATAAGCACCAAGTCGTGACTGTAACAGATAATTCTTTGTGTCATTTTAAAGTGGAGATAAAGTGTATTAATCAATAAAGTTTATATCGTTGGAGTTCATAACTGTTGTTTAAAAGCACGCTTGGAGTCAAATAGACGATACATCCTATTAAAATTCACCGGCAAACCCCAACATAATGAATATAGAATGACTTTGAATCTATCCCGTGTTAAGCCGGAAAATAATGCTAGCTTTGTTGTAAAATATGAGAATATCAAATCTCGAGAAAGTCGGATAGTAAAGCTATTAACAATATAAACCTATCATTGCAACAGTGATCGCAGTGTTTGACCAATAGAAATAATAGGTTTGACCGCAAATTTTTCCATTTAAAATATAAACTTTTATTATCTAAAATAAATTTATAGATTAAAAATAAAGCAATTATTAATATTAATATTATAATAAAATTGGACTGAGACCCTCAAATGTGTATAACCCGAAGCTCTCTTTTGCCGTTTATATCAAGGTTTACATTTATTTTGGTGAGCATAATCCTGAACATGCTAGTTCTCTCTTCAATTGTCGTCGTAGTCTTTGGGTTTTTAATGAGATATGGAGGCTATTTATCTGTGAAAAAACTGTTCAAATTATACAACAATACAAATCCCTCAAATTACTCAATCCATTCATACGATTTGCTAGTAAATGGAGTTTACTACAAAGTTTATTATTTGTCATTAGTCATGATTGGATTTGGATTCTTATCCATTTTATCGTTAATTTTTACAATGATCTCGCTGACTTGTCATTGCAAATGTCTCTTTTATCTTTGCGGAATCGCGTTAATAACTCTCTGTGTGCTGATGATAATGCCGATGCTGGATATGAAAGAAATTGACGAAAAGAATCTTACAAGAGGAATGTACAACTATGTCCATCATGAATATAACTTATCAAAGTGTCACCTTTGTGGAACTAATACGAAAGAGGAGATTATTGAGGCTTTATATAAAAACATAAGCGTTTACGTGGCGGACGTTATGTTGATGGTTGTCAATTATTTCGATTGTTGCAATTCCACTTCTCAATCATTTTGCAAACCGGATGACGTTTTAGATTTGACCTCCTATTTACTAGCCCCCAATTACACAAAATCTGGGGACAGCCCTCATTGCATTACTCTTTTAATAAAGTCAATAAGAGATTATGCTTATTACTTGTTCGTTGTAACCTGGACATTAATTGCTAGTGGATCGGTGTACATCTTTTTGACATGTTTCTTTATTCTCCAAATCATCTGCTACTGGCTTCAGTAAAACTTTTATTTCAAAGGTTTACCTAACATATTTTATGTTAACCATTATGAAGTAATCTTTTGAAATTTTTGATAATTAAAAAATTTGAAAGCCTTATTGTAACAAAACCCAACAGAGCTAAATAAAACTTTAGTTATTTCTGTTAAACTTCATTTATACACTTATTGGGATAGACGTCTAAAGATTTTGTTAGGATGAGAACTCTTATTTGACTTAGTACGCTCTTTATTTAACAATATAATGCCCAAAATAAATTTTATTTTCACAAACAAATACACAAATACTGAATGAGTCTACCAAACTTAAACTATTTTTATTGCAATGGCACAGATAATTCAATACTACAACGAAACGTATTGCGTGCTTATTAGGACCCTTCGAGAAGAATAGTACTTTGGAATTCATAACCGCTTGACTACTGCTTCTGGTTTTAACATTCGATAAAATCTATTTAGTTGATATTTGCTTTGACTTGAAATCACTCAAGACTGTCGATAATTACTTTACAAATTCAAATGCTTCTTTATTTTGACACTATTTCCACAATATTCTCTGGTCTTGCTTTAACTTGTTTTGTTTTATTCTCCTTCACTCTCTTATTGCTCTTGGTTACTTAAGTTGTACTCTTTTGAGTAATTTTTACTTTTTAAACTATTCTTTTTTTACTTTCCTGAATTCAATCTTCGTTACCTGTTTAACCCCCCTATCTAATGGCACTTAAGGATAGTTATCTTTCTGGTTGAAGTCAATTCCTTTTGAACATTCACAATTCTGCCGCTATCTTTGACTGTTGTCCAGTTCAATCATTAAGATAAGAAAATTCAATTTTCATTTCGCTGTTTGTTTCTATTTTCAATTTGCACTTGTTAATTAAGAACTACCTTGTCATATTTCATTGTTTTGTTGGGTAAAATTATTTTTCAGTGAAATATGAAATTAATAATTATTGAATCGACTCCAAAGAGTTTTTATAATTACGACGAATTTAAAAGTCAATAAAAACTTTTATTGATAACACAATTGACTACTAACTCTCACCGACACAAATAATTCAATATTACTAATTGACATGAGTGCTTATTACAATCCTTCGGGAGGAAAATCACATTAACAATACAACTCGAAGTTCAAAATCATTTGTATAAACTCTTTTTAAATCGTGTTTCTTTTCTTTGCAATTAACATCTTCTTTTGATTCATTTCAGCTTTCGTCTGTAGAAATTAAATTCTGTTCTGATTCAAGTTGGATTTTCTTTTAAAGTCTACAATCTAATGACAATGACTTCCGTTTAGATTCTTCCTTCCCACACAATTTTCATTTCTTGTTCCTTTTACAGTTCTGAAACGATAATCTCCGATTTACACATTTAACTCGATTATTTTATTTAAAATTTAGTATTTAGGTATCCTTAACAATATTATTTTATTGATTTCCGTTATTTCTTTATCAATTACTCTCTTTTCTCATTTCTGTTTTTCAAAGCCTAGAACCGGATTCTCTTTGTTTTACAACTTTCCCCCACACTAATTTTATTATTTAAGTATCCTCAACAAGTTTATGAAATTTATTTTTATACTATCATGATATTTGTCTATATACACTTCACCCATAAATGACAGGTCTACCGACTTCTCGTCTATTGAAACTTGGTTAAAGGATAAAAAAACGTAACTCCGCGACAAATTCCTCCCTTATACATATTTTATATACATTCATGTAAAGATGACATAGTAGGCCAATAACTTTCCGTTGACCAAGAGTCGCAGACAATATGCTGGTAGATAAATTGTCGTGATAGACTTATTGTTTGTAGACGAAGTTTTGTGGAACCTTTTTTAACAATTCATTAAAACAAGATTGTATTTGTGAGGTGTTTTCAGCAGAAAATTGAATACTTTGTATTGTTTGTCAAAGAGATTTAAAATGAATTTAAATAATTTTAAAAAGATAAAATAAGTTTTTATTAGTATAATTTTAAACTTAAAATTTTATAAATAATTAAATAAATTTGGCAACGATTTAATTAAAAGATAACGCCAATAAAAAACCTTTCGTACGATATATTTCGATAGCACAGCTATCATCTTCAGGTACTCAAAACCAACTAAAAATATTATGAATTAACATTTAATTTAAACAAATTATTTTTTATTAATTTAATTTTTTAATAAATAAATACTTTTAAAAATATATTTTTAAAATTTTATGATGATTTTTTCAAATAGATTGGCTAGCTTAACCTAGCTTTGATTAAAATTTAAATATAAAAATCTCTAACTTTTTAAAATTTTAATATTGAATATCTCTGATAAATTGTTTGGAATTATTTGGTTCAATGCTTGAAAGTTTGTTTAAATATTAAACAATATTGAATTAGAAATAAATTTTTGGAATACGAGTTCTATTAATGTAAATGTTATTCAAGATCATTTAGAAGATGTCTTAGCAACTTCTAACATTATTTATTTTCATTGTCGAAAAATCAATATTTAAAGTGCACAAAACACATTTTCGAATTTTCTTTCATAAAAGCCGAAAATTTTTGTTGCCTGAAATTTAAGTTTTGATTTTTTGTCATAATAAAAATAAACGAATTATCATCAATATTTAATTTATCCGATAAATTTTAATTCAGATTTCACCCAGTGACCCCCTCTCAATGTATGGAATTAGACCCCTTTATATTTCCAAGTATAAAATTGCAACATATAACAACAAATGAAGAAAATAATCAAAAGTACAGATATAATCAACAAAAAGATTAATTACTTATATAATATTTAAACAAAAGCTAATAATAAAACGTTTAAATTAATCCAATTTAAAATTAAAACAAATATAGAAAAAATCTCACAAATATGTAATGAAATTAAAAATTTAAATAAAATTTTATCTGCAATTAAGTTTACTGTTACGGAAATTGAAATATTTCGACTCTTTCCCTGTCACTCCGTTAAATAAACGAAAAATTAACATTGGCATCCGAGACAGCCCATACCAGAAATCATAGTCATAATTCATCATCAAAATAATAAAACTGTTAATGGAATCTTGGTCGTCACTTTCATTCTCCTTCTGTTTTAAAAGAATAGGACCAAATACCCGGGCCATCAGACATATAGACGTGTCCGGGTCCTTACTGTACTCCAAAATGTGTAGTAAATGAATCATTAAAAAACAAGAACAGTGCAAACAAGCCAGATACTTCATATCAACCTTTTTATTATCTTTCGACCCATCCTTTTTTTGCAACAAAAGCACTGGACATAATGCTCTCAAAAACAACAAAACCGCCAAAGCAATATTCTGGACGTTTTCATGTCGAATTAGATCTCGCATTACAAAGTAATTTTGTTCTGCATTCGCTAGGTTGAGTAAGATCCGTTTTGCTCTCGTTCCAAATTTTGAAGCCTTAAAATAAAGATATTCAACGTTAATGCAATAGTCTTCGAGGTAATTGATAAGGCACCGGAGAATCAGTGGAACATAAGGAGCTCTTATGGGAAGAAACATTTCCAATGGACAACACGATGGTCTTTTAAGATCGAAAAAAAGGTGCTCTGGAATAATTTCATATCCATAATGACGATTTGGATCAAAGTTTATGGGTAACTTCAAATTGATATTTCTAGCTGACCTCTTCAGTGACTTCAATTCGTTAAGGTCGACTTCACCATTTGACGAGAGAAAATTTCGATATTCAGGAAACTGAGATTCCAAAGACTTTTTCCAATCATTATACTTCTCATTCCTCATTCGAGCCGTGAATTTCAACGAGTCTTCTTTGAAGTTATTCATGTGAAAACGTTTACGGCTTTTAAATTTTTACCAATTCCATTTATTTTAGTAATCCCGGTGAGCATTTAAGGGCTCCATTTACAATTATTACATCATTAAATTGAATATTTTCATTGATTAATTAAAAATCATTTTAAGTTTAAAATTAAAATTTAATTGGAAAATTATTATTTTATAAGTAGTTTATAAGTAACTAATTGTTTAACGCACTGAATGCCAATTACTATTAGGGAACTGAGCACACCCAACGACCAAATCGAGGTAACTCATGTTTGTAAGCTAAAATGTTGATGAGCCGCCACAAGTCTTTCCAGGTGTGTCGCAAAAACTTTAAGATTCACATTTTGTGCCGCAAGTCAAAAAAAGTGGAATTTTATGAATTACAAATTCATATAAACTTTACAAAAAAATGGTGAAGACTAAAATTCCCGTTCTGGAATGTCAATCAAGTATCTAAAATCTGTATACAAAGTCATGGAGAAAAATTGTAAGGTTACAATTTAAAATTCCCATTAAAAGAGGAATAGTGCAATAATATCAATAATTGCTACACATGTATTTCTAGACCTAAAGATTTTAATAAGAATAAACAGATTTGAAATCAGATATCCAAATTTTCAATCCGCTATTTGATCTGTTATGTTTTAATATAAATTGACGA